>JAGVSL010000125.1:2400000-3000000 GCA_022494535.1 Himalopsyche phryganea | reverse complement strand
ACCTTGTAGTATTCGAATATCCGAAAAATAAAATGTATCCAGTTAATCATGCATATTAATTTTTAATATTTATGGCGATATACAAGACGATTCGTTCTAAATGAATACTAGTTTCCAGAACGTATCTTGAATGAATATAATGTTATTTAAAAAAATTTACTATATCAAGATAAAATGCTATGCATAATGATATTTTTGTTTACCCAGTGACTTAATTATTAATACTGTGAATGAATAATATTTGAATAATTTATCAAACATCTGGATATCCGAATATTAAGCCAAATATTTGAATGTCGAATATTCGATTGGAATCCCTAATCAGGAGAAGTGTTTCGTGTTATTTGTGTTAAATCAAGCTTACTAGGTTGTTAAAGTAATGTTGAATATATTAAAAAAAAGTACAGAAAGTCTTACTTTTGACAGTGTTATGTGAGAAAAAATTGAATAATATTTCCGCCTTGGTAACATCGCGGTGTGTGGAATATCCACAAAGTGTACCTTTGGGATTACCTTTTCTTTTCGTGGAATCAGTGGAACGCGTGCCATTTTTACGGCTTATGAAAATTGATAAAAAAACTGCGCGTTTTATAAAAAAAATGCTATAAAAGAATATTGTGCGTGAATTTATTTCCAGTGTCTAAAAAAGTGTCAAAGCCACTGTCTTTATAGCAGAGCTGGAATAAGGCAATGCTTGACAATTATAATAAATTTATTATATCATTTTTCATGGACTAACGGTGTGAAAATCTAATCTAATAATAAATAAAATCTTAGAATTTTTACGATCGGATGGGTGGGAGGAAATTCTCGACATCACAAATCACAAGCATATGAAAAGAAATCGATTGAAAAATCGATTTTATGACTCTTTCCGTACCAGGATTTGAACCCGAGATATCCGTAGCTAAAGCCAACGACGTTGACCACTGCACCAGAGAAACAGCGATTTCATAATTATTATTTAAATGCGAACTATTCAATTTCGGAAGAGGGAATAAGACTTAATAAACAGTTGGCATGTTTATAGAATATCATAATAAATATAATAAACCTACGACTAAATAAACTTGTACTTATTATTGTCATGATAAAATATAACTAAATTATATATTAATTCCATTGCTATGCGTGCTACCAAACTTCTTGAGTTTATAGTTAAGCAAAGTAAGCCATTCGAAAACCCAACTGTGTTTCGCACTTTATACATTTCCTTGGTTCTCAGTATGCTTGAAAATGGATCAATTAGTCCTAGTGGATCAAGGGGTTCATATGAAAATTCCTACATGTTGAAATTGGAGCAAGTTCATAAGAGATTTCTACGATATTTGTATTTCAAAAAATTTAAATATTTTCCCTTTAATAATTCCCTAAAAGAGTACTTACTACTTACTACCCAACCAAATTTCTTTTAGGAATGCTATCTTTTCACTGTTTTGAAACACGAAGATCGATTTCGATTCAAAAGTATTTCTCTCTTTTTCTTCGGGGACGACCTTATAATCCTCAAATTCTTAATTTACATGCTCCCAATTGTTATCTACGTGGCCAAAACCATATTCAGGCCATTTTTATTCTTAAAACTTGTTCTTCGTGTCGGTCGTTCGAGTCACCAGTTGCAAGAGCCGTTCGGATGATCAATGCACTGCCTAGAGAGCTTGATATTTTCAGCACTAAACTCTGGGTATTGTTCACCGTTATTATTGTTACTGTTGTTATGTTTGTGTAATGCATGGCGCATTGGCGTCAGCTGTAATGCCATGCATTGCAATTTTTTAAGTTTACAATAAATAAATAAATTAATTAATATAAATTTTCTCAAAAACAGTATTTACGAAAAAAGTGTTTTGTCACGCGACAACGATACAATATTACTTAGAAAAAATACGATGAATATTTAGAGTTAACTTTTAAGTTTAACGACTTGAAGCCTAAAATATGTAAAAAGTTTTTGAATAGACTATAACAATATATTATAAACGGATTATACAATGTATTACTAGTCAAGTCATCGTATTTGAAAACTTCCCCCAAACCCCGACTCTTCTGGAGTAAGATTAGTTATTTAGAGTTTAAGTGTGACGTCATCAGGATTTTGGAGCGAACAGCGAGAATTGATCCTTTGGGTAATATCAAACTTGATTGTTTCTAAGATTGTCCTGTTAACTAAAGATATATCCGAAGACTCTGTACATAAAGTTAACCCTCACTATCCCAGTTTCAAACTTACAAAAGTATTTCTAAAGCAAAAAAATTTGGAATGAAACTTTGTATCAAGAAAATATTTCACAAAAAAACGTTACAAATAATATATCTTATCAAAAAAAAAGTTGATCATTTATATTAAATATGTTACGCTGAATGTGTGAAATTGCTTATTACATGAAATGGGAATTAGGCAAATTATCTGCCGATTGTGTGAATTCGGGAGGGTATGGATTTCTTAAACTGTTAAATTTAACGATGCGACAGAAAAGGGTCATTTTTTTGATTTTTTAACACTGGTTGTCATATTTCAAATTACATACATCCTAAAAAAACATATTTCAAATTAAATACATCCTAAAAAAAGTCAGGTTGATAATGCTGATAATGCTCGTCATGAGCGAAACCGGTCCTGGTCATTATAAAAATGTGGAAGTAGTACAAATGAATTGTGTTTTATTTTTGAAAATATAATGTCTTTCCACCAAGAATTGACAGTTAACACATTAAAAGTGATAAATACATCCTGATTAACAACACCGCGTACCTCGACTTGTATATTGTATTTTATTGATTTTTTTAAAAATAGATCTATCATTACAAATATTTTAAAAATAAGAAAATCATGCGAGACAAACTCGATGAGAAATTTTAGAAGTCATTCATGTCCAAGATCACAAATTTAAATTTAAAAAATCTAAATGTGATATTGACCTTGCTGGGAATTGAACCAGGACTCACCTGATTGCTAAGGCATACACTTACCACTAGACCACAGAGGCCGACAAAGTATAGAAGTTTATGTAAATGGTTTATTATAATACATATAATTAATATTAATGTATTGTGGTTTCCCTCTACCTCATATTTCATAACAGCCATCTTAAACCAATTTGAAATAGAGAACAAAGTAGGACCGCTTCATAAATGGATAGAGAATAATATTTTAAAGTCGAATTAAAGGACATATCCTCTTTTTGGCTACTGGTAAATGCAATAATGCAATACATAAAATAATACATGCATCTATTTGGATCACAATGCAATTTTGTTTCTCTTTTTTTGTAAATGAAAAACAATACAATTCAAAAAAAAGTATTAAATTTTGTATGTATACATTTCAATGGAATCAAGATTGAACAGATATTAAATTTTAAACATAAAATTACATTTAATGACCAATACCAGTATCCCGGGATTGAGAAATTCTGAATCCATAAATCCCGGTTTCATAGATCAGGTTCGAGATTGGAAGCCCTAATTGTCGGTTCACCAATTTTTCACTTGCTTTGAATGCGAGACAGTATTTTAATCCCAGGCTTTCTTTAGTACTCGCGCATTAAACTACATTGTACGCTCCTTGTAATTAAAGAAATATGTAACCATCACATTAATCTGGTGCTGTTATTTGAAACACTACTAGTTTATCTCTAGCTTCAATAGCTTGTATTTTGTATTTGGGTAAATTTATCATTTTGTCTATCCAGTAAACAGCGGTGGAATACATAAGATATCACTAGATTACTATATTTAAGTGATATTTATACACCATACGAGATGTATGCAACCTTTTCTTTGCGTAATTTACATTAATTTTTTTTTAGATTAATTCACAAAATCATATAAAAAGGTACCGAAAACAAATAAAGAAATGTAAAAAATATGACTGTAATGTGTGATATTAATTTAAAATATACGGTGAAAAACCATTATGTCAAGCTTTGAAATATAGCGGTAAAATTTACAACTATATTAAATATATTTTTAAAACTATATTTATACAATGTAAATGTATTTTAATTTGTATAAAAATATGAAAATAAATAAGCATATAAATTACGTAAAAACGTAAATATCAATCTACGTTTGGTTGATCTACACGGGAATTTAATCGAAAAAATGAAAAACTCGGCAATATAGAAAAGATAAATCGAAAAATAATTGAAATTCGAATTGAATAATTGAAATTGGTAACGCCCGTCATAGATGACGGTATTAGAATTGAAATACTGAATGTGTAAAGTAGCTGTTCTTCAGTTTTCATACTGACGGACTGATGTTTGTTTGCCTCAAATTTGCGTCATGTCGGAACGGTGTGTATTGTATATATACACCGCGGACGTTTAAATCATGAGAAAATTTCATAACTACATATGTAAATATGTTATCAATAATGAAACGTCTATATCTACGCCTACAGACCGGTCTGGGATATTATATATAAGATATCATACTTCTGAATTCATTTGATAAGAAACAGTAAATTTATTTAATTTAAGTAGTATTTTACATTTTCATAAAAATAGGTAACAATATTTCATAAGAATTGATATGGATAAACATAATAGCTTTATATATCAATGCGAAGTATATAAAATAATATATGAAAACAACAGGAGATAAGGTGTGATTGTGACGTAATATTTTATTTTGATATCATAAAAGCTTACTTGATATGGACTGTCAGAATTATTTTCATTTGTTTCGATCGTTGAGATAACCGCTGTGCTGAAATGAATGGCATTTTATTACTGAGCAGCTTACAGTCGACGTTATCAGCGAAATTATGTATTTGTTCAGGGACTGTTTGAAAAAATCGATAAATACCTCAGTTGCCACAGAAACCACTGTTGTGTCTACGGTTTCGCAATTAAATATATTTCGTTTTTCCACGAAGCGAGGCAACTTTTTTTATACATGCTTTGCCGTAAATTACCGATGGGACTTAATTTTTACTTAATAATAATGAAACTTAATATCACTAATATGCCCAGGGATGTGTCCGATGGTACGACGGTATCGAATATCGATATTGTCGCAAAGGTAAGGGGCTATCAAACTTTCATTATAATGACTTATACAAAGATTTAGTCATAAAAATATTTTTAGAAGTAAATTTTACAGGTTATAAGTATCATATTTTAAAAATAAAACACAATTTGTTTGTACTACTTCCACATGTTTAAAATGATCAGGACAAATATACAATCATAACAGGGCTTTTTGTATAAAATTGAATGTTAACAAATATAAGGTATACAAAACAGTTGGTTAATGAACTAAGACAAGAATTTACAGGTAATCAAAAAAAATTGCATATAAACGAAATTAAATGGTCTACAATAAAAATGAAAAGGACCTCTTATAAATTAATAAATACTAATTTGTAATCAAAAATAAATCTGCATTAAAAATCCATTACCTAAATATAATGCTCATTTAATAATAATATTCATTAAACAGAACAGCAGATTGGGAAATTTTTAAAAAGAAATTAGAGAACCATTTAAAAACAATGAAATGAAAACATGTGAATGTAGTACAGACCAATTGCGTTTTATTTTTAAAATATAATGCCTTTTCATCAAGAATTGACAGTTAACACCATAAAAGTTATTATAGGTATCAATGAAAAATTCTCATTATTGTAATTAGTGTAATACGATACTCTTTCTATTTTATTCTATGATGCATTTTCAATAAAGACAAGCACTTAGCAATATTAAATCCATCAATTAAATTGGTTCGACGGTAAAATGTGAAAAACCTTTACCTGTAAAATTCAAGCCCATATTTAAATAAAAAGCATTTATTGAAAAGATGGTCGCTCACTTCTCCGAAAAGTTTGATTTAAGTTTTAATCGGTTAAAAGGATTCTAAATATACTCTTTATATGACTAACAGCTTGAAAATGATTATTATTTACATTCATTTTTTAACCATGTCTGTTCTCAATGTGTAGAAAATAAAAACATGATAAAGGTATTTTAACTGATTTTTTCTATGAAGAATATTTCTTACTCAGTTGCTCATCCTCTCTTTTTAGAAGAGATTATGAATAGAAAGATAGGGCTAGGACACGACAAGCGGTTACCTAATCGCTCTCACTACGCGCACTTTTCACGATCGAATGGGTGAAAGGGATTTTTGACATAACAAACATCCATGCCTATGAACAGAAAACCATAAATCGATTGAAAAATCTATTTATGTAACTGTCCGTACCGGGAATAAAATACGAGACATTTGTAACCATAGCCAACAACGTTGACCACCATATTACGGACCAATTCATAATATGATTTGAATTTGGATTATTGAGATTTTGTACACTTCCATGTATTTTGTCACTAACGACCCGGGTTTAGCCTTTCGGCATCTTCAGGCATTCGAGCACACGAATGGACTCGAACTGAGAGACAGTAAACAGTTTCTAACGCTTATATAGAAGATACAAATGCGACAAATATCATTTACGAGGCAATACATTATACGTCTGAGAGCCACACCGATACCTGAGTTGAAATTTCGGAAATCGTCCTAATCCTTATTTTGTAAACACCATATTACCAGAGTGGCGATTGCCGCTTTTCAACTTCTTTTAGAAATACCAGTGATTTTACAATTATAATAGTATTGTGGGTTTTGACGGGATGTAATTCGACGAATGGGTAAATATATACAATCATTCCACATTTAGTGAAATCTGTTAGGTGTTTCAACGTATCGGATATAATAGCGGAGAATTAGGAAGGTTCAGCTGCTCATTCAAGATTGGTAAGGAGTATAACTGGCCTCTATTAATTTCTAAAATTTCCTGATAAAATAATTTATGATCCCCATGTTTTTATGCAACAGTTTAACCCCATCATCCGCATTAAACGTATGGTTCTCCATTAGCAAGTGATTTGCGAATGTCGAAGTTTCTTTTTTTTAATCTAAAGGCAGCTAAATGTTCTGATACCCTTATATCTAATGTACGTGTGGTTTTACCCACATAGAAATGTTGGCAATCATTGCATTGTAATTTATAAATACCAGATTTGTTCTTAAAGTTTACTCTATCTTTATTGTTAATAAGTAATTTGCCTAGAGAGTTTTTGTAGAAGTAGGGGGCAAGAATATAAATTTCCTTGACCTTAATATTGATATTAAAAACTCCATTCATGAATTTAAAATTTACCGAAAACAGACGTTTTCAGAAGCCACGATCCATTTTAAGTCAGACCATCCTTTCATATAAATTGGCTGCTTTCCATTCTCAGGTTCACAGATTAGTCACTATACCTCTAAATAAATTTAATTTTGAAAACGAAATAAACATTATTAAACAAATTGCCATTAATAATGGCTATGAGGCGTCTCTTATAGATAGTCTTGTATCAAAAAAACAACGTAAATTAGCAGAAAAGATGCTATATTTTGGGAACTTGTCTAAAGACATAGACCGCCCCAGAATCTGGCATAGAATTAGTTATTTAGGTTGTACAAGCTTTAAAATTAAAAACAACTCGCTGATAGTGTTAGACCGGCGTTCTATTGCAAAAACTCTCTAGGCAAATTACTTATTAACAATAAAGATAGAGTAAACTTTAAGAACAAATCTGGTATTTATAAATTACAATGCAATGATTGCCAACATTTCTATGTGGGTAAAACCACACGTACATTAGATATAAGGGTATCAGAACATTTAGCTGCCTTTAGATTAAAAAAAAGAAACTTCGACATTCGCAAATCACTTGCTAATGGAGAACCATACGTTTAATGCGGATGATGGGGTTAAACTGTTGCATAAAAACATGGGGGATCATAAATTATTTTATCAGGAAATTTTAGAAATTAATAGAGGCCAGTTATACTCCTTACCAATCTTGAATGAGCAGCTGAACCTTCCTAATTCTCCGCTATTATATCCGATACGTTGAAACACCTAACAGATTTCACTAAATGTGGAATGATTGTATATATTTACCCATTCGTCGAATTACATCCCGTCAAAACCCACAATACTATTATAATTGTAAAATCACTGGTATTTCTAAAAGAAGTTGAAAAGCGGCAATCGCCACTCTGGTAATATGGTGTTTACAAAATAAGGATTAGGACGATTTCCGAAATTTTAACTCAGGTATCGGTGTGGCTCTCAGACGTATAATGTATTGCCTCGTAAATGATATTTGTCGCATTTGTATCTTCTATATAAGCGTTAGAAACTGTTTACTGTCTCTCAGTTCGAGTCCATTCGTGTGCTCGAGTGCCTGAAGATGCCGAAAGGCGAAACCCGGGTCGTTAGTGACAAAATACATGGAAGTGTACAAAATCTCAATAATCCAAATTTAATATTGAAATTCCATCAAGCACCCTCAGTCGATGTCTTAAATTATATCATAATATGATACTGAAAATATGCTAGTGTTATTTAACATTCATTTTCCTATTTAGTTTTAAATAGCTCACAAGCCGTGGTTTGATGACCCCTGGCATACACCACACTCTCATGGGATGAGCACGTCACCAACAAACTGATTGTAAATTTTGAAAAGCATGTGCGGTCATTTTTATAAGAATTACATTTTATATTTTCAGCGATGAGTGAAGCTATTTTTTGGCAAAAAACGTAAAATAAATGTAGACGGTAAACCCATTATAGGCAGAAGCAGTTTTAATGGTTCCATAAGTGGTTTGATATAGCAGACGATTTGTGTTGTGATATGATATGACTGCCTCACGATATACTGCAATTTGATTGCCAACCAGAAGATTGCAATAGAAGGGTTAAGACTTTAGTTGGCTAACAAGGTACATATTTTTCATATTTTTGATTAAATTTTTTCATTTTAGATCTCAAATACTGCCAATAAGTACTCCATTCTAGTATAATATCTTTTAGTTCGGTATTATATAAATACAGATAACCTTCAATCGTGGAATAACTTAACCCTTACAGCGCCAGCCGTTTTCGCACGAATTTATGTTCAATCAATTGATCTGTTACAACGCTCACTATGGCTAAAAATAGATCAACAGTAAAGAATGGAGAATTATGTGATATATACCTTTATTAGTTATCTTAGAAGTAAACTAAACTTATCGCATTCTCGCTAAAATATATCGAAAAACTGAAAAGTATTTAATCTACGACTTTGTATACACCGCCAACACGCATAAGTATGTGCAATACATTGAGCTGACGATTAAGCGTGCGTATCGGCAGTTCAAAGCTGACAATCGAAAGACTGAATATCAAGAGCTCTTTTCAAAATTATTTTTCCTAGTGTTCTACTTGACATTTTCATGTTCTGTTGCCTAATTTGTCTACCTAAGGGTTTGAACTATTTTCTAAAGCATATATCTACAGTTGCTTTCTTCCAATTTGGGCGGGATTACGAATTAAAGTCTTTGGCATGTACCCATGTCCAGCGCGTTCATCGGGTTAAAACTTTCAATTTGTTCATCGTTTTACAAAATTAAGGTTATAATAAAATAAGTGCTTTTGAAATTAAAGTAGGTTAATTGCCATCTACCAAAAAACGGTTGCCTTTAAATATAATATTTATAATGACAAAAACGGTTAAAGCCTAACAACAAAAATGGCTTCATTAATGAGTCAAATTGATTTACTGGAGAAACTGAATAGGAAATAGGGTATGGTATTTTCTGGATACATAAAATTAACTATGAACCTATCTTGTTTATACTATGAGTGAAAGATCTACTTTTATTTGAGAATAAAATATTTTCGTTTGTTATAAAATTAGGGCTTTGGAGTTGGAGGTCGAATTTATTCCTATCTAATTGTTTCGATTTGTAATTAATTGATGATTGTCAGCGAATATTGAACAAAAACTATTTTATTTATACTTATGATGGTCTTAATCAATCAATGTATAAGAAACCAAGACAGGGATTTGGGATTTCGGGATTCACAATTTTTCATTCCAGGATCCCGTGATTGGTCACTATGCGGCATTTCATGTTTTAAATTGTGCATTTAATATTAAATTTGTGTCCATTAGTGCTTAAATTGTAATGAATATAATACAATATTTTGTATATTATTTTGAACGTGGAAATGGTTTTTTTTATTTATTAGATTAAATTGATTTTTTTATAAAACAGTGCGATACAGAATCAATAAGATATATTTTTGTCAAAATTATTTGTTCCTGTCTACGGAAGTTGACAAAAAATGAGATGGAAAAAGACCGCAAAACATGAATATGTATTAATTATTAAGGTATTATAAAAAAATATGCAGGTGAAAAAATTGAGGTAAACGTTGTAGTTAATCAGGAAGTGTTTAATTTTAAATATGATTTTTTAAAACATTTGCAGTAAGCCCCGAAATCCCAGGATTTATATTTAGATAATCCTGGGAATACAAGATTGGTTAATTTAGCGAGATCCCAGGATTAGAAGCCCTAGTTAAGACTAGAAAAAGATTACGCATGGGAAAAAAGCATGCAGATTTTCAAATATTTTAAAAATAGGAGTAAGAGGAATTTTCAGGAGATTCCACAATCTGATAAAAACAAAAGAAACTTCAATAAGCCAAAGAGCTAATTGAAGAAGCTAATCAAAGAGCAAGCTGATTGAAAAGCTAATTGAAGAAATAATGTAGTTTGAAAAATAACTGTATTAAATAGAATTTATTCAGATTATGAATGAAATCTACTTGACAATCATTTCAAACGATAGTCTGAAATGACAAATCAATTCAAACACCGTAATATTCCCATTCTATCAATATGTTAGTGTGAAATGGCGTGAGATTCGATGTGAGGTTAATTTAATATCCGTACATCAATCAGTTTTATTACTTCATTTAGTCCATAAAATCGAGTTATCTATAGTTTGAGCCGACATGTTGTTTATAAGTGGCTAGTCGTTAAACTCGAACATTTTAGTATAACTCAATACACAATTTATTGCGCTTCTCGATACCAATACATTCCAATTGATGGGTTCAATCTTAGGCACAATCATCTAAGGATTGCATTGGTCTGAGATGAACGTTGGACGAGTAGAGTAGTGTAGTAGTAGGGCTTAGTAGGACACGTCAATTTGATAGCAACCGAGGCCAACTTTGAAGCAATCAATAAGCTTGCAATATGATATTAGGTTCGATATATCTTCGATTTCTTTTAAGATGATATGTGAAGAAGATTAATCTATCCCAATAATGAGGATTTTAAGTGAGGCAAACGGAAACCCTAGTGGGTTTTTCTGATATTTTTAATGCAACGGATTAAAAGGATGTATTCAAAATTTCCATCGGAAAATGCCTGCACGTCATATGCAAGTACAAAATCAAAATGGAGGTGTTTTCTGAATAGCTGAAGACCAAATTGCTTGGCTTCGATACGTTTATCCCTTTGTCCGTTTTCCCACTGTTACACTACATATTTAGGATATTTTGAATCACTTAAGACTAAATAGCTGAGAAAGTCACATTAATGTTTTTTCTTCCTTATTTATTTGCTTAATCACAAGATCATTATTAGGGCAAGACAAGAGTGTGAAAAATAAATTATATTTCATTACCTTACTTTGAAAAGGTTCTAACTGCACTTGACCATGTTTTGAAAAAATGTATTTTTATTTAGTGAGTTAGCATATATTTATATATATATAAATAAATTACTTGTTTTTCATATAATTTATTTTAACTAAAGCCTTTATATTCGAAAATAATGAGTATCTAAAGCTTTAATTAGAACTGACAACAATAGTTTGTTTGAAAAGGTTTTATCGAATATTTAAATTTTATCAAACATATATACTTTGAATGTTTGAACGAACTCAGCTAATTTTCGTGAATGACCACATCGATAGAACATTAAAAGTAAAGGATAAAAGACACAGCAACCATCAAAGAATGTTCGACATGACGTGAAAACCCTTTCAAAAGAACTGTGATTTGTATGTTTTTTCTGTGATGTGATAATAAGCAATTATATCGATTAATAGAACCGTATAAAACAAATTTATGAAAAAAAATGTGTCAGTAGAACTCCGGAATATTAGTAACTCCCTAATTGAACAACGTATGACTATGAAAACAACGTATATAGTAGAATGTGGCTAATACAAGATTTTCCAATAAAAACGTCATTTTAAGTCAAAATTTCAGTTAGAACCTTTTCAAAGTAAGGTAACGATTTGTTTAACTTGATCTTCGTTACGTCTCGGAGGTGGCTGTGAAATCAGTTTACTTATAACCGTTAACGGTAGAGTAACCAAATTGATCATATTTTAGATGGATTCAATGGTAAATTTATTGTCATTCATTGGTGTGAACTCGGAAATGTTAAAATTTTTTTGTGTAATTACTTTTCTTTCAGTAAGATTTAAAATTTTCTACATTTTCTATACTAACGCGTCATTCTCGAGATTTGTTGCTCACTTTGTAAAACTGCACGTATCCAAGTATGTAAATCTCTCTAATTATCTGTCCATGTTTTGCATGCAGATTATACGACGACGCTAGGGGGTTCAATCAATCGAGATTATGAGACTGCGTTGGTCGCGTCACAAGTACCACCCATCCGATCCTCACGGGGCGTAGGGAGAGCGATTAGCTAACCACTAGTCCTGCCCTAGCCCTATCCTTCTATCCAAACTCTCTTCGAAAAAAAGAGAGGTTGAGCAACTGAGTAACAAGCTGTTTTCATAGAAAAATTCTGTTATGATACCTCCATTACGAGACCATATGTTCCACGTTGGGAGCGGACATGGAAAAACATATTATAAATTTGTTACAATTATTATAATTAGAAAATATTTACTCATCCACAACTGTTCATTATTATAAACTATTAAACCTTCGAAACAATTCTAATTTGTATAATTAACAATCAGACAGTCGGAGAAAACGAGATATTTTAATTTAAATCATTATGTAATTCGCTGTAGAAAAAACGTTTTTCTGTCCCGGCGCTCGAAGGGCTACTGACACGTTATATGGGTCAAAGAAGAACCCTAATGAGGGTCTATCTAAGCTTTTCACTAGATAACTAGAATACCCTTGAAAGATTATTCAGACCTTAACACATTCTAGATGTTCCAACTGTTCTCAATCGGTGAAGTTTTTATAATAAATCAATTAACTTAATCGTACGTACAAAAACCTGTATTTTTTTATTAATATTGTTCTGCTCAAATGTTGACCGTAAAAACATTTAAATCCAACAAGAATGTTGGTCAACAACAAATTAAAAAGTATTCAAATTGCATTTAACATTGTTTTAATGAAGAACAAAACACTATTCAAGGAAAATTTCTTAAAGAGATTAAATTTTGTAATGTTGTGGACAAGTTTGTTACTTAAGTTTGAAAAACTATTTTGCTGGCGAAATATTCCGAGCATTAAATATTTTATCGTTTCCATTCGTAAAGTTTCTAACGAAACATCAGGTTTAAGACAAAGCTCTATAAATTATACTTTAGGAATGCTTTAAAAACAAGCATTGTCATTTATGAGAATTAATTTAATTTAAAAGTATCTCAACGATTTTAAGAATAATTATGATTAATTTGTTGACACATGAAGATCACAATTGGATACTTCAGATGACTTCAGGATGCTGTTGATTACACACCCGAGAAACAGTAAAAAAACTGAATTTACTGTTGTAACATTTTCGAACGATTTGGCGGTGAATTTGAGAATAGGTGAGGGGTTTCAATATTTTAGAGTCTTGGAAAATTTGTCAAACAAATTTAGTATTGGAGTTGTCTGGGTATGGTAACTATATGTAGATTAAAACAGCATGTTTAATATTCTGTTTTTCGGTTTTAGTATTTAAAATTCGACCTTGTTTTAAATATAGGATTAGTTTATTATTATTAGTCCACGGGCGTTTATTTTAATATTGTTTTATGAATTTGTATTCAAAAACTTATATGTCAGTGTTTTCATAGACTCCCACCTATCTTATACGGAAAACCTTAAAAACGGGGCAAAGCAAGATTAATTAGCAAACAAATAATACTTTTATTCTTACCTTCTCTGAAAAAGAGTGGTTGAGCGAGTGAAGACAAACGGTTTTCGTCAAACAACTAAATAAATATTAAATTCAATTTTCGTTTATACAACGTAATTTTGTTTTTTTTATATATTTCTGGCAGCACTTTATTAAAAATGGGATTACAGGTCAATTATTGTCAACTGTAATGTTTATGGTCACTTCAATTATACTTTGGGGCGTCACCTGTAAACTGTATTCTCTGTATTGTACCAAGCACAAACTGTAATATTCGCCGAAAAGACGGGGGGTTTTAATTGTGGATGGTCCTGGAAAGTTTATCCTAACCTGAAGTATACTGAACAGAAAGTAGAGTATTCTCCTCCCCCCCCCCGAATCGGGAGTATCAACATGTAATTTGTAAAAATTAACTATGTACGTATTTTGAAAATTTTTTACATGAGAATTGAATAACAAATATTTTATTTAGTTAAAAAAAGAATTTATACATATTGGCAAACGCTGTTGGGATTAATTTTAGTCGTAAGTAGTATGTGTTAATGCCGAAGCGAAAAGGTGGATTTGGATTAGACTACTAATTAAATGGATCTCAAAACTTGCTGAACTATTACATTTGTACACAATTTTGTGATAAGCCTGTATTTATTTGGTCTGTATTTTAACATTTTGCTGGCCAGTAAAATACTGCAGAATTATTTCATTTAGCTAACCAATAATGCAAACAAAAAGTATTATTTACTGACCGTTTATGAATTTTACTGACAGCTTTTATAAATTAAGTTTTAGTCTTTGAAAGAAATATTTAGTTAGCCAAATAATTAGGTGCTCTTTGGATATAATATTGTACAATATATGTTGGTTTTCTTGTGATACAGAATTTGTATAACAATAAAAATAATGAATTTTGTATTTGCATACGACATGTATATAATTTTTATTCGTTTTACATAAATTACACGTGTTTGAAATACGATACTAGTGTATTTTTAGATAGATTAATGGTAAAGGCTTCCGTTAAATTATATGCGGTAGAGAGCGGCACGTATTCAGCATGAAAAATATGTAAAGATAATACTTTGGAAATATACAATTTATTTGACCAATTCATGAAGCATCATATAACAATGCAAAAATATAATACATAAATAAAGTATTTATAGTGATACAGATTCAAATGTATAAATCGTATTAACAGTTAAAAAATATATGGAAATGAATGGATTCAAATTATTTTTTCAACATTCAGTATCAACAGTTGAATCTAGTGAAGTGGTAAATGTTTGACTTAGCGATCAAACGACTCAAGTGAAATTTCACTCAGGGACAAATGAAGTGTCTAAAAGTAAAAACCAATATGTCCACTTTTCAATGTTATAAGTATCGACGTTTTTGTGTTTGAAGATTAAATTATGAGATTTTTCGATAGTTTATTGTTTCCATTGAAATGTACTTCTGGTTTATAACAATACGCATATTTTTACTAGACGGTCAATCACTAATTACAATAGATATAAATAAACTTTGGACATATCGGCATTGAATTTATCGGTGTCTGCGTGTGACCTTCGTGACGTGTAGATGAGTTAAATCATATTTTTTCATAACACGTATTATGTGAAATGTGTTTGTTAAATTTTGACAAAATGTGGACTTTTCGGTTATTGCTTTTACACACCTTAAATATCAAGCTATTTTACTATTTGGCATTTGCGATCTAAGATAAGAGTATTTGTGATGTCTTAGTTTATCAATTTAATTAAAAAGTATGTTGCACAATGTCAGTTTGCCGTGATGCGAAATATTAGTTTGGTAAATATTTAATTCAAATAAAAAAATTAATAATTGAAAAGTTTTCACATCTCTTGAGTGGGTGGCTAAACAAAGAGCTCCTCTTTCCAACTTTTCATACTATTTTGTTTCAAAAAAGAACTCTCTCAGCTATTTTTTAACAGATATCAGTAGTATGATAGTTTTAATTATAATGTAAGTTATTTTGTGTCTTTCGGTGTATAAAGAAATGTAGGATATTCTTTTACACCGTCAAAAACGATATTTTTAAGTTTGGAAAAATTTGAATTTCATACAGGACACGAAATAGAAAGATATTTGAGACTTTCTACTTGAAATATTGATAGATCTATCGATAGAGCATATCCACATACAATTACAAACTTATTTTATTGAAGATGTGCTAGGAGCGTGTTTAGCGACTCAGCGACTCAATTCGTAAAGCGAGAAAGTCTTAAAAATTATAACCCTTGTCGTTGTGCTATTTAAATTGATATTATTGTCATTAATAAAGTGATTTAAAATAACAATAAAGTAAGTTCATAAAGTTGATAATGCTAGCGATGAGCGAAGCCGGTCTTGATCAATATGAACACGTGGAAGTAGTACAAAATAATTGTGTTTTATTTTTAAAATATAATGCTTTTCCACCAAAAATTGTCAGTTAGCACATTACAAGTAATTAATGAAGTGAGCTGTCTCGAAAGAGATTTCATTATTGATAAACCATTCCAATTGGTGCCAAAATTATGATGGAATATTGCTTAGAATTTTAGAAGGAAATTTATTTCTTAAAATATATATATGGAAATTGTTATTCGAATTTATGAAAAACTTTGACGATTTTTGCGATTGCTTCAGCGATCACTTCTTGGATATTCGTATTTAATGTAAAATTGATTTATTCCACCACTAAATTATTTACATTTTTTTTATTTAGGGGTAATCTATCTTGAATGTTCTGAGTAATTTTTGTGTATGTATTTTTTGTAGATATGCTAGAATGTTTTACCAGAAAGTTTTTTGTGAGATTAAATATAATTATTCAAGAGACAGTTAAGGTTGATTGATGACGAAACAATTTATAATAAATTATGTAGGACTGTTTTTTCTACTCCCAACCAATTGAAAATATCTCATTACGTTTCGTTTCTTGGGAAACATTTTAAAGATAATTTTCTCGTACGTGAAAAACTTCGGTTTCCGATAATTTTTCCGCTAGGGAGTTTTCTTAACCACATAAAAATAATCAAAAAAACTTTCTCCAGATTAGACGCGAAGAAAAAAAGAGAAAAATAAAAACATTTCTCTCAACTCAACTGACTGTGGGTAACGAAAGGAATCTACGGTAAACGGAGAAACGCTCGAGGTTTATAAAACTATTATCTTAAATGGAGATTAATCTATTTTTATTAAGACATCTTTTTTTATTGACATTACAAGTTGACTGCAGATTACACAGCTAATCTTTATGATGAGCCATTTATCTTAATCTGAATTTAAATAGATAGGTGATTTCATGTTTATTTTAGCATCGTCATCAGTTGGTTGACGTTTTAAAAAGAAAACGGACGTCAGCAAGATGGGTCGCATTAGATAAAGAAAGGTAGACGTATTTTTTTTATGATTAGTAAGATAGCTAAAGTTTTACAACGGTAATTTCATATCTGGGCTTAATGTCGTCGTCACTTACAGTGAAAATTTCAGGTGATGGTAAAAAAAATAAAGAATCACTCAAGCATTTCAAAGGAGTGATACACTGAGAGAAAATGGATCTCTACTCAAGTAACAAGTAACACAAGTTGGTTACCCCACCTTTACCCGTTATGTTTATGCAGTCGCTGTTCACGGCCACCTTTCGTGACGCAATAAGGATCAAGAAAAAACACAAATTTACTCATCATATTCTTGACCCGATGCAAAGCTGCACGAGACCGATCCTTTAACCACGCAAAATTGTGCTTAAGAGAAGAATAGATAGAAAGAAAAAAAAGAAAATGTGACTGGCTCAGTCACTTCGTTTAAGCGATATTAAGTATCTTGTGTATCCGTATATTGAGAATCCGCCGTAGCGCTAGAGTTTAATCTACTCCGCGTTGAATCTAAAGAGGAATCGAGAATATCCCGCTCCCCATATGATGTTGCAAATTTATCGAATGCCTCAAAGTTGGCCTTGGTTGAGATCAAGTCAGCGTGGCCTATTGGGCCCGTATGAGAACGGACCACAGAAACAGCTCTGCTCGTTCGGTATTCATCTCGGGGCACTCCCACAGAACATGATTAGCGTCCTGATGGTTGTGTCCACAGGTGCAATTCGGCTTTTCAACCAACTTTCCCGGCACAAATTAACAGTTCCAATTAAAAATATACCAAAAACCATGCCTTGGGTTACTACTCCTGAGACACTCTTGGCAATAATTAGAAAAATACCGCCAGCTAGGAAAAACTACAAATCCTTGGGTGGTGGATGGTAACGCGTTGACTACACTGAGAAGAGGTTTTGTAAGTCATGTAAAAACGTATATATTCAGTAATTTTACAGTGGTTTTCATATCTTCCGTAATAAATGAAAATACAACTAAATTCATGATTAAAAATTTTGATTTTAAACTTTTCATCATGCATCAACAGCTTCTTTAATTTATGAAAATATCATATATAAAGGCATTATAATTGTTCGGTTTTTGTAGCTCAGTCGGATATTTTTTGGTTAGCGGGATAATTTTCGATAACACTCTTCGTTTAATCTAAAGAGTTGATTTTTCTTTTAATTATTTGAGACTCATGAACATTGAGTAAAAATTTTTTGCTCCCCTTTTTAATGAAAAAAAGTTTATTAAAAAAACGGAATTCAAATAAATGTCACAAATCAAGTAGATAAAATTGTTTGAATTAACATTAAACACATATTTATTTTGAATATGTGCGAGCATAATGCCTACAATTATTTATTATTCATAAACTCAATATCTTTAAGTGTGTAAGAAAATATGTATTGAGTTAGAGAATGTTACTTATCATATCACTTTATGTTTAGAAGAGAGAAGAATTTAGTAATTTAAAAAAGGCATAATAAAAACATGACTTAAATTATATATATCAAAATATCAACGGCATTGATACGTACGATAAATTCTAAAGCAGTACCACTCGGTCACGACAAAAATACAGCTTTTTAACAGTGAAATTATTCGAGATAGAAAAATTACATTATGAATTATAACATTTTATTGATTTATATCTCAATAATCTATGTAAGTATCAAGTATGCATTTTCTTTGTTGTCAAAAAGCCGTTTCACGCTTTCATAATACCTATATAAATATGTATGTAGTTGTTGTGTAATGCATTTATTTTTTAAAAAAGGCTAGTGTAAGTTGCACGCTTTACTATTCAGGTCACTGGGATGAAACCGTTGCATACTAATAAAAAAATGAATACTGGATTCAACATATGGATTACGGAATTATCCTTATTGAGCTCACGTACGTTGAAGTTTTTGAATTTATTTTCAACTTTCCATTTAAAACAGATTGATGACAAAACAATTGAAATAGTATACTAAACAAATTATTATATGTAATAATGTAAGACATTGACTGAGGGTTGCTTGATGGAATTTCAATATCAAATTTGGATTATTGAGATTTTGTACACTTCCATGTATTTTGTCACTAACGACCCGGGTTGTCTGTCAGTTCGAGTCCATTCGTGCACTCGAATGCCTGAAGATGCCGAAAGGCGAATCCCGGGTCGTTAGTGACAAAATACATGGAAGTGTACAAAATCTCAATAATCAAAATTTATTACATGTAAGTGCTAATGATAGAAAAAATCAATGTCTCTTTTTGTCACTGTAAGTAAGTTATTAAAGTGAATCATTAAGGATTCATAGGAAGTTGTGGATTAATCGCACGAATTTATTTTCAGTCAATTGATCTGTTAAAACTCTCACTATGACTAAAAATAAATCAATTTCAACATTAAAAAATAACTAATGATGTGTAAAATATGCTAGTTATCTCAAATAAATCAATAAGTAAACTAAATTTGTTGCATTCCCGCTAAAATAAACCGAAGAAAATGAAGAAGAAGCAGAAAAATATTTAATCTACTACTTTGCAAGCATAATGGCTTCGGTGAGTCTTCATATATACCGTCAACACGCACACAAGCAAGCGGGTGCCCTCGTAAGTATCTTTAATACATAGGGCTGACAATTAATGCTGAGTATCAGCAGTTCAATGCTGAAATTCGAAAGACTGAATATCAAGAGCTCTTTTAAAAAATATTTTTCTTTGTGTTCTACTTGACATTTTCATGATCAATTGCCTAATTTGTCTACCTAAAGGTTTGAAATATTTTCTAAAGCATATATCCACAATTGCTTTCTTCCAATTTGGGCGGGAATACGAAATAAAGTCTTGGGCATGTAAACATGTCCAGCGCGTTCATCGGGTTAAAACTCTCAATTTGTTCATCGTTTCAAAAAATTAAGGTTATATTAAAATAGGTGCTTTCACCTAAAGGTTTGAACTATTTTAGTATATATCAACAAGTGTCTTCTTCTGGTTTGGCCGGAAATACGAGATAACATCTTGGATATGTACACATGTCCAACGAGTTCATCGGGTTAATATAAATAGTAGTTCTTATTAATAGTCAGTACAACAATAAGTTATCTAATATATTGTAATATCTTAATTGAATTAGCATTGACTTCTAGAACAGAACAGAATACAATAAAAATAAACAATAATAGTGAATTGATTTCCACGAGAATTATTATATACAGTTTATAGCTATTTCGAAACCAAATGATACTTTTAGGATTTTGCAAATAAATCACAATTTGTTTTATTTTTAAAAATATAATGCTTCTCCACCAAGACAGTTTCATTTAAAGATAAATACTTTTTTTAAATCAAACTATATGGATTAAAATTTCTATCTGATGCATGTTCTATTCAACCCTTTTATCGTGAAAATAGGTAGTAAAAGCTTCCTTCAGATCGAAAAAGTCTGCGACAGATTAAAACGTTGTAAAAGACAACAATAAGTAAAAGTGGTTTTCTACGTTATCGACGCTTATTAAATTAGCCCTCTGAATAATAGATTATTTCGACGTTACAGTCGTTACTAACTTGATTGTCCATTAATGCCTTCCGGGAAAATAATTCCCATTTCTTTTCCACTCTATCAAATAATAAAATATTTATTTTTCCGCTAGCACTAATTCACATCGACATCAATAATTCTTAGCCGAGAGAGACCGCAGTAATTCGCCGCATCCACAGTAAAAGCTTACAGGTGTAAATGTTCTATGCTTCTGCATTATTTATATTTTTCATTGATATCTAAAATATAAATTGTTCAATACATCTTCTCTTTTCGCCGTTTTCTATCAAAGATTGGTGATACACCTATATCTTGGATCACGAACAGATTTATCATTCGAACACCTTCAAATCTCTTCCTTTATGAGAACTTTTAGAAAAAGTTTTTTTCAATTGTATTCATTGTTGATACTGTGCCACATTATGTAACTTTCATTAAATTCTTTTGGATAATTTTTTTCAATTTAAAACCTCATCAACTTTAGTGATTAGAGTAAAGAAATATTATAATAAATCTAAGATTACTAACAGATTTATCATTCAAACACCTTCAAATCTCATTCTTTATGAGAACTTGTTGAAAACGTTTTTTTGGTTGAATTCATTGTTGATACTGTGTCCAAATTATGAAAATTTCATTTGATTCTTTGGGATAATTGTTTCACTTTAAAACCTCATCAACTGAACTGATTAGAGAGAAAAAATATTAAAATAAATCAATAAGGTAAAAAATTAAAAGCCAATTCTTTGGAAGTCCAACATTTAATAAATATACAAAATTATTTATACAACAGTAATCAAAAATAATAAGCAAACGTTTTTATTTAATTATACGTAAAACCTTACCAATAATCGTACCAGTTTTAATTGCAGCACTAAAATATAATTTACTAATGTATTATATAGCGCAATCTTTGGTGCTATAAAGTAAGTTAATGAGTAAAATTGGAAGCGCTTCATTATTTAAGCTCGTAAGCATCAGAAGTTGTCAGCTTTCTCTGGCTAATTTACCCCTGTGTAATTTCTCACAATTTTGTCGGTAAACTAATATGCCTCTTAAACTCTGTACACTTTATAAATCGCTGGAATTTTTATAGACAAGACCAAGGACTCCCAACTTTTTATGATTTTCAAACCTCTTTTATAACAACCAATTAACGTGCTATATTTACCATTTGTACATAAAATCACCATTAAACACTATTAATAAAGTGAAAACAATATTTAAATCAAAGTAAAACTTTTGTTAAAAAAGCATTTTATAAATAATATAAATGACATGTTTTCAAGGGTTCAAGGTTTCCTTTCATCTCTTCTTAATAAATTTCATTTGGTCCATCTTCAGATACCTCTGAAACACTGAAAAATACAAGATAGCAGTATTTTGAAGACCTAATCTCCGCCGCCGGTTCTTTTTCTTGAATAAAAGTGACTGAAGACTATCATTAAATATGGTAACATGGAGTTTTTCATTCAAAATTTCTACTAAGAGAGCAGATTTGTTTGAATTTTGTGATAATAATGTTTGTCCTTACGTGATTCTTTAAAAACTGTTTCATATTTTATGATATTAAGAATTTTTATTAGAGATTCAATCACGCTTTACAAGAGCGTAATATATCGATAAAGCATGTAATGGAAGTCTTTTAGTAGGCGAAAAATATCTTTTAATTTTTTTATGTTCTATTTTACACTGTTGTATCTTTTCTATCTACACGGGTTGTTAAACAATTTAATAGGCCATACGTTAAGTCATAAAAATATATAACAAAAAGCATCCTTGCTTACTATGCTAATTTACTATTGGCCTCGTTCAAAATCGCTAAAGAAAAAACATTATGTATTATTTTGATAGTCTATTTTTCATACATTAGGAATCTCATTTACAATATTTGCTATTGAATTTGTCATCAAAGTTGACATTTTTTTCGGTTCAACTGTTTAAGTCTAAGTCACCTCCTTTGAGGAGCTGTGACCTGTGACCCACCGGTTGGGATCCTGTGACTTAATCTGCAACACTTTGATTTTTACAACTTGAAAACAAATAAATAAAACAGCTTCTTATTTATCGAAAAAAATTAATTGAATCCTTAATGATTGAATTGGCATTTACTTGGTAGAACTCTATTATAATTACTTTGTTATTTTATCCTATTAATTAAAACCTTTTCCTCTCAACAAATAATTGAATATTTTTTCAAGTAACAATTAAGTCAGGGTAAAAAATGTTAACATAATACAGATTTTAACTAACATAATAACCGGTCCCGCTCAATTATTAAGCTTACTCAACTGATACAAAAATAATAAAACAAAAGATTTTACAAAACACAGTAAGATTTGATTGGAAAAGGGTGCAGGTTTGAGACACCAAGTAAAAGCGACGTTTTTGTGATACTAAGCTGGTCAATAATTATTGGTCAAAGTTTTATGTACATGCTCTTATGGCAGTCAAGAATTGCCTTTTATATGAAAAAAATCTTGTTTGTCGATTATACAGGCAATAGAATTATCTACAGTTCTTAAAACTTCTAAAATATTAAATAAAACACAATGTTTGTACAGTTCCTGGTCTCACAAAGTGTTAATTCCGTCACATAATAAAGTTTATGCAAGTATCCAGTCTACACTATTTAAGCAATTGTTGTGATTTAAAAAGAAAAGTATTTATTTCGCATAAAAGCAATTGCAAGTAAAAAACGGAGAATATAGGATAGAGGGATCACAAAATATGTAAAATGGGAGCTCAGCGGAGAACTAGAATTAAGTTATCACAGGAAAGTGGATAAGGTTTGCAAATCTCGGTACACTTTACTTTGTTCTGTAAGGAGAAATATATATATGTGTTAATTAAATTTTAGGCGCCAGGCGTGAAGATACACGCCAAATGAAAGATAATAATAATAATTAAAACACGGTTACCGTTAAAAACACATTTAATTAGAGATGCGGAAACCGTAGATGCACAGAATTTACATTATGAAGAAATAAAACAGAAATTATACGACGAAACAATATTTATGAACAGATGGTTACACTAAAACAGGAAAACTATTATAATATATAAATATAAAACTACGACCTTGGATGATAAACCATCTCGGCGGCGAACTCGGCTGTCCGAGGCCAATCTCCAACGCTTTACCGACACGTCCTACCCATTCCACATCCTGGCGCGTAATCTAAGTTTTAACGCAATTCTTGGCGAGGCTTCCCCTTCGTCTCCTACCAACGACGCAGCGAGGTGCGTGTCGCCGATATGTGACGATTGTCATGTTGCGACGAAATCGTAACACAATTTACATTAGAAAGTTGAACTACAACAAAGTTAATTATGAGTTTTACATCTAAATATACTAAAGTATTTAAAGAAGTGAAATAAAAAACTTTCATAATTATTATTATCAAGGAGTATTTTAATTTAGTCCTTTTTCAGATTGGGTATAATTTTGTGTGTAGGGAATAATCGTTTTTTGCCATAATATATTTATTATAATTATATGAATTGAAAATATGCTAGATCTTTAATTTTCAATGTTGAAATTAAATTCAGCTTACGATTTCATACATTTCAAATTACACATTATGTTAAATATTGAAACACAAAGAATATAAGATTTACTATCTAACGCAAACGGTAGAATTGAAATATTAAATGTACGTGCGTTCTTCTGTTATGCTATGAATTATTTCGTTTATGAATATTACAGTGATTAACACGTTTGCTTTGATACGAAATAATAATTAAATCTATGTATATAAAAATGAAAGTTTGTTTATTTGTCCTTTATGTGTTCCTTTTCCATTCATCCGATTTCGATCAAACTTTGGTTAGTTGTTGTGCGCACACCCGTAAAGGTTTCTGAAGAAAAAAAAAATCAAATACATACAACTAGTGACATCTCTGAATTTCAATAAATAGATTTAAAATACAAACCCTTTCTCTCTTGAACAGGCATTGCAACGTATGCCAGATACTAACTAGTATCACAATAAAAACGACATACTATAATGAAGAAGCATAACAAAAAGTCTTACGCATCGAGTTGATTTTTTGTTTATTACATTTGCGTAATCGCTGATGCGTGCGATGTGGGTGTAATGCGTGGTAAATAGTATTTAATCTACTTGTTGTCAATGGATTGTAAATAATTTATGATTCCGGAGGTTATAAGAATTTTATTGTTGTCAAAACATGATATTCGACATCGATATGAAACTGTAAACGATAAAATAAAATAATATTTTGTGTGAAAATGTAGGAGTTGCCATAATTGAATTGTGAGAATGTATATGGATGAGTTTATTTATTGTTGCTAGCTGGAAAGTGTGGTCGAACCGACAAGTTATTGATTGGCATTGCGAGCATCGAGGCGACTTGTATGAACTTTCAGCCAGGGCTGTCACTCACTTTAAAATTTTACATGCCATAAATAAACTGGGCCCTTGAGGAAGTGAAGTGAGCCAAGTAACAAAATGGTGAATTTTTTTTTATTAATGTTTTAGTTTAATTAACTACTAACATCAATTTACACTTTATTTAATTTAACTACATACTTTTTACGTAATAAAATACTTTTGCAGCTTGTATTTTCTTAGCTCACTTCACTTTTATGATACATTATAACATGTAGAATACCATAACGCATCTAACTCATTTTTTTTTTGAAAATAACAGTTGGCTCACTTCACTTCTCATTGGCTCCACTGTATTTTACATTTTACAAAAATAGTTTCAAAAGTCAGTCGCTTAACCGATCGTTTTAGATACGGCGAAGATAAAAGGATGGTGTATCATAAAAATTGGTTTAAGTTATCAATTCTTTTTATACCTCGTTTTTATCATCTGACAGAGAGGAAAGGAAAGGATGAAAAAATACTGACACTTCTAAATCG
Source organism: Himalopsyche phryganea (assembly GCA_022494535.1). Classification (NCBI taxonomy): domain Eukaryota; kingdom Metazoa; phylum Arthropoda; class Insecta; order Trichoptera; family Rhyacophilidae; genus Himalopsyche; species Himalopsyche phryganea. Next base: position 2,974,223 of record JAGVSL010000125.1, on the reverse strand, counting down.
ATTTTAACAATAATAATTTCATTAATGGGTTGCACGAACGCTCTGTAGACTTTACATTTAGTTACGAAAATAGCAAGACTTATAATGCATCAGAAAAGTATTATCAAACTGTTAACATCAAAAATACAATATTTTCCTTCATTTTCAAAACGATAATACTAAAATACGGGATATTGAGATCACAAAGGTCTAACTGAAAAAACGCAAGTTTTGAATTAAGTCCGGTTTTGGTAATTCCTTAATAATATTTATTAATTGGCAGAGCCATTTTGAGCATGTAACCGTTTACAATGTATGTTTGGACATAGATCTGATCAACAAATGAACATATCTTATTATAAAAGTTAGAAACACAAAGACATATTGCAGGTTTTTTGGCAACTTTTAAAATTTTATAAGTCATAAATAATTATTAAACATTGTGATTCATTTAATTTTAGGTGCTTTATTTACCAAAATCCAGTGCACAAAAATCTTCGTTTGTGTTAATCTCAAAACAATGTTTTTGTAGATAGACTCCTATGATTCCAAGTAGTAAATAACTAAACATATTTTTTACTTACGATTTTTTTTTAAATGAACGTTGTAAACACGCATATAATTTAAACTATATTTATTGCTAAAAATTATATTATTAAAATTAATCATACAACATCAAAATTTTTCAAGACAAATTATTGGCCCAAATAATTAATTTTGTGGTATTCATGTCTGTACAAACGAAACACGTGTGCTTTGTAATGGTAGCACGGAAACGAGTTAGTTATCAGTTACTAGACACATCAAACGCTTTATAGTATCAAAAGTGTCGGTAATCTAAACTATAAATAAAAAAAATTAGCCTTTATGAAGCTTCTGTTAATGAAAATAAAACATGAAGTAGTTTTGTTTACATAATTCAGTTCCATACGTGGTATAAAATAAAGATTTAAATGTTTATTATTAACCTTCGGAGTAAAATTATTTAAACCATGCTTGAGTACACAATATGTTGTAGCTAGGTGGTAGGTAAAGATTATGTTAAAGTGTCGACTTCTTTCAATTCCTGCTAATTTTGGGTTAATAATTATTTTATTTAATTATAGAGAATGCACATTTTTGATGACACATGTAGTTGTTTGTTCAAATGATGTATTTTTTACGCCAATGATCAATTATTCAATCATTAAAGTAACGCTGCTAACGAAATCTATTTTATTTTAAATTTTCTTTTTTCCGTGCAATGCCAAACAATTTTCTCTTTATAATTCAAAGTGTTTTTCACAAAAAAACATTGTTCTTTCTAAGAATGAACCCGTTTACCATTTTAGTTGCACTTAAATTCTAGGTTTTTTAAAATAAAATTTAAAGCACATGCAGTGTCAATTTTAAATTAAGAAGTCTCATTATATATAGATTTTTAAGTCCTTTAGCTTGAAACAAGAAATACCTCAAAATATTTATTCAATTTATCTCAAAACACAATATTAAATGATGGCATTTAAAGGTAACAGTCATATTTGTTTTGTGGTCAAATTTTGGCTGACCGATTGAAAATTTAATCATTGATATGTGAGTTGGCTTATATTTCTTTATTTCCATGAAAAACAATAGGTCGATTAACTAATTACAAAAAAATACTCCTTTTAGGCTTATTTGTTTTTGACAAATAACTTCCATTTAAGCACTTATGGATTAAGAACCAATATATAAAGTTATATATAAATAAGTTACTGAAAAATTAAATGGCCAGTATGGCAAGACGTGTTTTGCGCTTTTATTTGAGAGGGAAATAACTTCTTAGAGGCAGACTTAATTCGATTTCCCGACGCGGCTATACCACTCGGTGAGGTGGCGATTCACCACCATCTTACGTATCTATATAATTTAGTTAATGAAAGTAAGCCATTTCTTAGGTCAACCCTATTCGACTTATTTAATAAAAGTGACGCCATTTTCCTTTCTGAATCAGGAAAAACAATGAATAACAAAATTATCGTATATTTTGTATTAGTAACATTGATTTTATAACATAAGTGCTAGAGATGCTATTTTCTTTCCCATCCACTTCCTATTGGATCCTTAAACATCATAAAAGAGAGATTAAGAAGAACAGGTGAGCTGGATCGTTATTTTTATAAAACATGTCGCGTCACTTTGATGAACCAAAGTTTTAATGTCACCAAAACACTGTTGTAAATATAGTATACTCTAATTTAGTAAGCACACAATGACGTCAAGAAATGTAAAAATGGTGACTGCCATTTTTTTCCAGCACACCTAAATATATTTCTTACACCATGACCCCATACTTAAATCCTTTCCCTATTCAAAGAGAGGATGGGTGACATATCGTAAAGTAGACCTGACAGAGTACAAACCAGTTTATATACTCCTTCTATATCCTCAGTATAAAAATGCGTTAAAGAATATTTAAGTATTAAACATATTATATTTAAAATGGAACATTTTTGCACAAAGATTTTTTATTTGAATTTATAAATCAATTATAATTATTAAATCTTAAACACAATTAAATAAAAATATAAAGAGTATCAAATTAGTTATAATTCTTTACCAAGTATTTTCTAGCCATTTAAAACATCAGGACTGGTTTTGCTAGTGCAAACAACTTGTGTTTTATTTTTAAAACATAATGCCTTTCCACCAAGAATTGAGAGTTATCACTTTAAAAGTGATCAATAACACATCTCTAATTGTCCATTTTACAAAATTATTCTACAAAAAGGGCAACAGCGTGTCAGTTTTATGTTCTTACCATAACGTAAGTTATTGAATGCATTTCCCATTTCAATTAAGACGTATAAATGGTTGCACAGCATATTAATATCAATATGCTCAAGACATTGAATATGGCTACGCCACACTGTTTATCATTAACGGCAGTAATACCTTATCGATAATGTCAGTAGTAAAGCTTAAACTATCATAATTAAATAATAATAATTGTTATTGTGAACGTAAATTGAATCTAATTCATTACATATATACGTGACTATTTAATGTATTATACAGTATCGGGCTAATACACCTTCATTAATTGATTTTTCAATCGATTAATGGATTTTTGTTTAATGGTTGTGATGTGTACAGTTCTTTTCACCCATCGTATCTTTAAAACATGAAGTAGTGAGATCTATTAGCTATCTAATTGTACCTTCCAATCTCTTTTCGTGTATTCCTGACCTCTTCAAAGGCTGACCGATTGAATGAAAGGCAGTTCTCGTAAAAAGCTGCTGTTCATTTGCTTCATTAAGTATTGATTTGCTTAAAATTAGAAGCTAGCATAGTTAGAATGCTATTAAATTAATATTTAAATATACTAGAAATTTACTGTGAAGGTGCTTACTGAAGAGGTGAAACAAACGCTTACACAACCAATTTAAATTTAAAGGCAAAGATATTTTGGAGATTAAATAGTAGAAATTTGAATATTTTTACTCTTAATTTGCTATTTTTGAGAAACCTTCCTGACTCTTTTAACCACTTATTATTGAACCCCATTTATGTATAACGTGTTAACCTTTTAAATCTCCCATTAAAAGAAAGCTTCAAATGTCTATTGTATGTTTTCTTAGTAATTATTATTATAAATAAATATAAGCAGACAATTTAACCAAATCTTCTTACTTTGAGCTTAAAGATTCAAAAATTAAGCTTCAATTGGTATTTCGTCAAAATATTAAAATGTTTATTCATGATAAAATGTCGAAATTTCACTGTTAAATTTGTTCTTAGAAATTAATTATAATTGGTGTAAAAATAAGAATTTGTACCGTCATAACTGTTGAGATATCTTGAAGCTTCATAATAAATATCTTTAATGATGAATAAATAAAACCTTTTCAGCCCCCTAGTACGTCACAGCCCCCAATTTTTAAGTCACTAATCAAAAACAATGCCAGCTATTGGTCAATCATTAATTACAATCAGCAGAATTTGAACTACCAATTTTATGTAACAGTGAGTGCGAAAAAGAGAATTTAAGAACAATGATTGCTACTTAGATAGAAGAAGTAAACGCGTAATGTTAAATAAGTAGTTAACAATATATTAATACTTTACATTTTTTAATAATAACAATTTATATTCAGTGCTGCCACGTTTTGTTTATTCATTTTGATGGCAGTGCCTTCAGTCAATATTTTTGGATGTGACTTACTTATAAATAAAATCACATTAATTTTTTATTAATAACACGGTTTGGTTAAACAAGATTTGACAATAGACAATACACTTCAAACTGGATGGTAAGTACTGTTATCTTCTTTATAATACATGTTTATTTTGGTTCACAATGATTTTACACACATTTTACCTACGAAATAACTAAACATATAGCATTTCTGGTACGAAAATATTGTTTTTACTTAAGTCGATTAAGTTAACTCACAATTTTACATTCAGATCTATTAAACTGTGAAACGATTAAACAAGAATTTGAGGTGTGTGCTTTTAGAGTTTTGACTAAAAAACATTTTCGATGAGGTCAATCATTATCTCCCTTGATTATTTTTACTAAGTAAGTACACACTATCGCCCTTTTGAACGATTTATTTTTACACGGTTTCAAAATTGCATCTTTCATTTATCTATGATTACTGCATTACTTTTACACGGCTGCATTGCATGGAACCTATAATGTGTGTAAAAAAAACATGATTAAGTTATAAAAGACACCTCCTTTTGGCATGAACTTACAGTCTGTTTATTGTAATTTTTGAAATAAATTTTCCTTTGAAAACGACGCTAAGTAATGACTTGGGCTATTCCTTTCACAAGATTCTTTTTTATTTGCAAGCCAGTTCCTGTGGCCGGTAAAAGGTTATGTCGGCCGTTTGGATGCGAATAAAAATATTTGGTAACCTTTCAAAATACCCCTGAGAGATTTACCGTAAAATCTTCGTACGTTACGAATCGAGCTGGATTTTCCATTTCGGAATTTTACGATGTAGGTTTCATATATTATTAACACAAAATCTTTATAAAATTACTGCCGACTTTATTTTCGAATTTTATGATGTGCATTTGCCATCATTCTACAAATGTTGAATAAGTTATCTGATAGCGTCGTTTTCTTTTATTCGCTAAATAAAGTCGAACTCGTTGTGGCACGTGTTTCGTCTCTTTGAGAAGCATCTTCTGACTAGCTCTATCGAAAGATTTTTATTTATAACTTAGACATTGATTTTAATTCTTGATTTTTAAATAACAGAATGAAACTATTAAAATATGAATTTATTTTATCTACTGGAAACGTGGTGAAGGTAAAACATTTAATATAATACCGATGGATTTCAACTACGTTAACACAAATTCGATCATAAATATTGAAATTTACCAATTGGGTTGTTTTGAATAACGATTTTGATATATCTTAAATAAATAAAAATTAGGAAATCCGTCCGTATCAAAAAAATCCAAATAACTATTTTCAGCAAGCTACATCTTTTTTCCGACCAATGAGGTGGGGAAGTTAAAATGCCGAGTTGTAAACCTAGTGATATTGAATATTTAATTAATAAATAAATATTTGTAATAAACTATGGCTTGAAAAGAAAGAGCTTTTATCGACTTGATAAATGGGTATATTCTCTTAAGACAGACACTAAGCCTCAATAGAATTTGAAGCCCTGAAAGTTCTTTCAGTGGGTCCATAATTAAAACTCTTGTATTCATAATTAAATCATAATATAAAAGATTATTTGACAGTTTACTCGAACCAATTTGGCTAAACGTTAAAGAATTTTTGACTTGAAGTTTTCAAAAGTTCGATGGGAAGCACCTATGACGATTATTAATAGTAATATATAAAAATAAATACTTTGACATTATAATTTTTTTATGATAAGGTCATAATACCTTATGAATTCAATGTCAAAGGCTGTTTTTGATCTCCTATATAATAGTATTATTTCAAAGAATTCCGAAAAAGATAAATGATAATTGAAACCGTTTCACTAATACACTGATACTTAAAAATCAAATTGTGATAAAGCTCCTTCACTGAGATAGTTCTAAGTGCAGTTCCAAATAGTCAAAAAGAAATGTCCTAATGAAAATCATTTCATTCGAGAGTCTTGTCGGATCAATCAATCTTTGTCATTTGTTAAAGAGGTATGGATCTTTAGTTTAATTTCCCAATAAATGTCTCTTTATATTTATTTTGGTAGTCAATTTTTAAAAAGTATTTGAACCTGAATTTCAAAATGTTGTAATTAAGCTTAAAGTGTTATTTATTAAGCTTAAACAACTAGTAATTCTATTCTTTTTTTCTTTAATGACCTAGAGAACTTTGTACGGCTTCATTTTTCACTTCCATTACTTATGCTATCCATTGGACCGTTCGGCCACACCGAGTTGGAGACTCATAAAACGCCACCAAGACTTTTGCAGTTACTCCTAAGACAACCCCAGTTACGAAAAAAACTTTAGATACTCTTCATGTTTGCTAAGCCACTGGATACTGTCGAATAAAAAAGTAGTAGTAGGTGGAAGAGGGTAAGTGAGTTGAATATGCTCGTGATGAGCGTAACCGGTTCTGGCCATTTCATATAATTTCAGAGTTATTAAAATAAAATATGTTTTATTATCCCCAAGAATTGTCAGCTAAAACGATTGAACATATACGTGATTAATAATAGTTATTTGCTGTTATAGACACCAACGTATTGTTTAAAATTTTATCGTTTTGAATTAAAATTAAAAATGTAAAATTTACATATTTCCTTGAAATTTTACCGTAGCTTACACGCGTTACACCATAGTTTTTTTACATGCATTAATGACATTTGCATGTTTAAAAAACAACCGTTTTCTGACAGTTTTTTTCTCAGAAAACTGAAAATTACACTGAGTGTGGAGTGGACAGAATTTAATCTAAAACTCTAACTAAAGTAGTGAACTTGGAACGTGCTTCCGGATCTCGAAAGAGTGCTTAAAAAAAGTCGCAGAGTAGTTTTGGCAATATGAATATATTATGAAAAGATATACAAATCGTGTAGAATAAAAAGTAAAATGATCAGAATGTCTTAAAAATTTAACATTAATATAGATTAACTTATATTTACACATGAAATGCTCATAAACTAATTGTGGCTATCATTACTCTAAAAGTATTGCAAAGCTTCATCTAAATTCAGATAAGAAGTAGTAAATATTCCATGCAAATTAACATATATTTTTTAAGGTGTTGACTGTCTATTCTTCGTGGGAAAGCATTGTATTTTAAAGTTCAGTTGATAACGCTTCTTAGAAGAAAAACCGGTCCGAATCATTGTATACATGTGTAAGTAGAACAAACAAATTGTGTTTTATTTTTGAAATTAAAACATATTTGAGATATTTAAGTTGCGTGTAATTTAAAGTAAATTAAATTAAATTTTAATAAACAGCAAACAAACATTACGTAAATAGTATATTTAAAAAAATGATTGTCAAGTATTAATGTTTTTTAACAAGCTTCACTCAATGGTAAGTTAGTAAGTTAAAGGCACGCAATTTAGTATTGTATTAATAATATGATCAAAATGTAATTTGCAATTAGTTTCCTTATACTATATTCCACATGTGTTCATAGAGAATCTACATCAGACTTACCACACAAGTTTATACGTCATAACTCTTAAAGAATGAAATAATAAATTTTTATACAATGCATATTTCAATTTATTTTAAGTTTTATTGTCGAATTCATGTTTCTAGGCATTATAATCATTTTTAAGACAAGAAACCAATACTAAGACAACTTAGTTCTGTACTTTTATTCAATACTTTCACATTTATTAATTGAATTATTTAATATGCTAACGAATTTTGAATAAACAATTTATTATCCGAGAAGTAAATTTTATCCAATGAGCAGTGGGATAAAGGTCAATGAAATGGCAATTTGTAAATTGAATTAAATATACTTGGCATTTGGGACAGGAGACTAGGAATTAGCATGCAGCTCGTGTGGGGGTCAAAAACTGTTCCTCAAAAATTATTCCGAATTATTATTATGTAAAGACGTGCGTGTTTTTACTCTTAACACGTGTAGGATCTTTCGGTTTCATGAGCTTGTTTTAATTTTGCGATGTTATATTAGAAAATTCAATCATGAATTGTTATTTGGATTACTTGGTGAAAGCTTTCTGCTGTAGATTTTTATGTTACCATACGGTTCACTTTTTCGCTTCGTTGAGAAGCATTTCAGACATCGAAAAAGTATATTGTTAATTAACTTCATATTAAAAATATTTTTTTTCCTTATATTGCTTTTTAAAAACTCATTATATCCAAAATAAGAGTATAAAAAAAAGCAACTTTGAAAGTGAATATTTTAAAAATTCGTGCGTATACTTAAATACCTAAAGTAACGTCGTCAAAAGACAAAATTAAAAATAAAAATGATTTAAATTTTTGGTCAGTAAGAAATAATAAATGGTCAATAATTCATTAATTCGATAAATGGTCAGTCAGTATACACGTGGTCAGTTATTAAGTTAAATGGTTAGTTTTTAAATTAACCCAACCTTTATTTATTTGGAAATTATTTACTAACATAGTTATTAACTGACCATTTACTACTTCTTACTGGCCATTTATTGAAATAGTTACTGACTAAATAATGAATTGCCGACAAAATAAATTTGCCATTTTTACTATACTATAATGCAGTTCTATCAAGTTAATATAATCAAGTTTCCCAAGGAGTGTCGTTATTACTAATTTCATCATACGGACACCCCGATCTCCGATATTGACTTTTTTTTATCAGTCTCTAATACTACCGATTTAGTGACAAGACTCAAAAAAAGAAGAAAATTGTTTTTAACGAACAATTCTTTGGTTTGTTCTTATGGCCTAATTATAGTGAGAGAGGTTGAAAACATTCTCAATAAACAAGTATTTTTTTAAATATTTGAATGAAATAAAATGATCAGCATCAGTGTACTGATTTATTTAAAACTATATAATAAGTGCAAGTTTATATCCAAGAAAACCCCTTTAAGTAAACTTTTTAATTAAATAATATTTGTAAGAACTCATCTATCCGAATTTAACATCCATCGAAATACACTGTTTTTCCTGAATTAATTAAAGATCAAAGTATAAAAAATGTACGATCGGGAAAGAAAAAACTTTTCGAAACATGCTGGAGCTGAAATTGAATTCTCTAACTTAACCCCTTTACCCTTTTAATAATATGTATTCCAACACACTTATTAAACATTTTTTGTCTTCACTACATGTATATGTTTTAATAACTAGGAAATTATTAAACATATCTTCAAATATTCCTAACTGGCTTTTCATATTCTACACGTGTTCTAGTCATTATTTATTAATTTGAATAATTACCTAGCGCTAAGATGCTACTAAAACTGTGTACTCAATTAATTACTTACTATTATTTAGATACTATCTATTGCAGGTAATAATTTTTTCTTGAGTAGTAAATATGATAATAATTTACAAAATACCCCAACACTTTCTTTCGTATTATTATAATAAATCACAAACGATAAGTAATTTTAGAATTACCTTAAATGAGTATTAAACCGTTCACCCAATTTACTCCGAAAACAGAATACAAAATTACACATTTTCAACATAATAAAGAAATATCTAACTTGTTTGAAAATTTCAAGCTGTCGGATAAGGCTGTTTCAATTTAATGTATATATTTTTTAAAAATAAAACACGGTTTGTTTATACTACTTCCACATGTTTATTAGTTGATAATGTTCGTGATGAGCGAACCGGTCTTGATCATTATGAACATGTGGAAGTAGTACAAAAAAATTCTGTTTTATTTTTTAAAGTATACTGCCTTTGCACCAAAAATTGACACCGTAAAAGTAATTATATTCTTTATTTGAAAATGAAAACAAGGGAAAGTCTTTGAGAAATGATTAATAAAAACAACTGAATGTATTAAAAGATTTCAAAAAATATATTCGATAGTAGTAATTGTGGATTTGGAAAAAATGAGTTGTAAATGGCTGTGGTTAGATTATAACGATCAATGGTTTCAGTAACAATTTGTTTCGTGATCAAGCTCCGAAATCATCTAATTGTTGTTTTAATATTACGAATTGATATTTTCAAACGATTTATGATTTCTATCAAAAAGAAATTGCAGTATTTCTTTCCCTTTGAATTTCGTAATCCCGATAAAAAGTGCGGTTTTCTCATACATATTCCTGTTTTAATTATTGTAGTATTACCAACATTACTTGCCCGCCGTTGAATTTGGAACTAGAATTGTCAGTCTGGAATAAATTTCCCCATTTGCCATTTTATGCAAAATAAATATCTTTCGAAAATTCATGTCTAACGTTTTTAAATTAACTGAAGTTTCAGTTCTGGTTGAGTAAGGCAACATTACTAACGCGACCGTGGCACCCTCACTAGAGGCCAAGTTAAATTGGTATAACTATATACATCTTAAATCATCACCTTTTTTAAAAAACGTATGGTATAGCAACTGACTTCTAACCCACTTAGTAACTTAAAATTGGACGTAGAGAAAGAGAGAGTTTCCATTTTAGTTCATATTTTCTATCGTTAATCTCTATGGTAAAGGAGGTAGAGCGATTGACTCAAAAATACTACATATATCGTCGTCGTACAGGAGAAAGTGACCAAATGTAAAATAGTATTCTATTAAAAAATCATTCATATTTCATTCAACATGTTTAATTTTTCAACAAATCGACTCAAAAATACGAAAGTGAGTTAATGATTGGATCTCATTTTAAAGAAAACAAAGCAAATCTCGGCCAAATGATGTAAATTATAAAAAAAATTGACCACTTTTTCGAAGGGAAACATCATTTTACATTGGTTTTAGGTTTAAAATTATTGACCCGGCAACTTATTGTAAGCCACTATTATATCGATACTCCCTACATATAATTCCGTATCTTCACAAATGAGAATTTACAGTACAAAGATTCATAACGCAACTCACCACATAATATTTTCGATAAAAACAGTTTTTATTCTCTCCTGAACAATTTCAATTTTGAGGGTTACTTCAATTGGCCAAAACACCGTCGATGTTTTTGTTGGTATAAGTTTGTTGTATTAAACATTGTTTTAGACAACTTTAATGTTTGTAAGAATGATGTCGAACAGTTGTTTAGTACATTTTCGTTCACATTCTATTGCTTGACGATGATTTGCTCTACAATGAGAGAGGATATGGTAAAACAAAATGTTTGATAAATCGGAAATGACGCGCAAGTAAAATCACAAAGAGAACATTATTAGAACACCCATTAGTTGATGATTATTTTTTACATAATAAATCTAGAAAGGTGTGTTTCTAGAATGTTATTATTATTATCGTTGTCCCAGAAAGTGTGCCGTGGCTTGGAAAACTTTGAAAATGAGCGAGACAAAAGATGAAGACACGCGATGGAAACACGTGATGTCATTAAAACGTGACCCGTTTAGTGATGACGTGACAGGGCAGTTGTTTTTTTGTTGTGTTATCGATTGTGAATGTTTTGGATTAAAAATGACAAAGTAGTATGATGAAAATGATGGCGATAGCCGAGTCTACAGGCAAAGGGGCGTATTGATATTTAAAGTTTAATCAAGTAGCTAGAAATATATACACGAAGAAGCTTATATACTATGCTAATGCACTATTTAGTAACGTTATAAGTTTCTATAATAATACAATCTATTATTTGCATGGATATTATTACGACAGCGAAAGTCCTGTTCTCTTGAATGTTGGCAAAATCTCAGTTGTTTGTGTTCAGACTTGTAGAAACATTTCATATCAGTAAGGTATTTTTATTTATCTTTTGTCTTACAAGACCACATTCAAGAAAATTCAATTTGATATACTGAAAAATGTTTATCAATTATGTTGCGAATGATTTAAAATAATGAAATGAAATTCAAGATTCAGTTAAAAACACCAAATTATTCCTGACAAATTGCAAAAAAAGAAGCAGTATATTAAATTTAGAAAATTTTATCAAAAAACAAATGATGTAAATATAGTGAGATAGATTAATCTATTGACGTCATTCTTATCCTGCCGTTTGTTCATGTCATCCCATCGTTATTCAATAATAAAAAATCTAATATAATTATTAAATAATTCATTTTATTGTATTTATTCTAAAAAGAGTTATTTATCTATTCGTATATTGTTAGATTTGTCAAATCTGACTATGGTAAGATGTCGAATTGGTTATTAACTAATCTATTACTAATATATTTCTAACTAAAAGTGCTGTCGGCGTCCGTGTCGCATTTGGTAGCGTCGTGGGCTACAGCTACCGATGTCTCGGATTCAATTCCCGGTGCGGACAGTTTTCATAAATTGATATTTCAATCGATTTATGGATTAGTGTTCGTAGTCTGAGTGTTTGCGTTGTCTAAAATTCCCTCCTCACCCACCCATCCTATAGTCACGGGGCGTAGCGAGAGCGATTAGCTAACCTAGTCCTAGCCCTATCCCTATATCCCTACTCTCTTCGATAAAGAGAGGTTGATCAACTGAGTAACAAACAGTTCTCATTGAAAAATTCTGTTGGGATACCTCCATTAGGAGACCATATGCTCCACGTTGAGAGCGGACATGGAAAAAAATTACTTAAAAAATTTCTCATTGCTAATATAATATTTTTTCCTAAAAGAATTTATAAAGACGTAGCATTAAATAGATTGATCAATTAGATACTCTGATTATACTTCTGAATCATTTAATACTATTACTGTATATTTACAATTTTCAACATTTGTTTTTGTATCAAAAAAAAAATGTTGAAAAAAACTATGAATATAGTTTAAATATTCATCAAAGAATACGCACATATTAGAAGACGCTATCTATCTGACAATGTTAAATTAAGAAATTCTATCGAAGTAAGACCAATCACGGACCAAATCAAATTTGAACTTACTTCAATCAAATAAAGATTCTTTTGTGAGCAGTCAAAATTGCCATAGCAATTATTCATGCAAATGATTTTCGATGAAGACATTTTCCAATCAGGGCGAATTTTCATTTTAGTTCTCCCTCGTGGAATAATAATTATCTGTAATTGGTTTTGAAATTAGCTCACGTCTATGGAGCGTTTTATCTTCAAGTTGTATGAATTATTATTGTAAATTATGATTGATAAGTATTATTATCTGCCCGTTTTCACTCCCTATAGGGCGCAGATGTTACACTATTTGATATTAAAAAATAAAAAATTGGTAAACCTGATACTCGTTTATCATTCTCCAATAAACTTTTAATTGATAGCGCATCAATTTAATACAACAAATATTTGAATCAAATAATTAAAATTTTTAGATAAAATTTTTGAATTTTTCTCTGCCGTAACTGTATTAATAACTAAGTTTAAGTATAGTTCTGACGATGGCGTAGAGCCGAAATAGCTATCAAATACATGATAAAAATTTTGTAGAACTAAACACTTTGTTATTTTATCCTATTATAATGGAGTTCTACCAAGTAAATGCCAATTCAATCAGTAACTGTATTAATTACTATGTACCGTAGCTTAAAAGATGACTAATGATGAATTTTATTCAATCAAGAATTTTTTAAGAGAAAAAATAGCTTAAATACACCGAGAAAACCATACAACTGAGTGGTTTGTCATTGTTTTCTTAAAATCCTTGAGAACTAAACATAGAATGATTTCTAAGTACCAAGTGTTCATCACCAATCATATCTCATGTGTGCACAGTGTCTTTCAAAGTAAGAAAATAAATATTCATTATTCACGAAGCAACATAATCAAAGAAATGAACGTTGTTTATTATTTAACAAAATTAAAGTATATACCAATATATTTTAATTAATATTTAACAGCTGAATAGTAAGCTTTACAAATTTATAAACATTTATTCAGGTAGATATAGAGGTAAAAATATACACAACAATTTCGTAGCTGGCTTCATATCTACCGCAGTTTCGTTATCAAATCGTAATTAAATATACGGAAAAAAAAGTAAATATAACATTTTACCTAATATAAATATATAATGTACTTGTGAACCTTTTTCATACAATTTTCTTTAAAATGGAAACTTTATTTTGATCTATACCTATTCGTGAAGTGGATTAATGTTACAACAATATATGACTAATTCACTAAATACAGAAAAGGAATTTGGCAATTTTATTATGCCCATAGGCATGTGAAGAAGTCCAAATGTTAGCGCTAGGAAAGAGTGTCTTAATGTCTTATTTAAACAATCGGTCCCCTGTGTATGAAATGCGTATCATTGTCTACGTGTTCAACGGCGTTGGTTTCAGTTATGGTACTCATGGGTTCAAGTCGCAGTACGGACAGTTTGATAAATTAATTTTCAATCAATTTATGGATTTCTGTTTGAAGGCATAGATGACTAAAATTCCCTCCCACTCATCTTATCCTAAAAACAGGGCGTAGCGAAAGTGATTAATTAAATACTAGTCTTGTACTAGCTCTGTCCTTCAATATCTACCCTTCTCGAAAAAGAGAGGTTGATCAACTGAGTAACAAGCAGTTTTACGCAGAAAAGCTTCTGATGATTTTAATTATAAGTCCATAATATGCTTCAAATTGCGAATGGATAAGGTTAAAAAAAAATTAATATCTCACTGTCAATGTCAGCTATTTTCGTTTGGGTAATGCGTTAATTGTCTTAAAAATTCATTCCTTCTTGATATCAACGAAATTTCAATTCTGACAGATATAGAGATACAACTGAATAAATTACAAAATCACTGGCCTGTTGACATTTAGTCGTCTGATACTCAGGAAATTTATAATATCTTATTTTTTATAAAGCGAAGTTTCCTTTTGGTTTAGAATCTGAATACATAATTTGCCAGTTTTCTTTGTCGGGACGTTGTAAATTATTTCGATTCCGTTGGTCGATTTTCTCATTACGTTTTGATGACATTTCAAAATCACAAAAGAGTTAATTATTCTACGATTATATTGGTTTTCGTTCCTCCTTCTTTACGATATTATATCGATACGTGAAGGTTGAAAAGGTTTACCTAATTTAGCAAAATTAGCACTGTTTCATTGATTAAAGACATATAATGTTTATATAATTATTTGAACTCTTTTGAGAAGAAAAGATTTTGGCTTAAATTCCACTAAATGTTTTGCGAAAATTCTCTCTTAAATACAATAAATTATACACTTACAATATTTTTATTTATTTAGATTAACAGGAAAAACAGCTTTGTTAACAATTTTACAAAGATCATAGTTTTTAGAGTAAAATTGTGTATTATTTTTATTAATATAGTATCTTTTCATATTCATACATTAAGCCGTGTCGTCAATAATTAGAAACTGTCTGGTAATAGATATGACACTAATATCTAGGTGATTAGTTAAGCAGTGAATGAGTTTATATTGACAGACAATAAAAGTGACATTAAATTATAGTCCATAGAGCGATTGGCTAACTGCTAGTAGCATTAGCTCCAACCCTCTTTCCCTATCCACTCCAATGAGAGAGATTGAGAGAATAGCTAACGGTAAATAATTTCTCTTGCTCAATATATAATGCTTCACATTTGGAAAATACAACATTTTAGGTGACTATATTTTAAAACTTATTCTTCTTCATTTACCGTATTCGCTCCCTATGTAAAGCATAAAGCCACGAAGCGGCTCCTCCATGGTTCCCTATCACCTGTCAATTGCTTTGTTTCTTCCAATGACATGCCAACATTCCGCAGCTCCAGAAGACATCCAGTTGATAGTACCCGACGGTCGTCCAGGACGTTGGACCGGTCGCACGAAGACTGAAACTATTACTTATTAATAGTAAGAAATATTAATCATAACTATATTATTAAATTATTTTTGTTTGCTTCCATTTAGTACATATTTTTAACAGAGCTTTTCAAACCTTCCATAGGATTTTATAGACTGTTTATAAACGGATGATCAATACTTTCACGTAGAAAATAAAATACATTTGAGATACAAATGTCTTAAAGATGCAGTAAGTAAGCTTATCTGACGTCTAGAAAAGTCTGGGATTATCTATAAATAACTTGTTAATCGAGATATTGACCGGAGGTATTTTATTTTAGTATCTAAAAATTGCGAAAATGATTTATCTTTATTAATCTCGAAGATATACGATGGTGATTGATGTTTTTAAAATATTGCTAGAATTTTTCTGTATCGTCGTTGACTTTTTAATATCGTTAATGTGACGGAAATACTGTTAATCGTACGAGTTAATATATTATTTTATTAGTGAATATTATATGTTTTAAGGGTATTTTTTTTATTTTTATTTCAAATTTTCCACACTCGTCATCATAAAAATAAAGTAATGCTTGTCTTAGGGTGACTTGTTGCATCTGAAATTGGATAATTTTACATCGCAAAAGAAGAATGCGCTAGGGAAATCATTTTTTGTTTTTATTTATTTTAGTAAGAAATATTTAACCACATTTTCTGTAATCAACAATGGAGATTAAGGGTTCCAAAGATATACAATATATTTAGCAGTTAGTAAATATTGCTCTGCTGAGCTCTTTGCTTTCGTAAATCATAAATAAATATTAATGAAATTGGTAATCTGATTATATTATTATTTATGATATAAAGGGTGACGAAAATGCGGCCTCCTGCGATCTCAAGTGCGGCCTTTGTAATAATTTAAGTATTGAGAGAGTAGGAAAACGAAAACAACAACATCTGTCTCGCCGCTCGATGGAGGAAGGTGGAGAGCGGGGAGAAGCGGGGTGCGGGCTTCAACACACTTCAAGGCCCGCGTCCTGAGACAAGGACAAACAAAGGACAAAACGACGGCTCCTTCGTCTTCCATTAAAACCCGGTCGTTTATCCGTATACTCTTCTCGTTTATTTGCAATTAGTTTCAGTTAGTTAAGACAGTTACACAACAGAATTACAGACTTTTAATTTAAATTCTGTAAGTAATCGCCGCTTCGCCGGCCGACGACGACTCTCCTCCGGGAAAGGCCGAACCCGACTGACTCTGGCAGGATCGCAGGCCCTTCGCCCACTTCAAACTGCAAACCAACAACAGAAACCAAACAATTACGACACCACTCTTAAACGCCTCAGGAGGGGTATTACATTTTTAAATTTTCATTAATAGGAAGAGTCTGCAGATTGGTTTTGAAGACCCTGTCCGCCCCATAAGTACGGGGCGGTGTCAGTATATTTCATTGTTTTCCTTCATTTACAAAATATTCTACATACATTAAGATAAATGAATGTGGCCTACTGACAGAAAAAGGTTCAACGCCTCTGTTTTTTTACGAGAACCTCTTGTTATTATAGTTACTAAACCTCTCTTTTTTTAAGAGAGTATGCATGTAATGATTAGTCTAAGACAGGACAAGTGGTTAGCTTATTGATCTCACTATGCCCCGTTTTTAGTACCGAATAGGTGTGAAGGAATTTATTATAGACATCAAAAACATCCATTCCTTCGAACGGAAATCTACAAATCGATTGAATAATCAATTTATGAAAGTATCCGTATTGGTATTCGAGCTCGTGAGTACTGAAACCAAAGCCAACGACGTTAAACACTCTACCCGGTTGTTAATACAATGCATTATCATATTATTATATAGACCGGTGGTTCTCAAACTTGTTATGCCCATGGAACCCTTCTTAAAACAAAAACCTGATCGTGAACCCCCAAGTAAAATAACTAAAAAAAATTAAAATTATAAATTTACTTTTGTTGTCTTGAATGGTTGAACATTTTGATATTTAAAATATGATGAAGTTCATAATTACTCTTAATCCACGTTCTACTCAATAGGAATACGGGAAAGCAATCTCTGCACAGTGATCCATCATGCAGGATATAAAAATGGTATCTGTTTTTGTAACCAGTATTTGTGATATTCTTGTTCAAACATTCGTTTCCGGTCCTCATTTGTTGATAAAACAATAAATTGCTCCTGTATATATTCATCTGAGCTTGTGAGTCTGTTGAAAAATGTATCCAACATCCAAAAAATAAGATTATTTATTGCTATTTATTTCAACTTTCATAATAATGAAAATGTTTCGCAATCCCCCCGACGTTGTCCACGCACCCCCCCTCAATTATTTTTAATTTGCCACAGACCCCCTCAGTGGTCACAAAGACTCCTGGGGGTCCGTAAGAACCACCTTGGGAACCAATGATATAGACGATGCTTATATTGTATATAATAATGATTTAATTAAAAAGAAAACTTTGTGATGTTTCCTGCACATATTCAGGGTGGTTGTTTTATTTATGAGACATTTTAGTTGACAAAAATTGTAACTATATCCCATTTAAGAACTTATATTTAAAATAAAAATTAACTTAAACGAGGATTTATATCATGTTGGGTATTTTTATCGGATTATATTAATATTTTTTTTTACAAACTGCAAGCAACTCCGCACTTAACTATTAATATAAAATGTTGAAATTTACTATCTTAGGTTGAATAGCGTAAATCATTACCACTTGAATGCGGAAAGCATTGAAGGCAAGAATTCAATAAAGTTAATTATTAGAAATATATCTTATTCAGACGTAATGTCAAAATGGCTTATTTAATTCTGATCCTGGATGTGCTAAAAGCACAAGGACATTGTGCTATCTATTGTAAAGGAATTCTTATCAGTGTGTCACGTACAAGGTACAAGTAATGATAATTTAGAAGATTATCTATTACATTTAGTTAATCACATACTTACAAACCCGTTCATGCATTCACTGGAGAAGAAGATTACGTCATAATTTAACAATGGCAATACTGAATTTTAATCTAAAATAATGATTTAAAATATTTAAAGAATATAAATATGGTTTTCCTACTGAAGTCTTATGCCTCGTCTGTTAATTCTCGAGTTTTAGATTCATGAAGTATTGATTACTTTCAAAGTGTTAACTGACAATTCTTTGCGGAAAGGCATTATGTTTTAAAAATAAAACACAATTCGTTTTGTACTATTTTTACATTTTTGTCAACTGATCAATATCACCGCATCCGTGGTGTAGTTGGTAACGTCGTTGGCTTCGGTAACGGATGTCTCGGGCTTAAATCCCGGTGCGGACAGATTTTTCAATCGATTTGTCAATTTCTGTTGTAGACATGAATGTTTGCGATGTCTAAAATTCCCTCCCACATATCCGAACCTTAAAAATGGTACGTGGCGAGAGCGTTTAACTAACCACTAGTCCTGTTCTAGCCTTATCATTCTATCCCTAATCTCATCGAAAAAGATAGTTTGAGGAACTGAGTAAAAAGCAGTTTTCGTAGAAAAAAACATCTGTTGAGATTGTTCCATTAGGAAACCATATGCTCCACATTGAGAGCAGACATGGTTAAAAAAGCAATTTTTGTAAGCCATCTCAATTATATTTTGTAAATTTGCAGTAAGAGCGATAAGATACTTACTTTGATTTAACTATTTCATTTCTCGCCCTATTTGAAAAAAGACGTTGAGTGATTCCTTTACAGTTAGTTCTCGTAGGAAGCTTCGTAACGAGTTCGTATACTCCACATTGAGAGTGAAAAAAATAGATATCATAATTATTAGAATTGCGAAATCTTTTTAAAAACTGGTTCCGATGAAGCCGTATAAAATTCAATTTAATGTATGAATTTAATATTAACGTCACTACTCATTTTCGTAAAATTATTACCCATTTACAGATAATATGTTATATTCTATTAATAAACCTTTATTTCATTCAAAAATATTACTGATATGTATTAAAAGAATACAATATAAATAAGTGTATATATATAGCAGTTATAGACAATTCTTAATCGTAAAGACGAAATTGAAATTTGACGACTTTACCGACATCTCATAATATATTTCTGCGACGATTTATTACAATATTTGTAATGTAAGAGTTTAATATTTTTTAAGGTTGCAACATGTATGATCTATCCAACCATAAATTTAAATATGAAACAGATATGAAGTCAGAAATTTTGGTAAAATACATTATTCAAACCCGTTGGCTAAGTCACGTTTCAATTTTTAAAACAAAAGAATTTAAAATATGTAAAATATTTTTTTGTGAAAGTGAGACAATGTTAAATAAGACCGATCCCTTAGTGACAGCATATTTCCAGGCGAGTGATTTCGCCTTCGCCAGCCGGACACGTGGAAATGAAATTTCCGCATGAAAATTGGAAAATCCACTTTGCATATTTATTCACTGGAAAGTTTGTAACTCTACGCTAAAAGTTGTGTGGTCGCTGAAAAAAGTTGTCCGCTACCGCTTGAACACCCTGTGGAAATTGGCAGACCGAGCTTTATAAAGCTCTGGTTATACTGACAAACTACTGAGACATACAACTCATTTTACTATATATTATAAAATACATCTTGAAAGAACAAGTATGTTAAAGGATTCAAATCTCTTTTTGCAGCGACGAAAATGAACACCATTTAGACTTATATTCATTATTGCATGGTTCCGTGTTATTTATTGTTTAGTTTCTTAGCTTTAGAAGAATGCTGAAAATCTGGAATGATAATTCTTTCAGTATCTTGATAATATATCGTCACTGTAATGGCAGAAGTTTGTAAGTAACATATGGACAGTTCTGAGTAAACAACAAATGAAAATTTTAGCTCGTAAGATAAAGTCTTTAGGCTCGGTATTTTATGCTACATAGATTATTATACTATCAACATATAGATGGATATGTGGCGATCTAACACTCAAGTTAGTGGTCAATAGACAGAGATAATTGCCTAGAGATCTTAGAACTAACATTATATTTATTTATGTAAAGGCTGCTTTTTCAAGTGCAAGGAAGATAATCAGATTCCAAAAATGTCATTATTAAGAGGAAGGAGTAGGTTTTTCCTTCATTTAAAGAAAATCGTTAATCCTTTTCCGTCACCTTAAAAATATGAAACGTCGAAATAAAAAAATTTTCTTTTAATAATTGCACTCTCAAAGTATTAGTTTACACTATTGCATTTTTATTTAAATGGTAATAGTAAAGTTTTCAAGCCTGTCTAGCAAAGAGTTGACACTTGTTTTTCAGAAATGTTTTATTTGCTTTACACGGAGTAAATTTACTTTTAATATAATCTAAAGACATATCGAGTGTAGTGTCAAGGCAGACGACAAAAACCGACTTGATCACAATGGAAGGTAATAAAAACATATCCCCGAAAAATGATTACTATTTATTATTCTTATTAATTTGTTTGAGATTATTTTGTTTAAAGACGTATGTGATAGAATTTTCTGTTGTTTTATTATTTTAAAAAAATACGTTCAGTATAATTCTACTTTAAATATCAGTCAGAAAAAATGCAAGAAAACGAACTCGTTGTTACACTTCAAAATCTTTATAGAATCATTTGACACCGCCCCGTACTTATGGGGCGTACAGGGTTCTCAAAACCAATCTGCAGACTCTTTCTATTAATGAAAATTGTAAATGTAATATCTCTCCTGAGGCGTTCAAGAGTAGCTTGTCATATTTGTTTGGTTGCCGTTGTTTGTTTACAGTTAGAAGTGAACAAAAAGCTTGCGCTGCTTAAAAAAAGAAGAAGTCGCTTCTCGACCTTTCCCAGCGGGAGTCGTCCACTGGCGAAGCGGTGACTTAGTCCACCGCTTGCTAGTAAAACCACTTACAGAGTTTTAAATTACAAATGTGTAAATCTGTTTGTGTAACTGTCTTCAAGAAAATTATATAAACTAACTGCAATAAACGAGAAAGAGTATACGGATTACGACCGGGTTTTAATGGGAGACGAAGGAACCGTTGAATTGTCCTTTGTCCTTTGTCCCGGACGCGTGCTGTGATATGTGTTGACTCATCGCACCCCGCTTCTCCCCGTTCCTCCACCTTCCTCCCTCGAGCGGCGAGACGTTCATTTCTTTTCTTACTCTCTCACATTATATTTAATAAATTGAAAATTCCGTCAAAATCACTTTCTTAAATATACTTTGTTCTACGATTTTGTCTGAGACATTAAATCTCGATAACCTACAATAAACCCTAATCTAGTCACGGCGTAAAGAAAATAAAAGCATTTCTGAAAAACAACTGTCAACTCTTTGCTAGACAGGTTTGAAAGCTTTACTATTTCCATTTAAATAAAATTGCAATAGTGTAAACAAATACTTTGAGAGTGCAATTATTAAAAAAAAAATTATTTGACGTTTTACAATTTTTAGGTGACGGAAAACGATTAACGATTTTCGTGAAATGAGAATAAAACCTACTTATTCGCACTAATTATTCATACTTTTATCTTTATCTAGTTTACATCATTTGGCGTAATTGAAATAAGATTATCTAAATATAATAATCACAATAAAACTTATCGTTAATTTTTTTTAATGCTTTACTAAGTGAATGAACATTTTTAATCCGTTTGTAGTTTTTCTAACCTAACCTTTACTTTGCAAATAAGTCGGTCAATTTTTATGGGGTAAGAAATGAAATATGCTTCGTGATAATGTAATTCTACTGCCAAAATGAGCCAGATGTTTCATGTAATGTTACACAAATATGGTTTGTTATAGAAATTACTGGCCGAGTAAAGACAGTATTAACTATTTAAATAAGTATGTATTTGTAATGTCAAAGCGGCCAATCATTATTGATCCTTTGATTATAGACCTATATATGTTTTATTGTCAGTTTTATAGCCTATTGGTCAGAGCTGTTGGTGTTGTTATATCCACAGAATTGAGAGGGATTGCGTTCGAATTAATTACGTTCGAAGCGTAAATTTAATGACTATTCCGTATTAATCTCATCAGAAATCCAACGCTCCGTACCAAAAGCGGATTTGGTCAAAAGTGTATATGTCAATATGAATCAATTATAAGAATTGTTCTTTATTTGCGATGTCAATTGTATTATAGAATTTTTTTAATCATATGACATCAACTCAAATGAGAACTTTTGTAAAGTCACCCAAAATCAACTCGAGGAGAAAAGACACCACAGGCACCTATGTCCAAGATTTGAAATTTGAATTGTAGATAACTTAATTTGATATTGACCTTGCCGGGACTTGAACCTAGACTAACCTGATAGCTAGGGTAATGCTCTTAACAAAAAAACCGACATTTTGATGGTTTTTTTATATTATTTGATACATATTTTATTTTTTTGTATGTATTATATTTAATTCGTTGATATCTTATATATAATAGACCGCTCTGTAGACGTTTTATTATTATCACAGATCACATGTAAATATCAAATTTTCTTATGACTTAAGCGTTTGCGGTGTGTATATACAATGAAATGTTATGCGAGATACACATAGTTCCGATGTACTAGGTTCTTTAGACATTCAGTATTTCAATTTTTAATACCGTCATCTATGACGGGTACGGCAAGACAATAAAAGACCTTTTTTGGATATTTGGATTTTATGTTATTCATATGAGAAAATGAAGATTCGGATCACCGAGAACCGTTGTCAAAGAATGCCGTGACCAAAGCCTTACTTTAACCATTCGCTAATCCCCTAAATTAGCAGATAAGCACGAATCAGGTCGAGCCGAATAGTCCGATCGCCGGAATTTTATTTTTCATCGCCGGTTGTAAATATGTTTATATAAAACAATGATTTTTTTTCAAAATTCACGAAAGTTTTCGGGATCGACCAAATTTTACTTTGGGATCGACCGGTTGGGAATGCTTGGGTTTATACTAACAAGTTAATAAATATTTGAGTATGCAAATCTTAAATTATTGTAAGGTTTATTTTCAATATAAAAATAGCGATTGTTTGGGAAAAAAAATGTAATACTTGGATAAAAATAATGTTGTAGGTCATAAATATCAATAAAACTTTTCTGGCGATATAAAAAAAAATATAACAAAAAACTGGCGGCTTTTGCTAAATATAAAATGCCGACTTGAACGGGCGAGAAGGCGAATAATAAGAAAATAAGTTAAATTTTTAATTTGTTTCACAGTCAAAAGAAGAATTTTTATGATAGAAAAGGTCCCAAGAGGTTATGAAAAGCTTTTTGACACCTTTCCTTGTTCAGTGGTAGTATAACTTTGCAAAAATAAAATGTCGTGACAGTTGTTTACTTCAAAGTGACAGACTCGATCTTTCGCCAATGTTTATAAAGATTATTTACAAGGAATGCGACCAACAAGCATATAAGTGGCTAGTCATCAATATAGACGAAGTAAATTTGATAATAATATTTATCAAAAATAATATTTATAAAGGTTAACGCCGATGCACAAGCAGTCAGCAAATTTAAGCGCTGACCAATATAGACGACGCCAATTCTGTATATGTAATGTCAAAGGTGAATGCCCTTAAAAAGCAAATGATCAAGACAGGTGATGACGTCCAACGACTGTATAAATGGACAACTAGAGGAAAGTACCGATATTCTATCGTCACTCTCCGAACTGAAGACATCTCTCCGGATCCACATACTTGTCATTCTAAATTACCATCCTATAGATAGTATATAGGTAGATCTCGTTAATTATACAACGCAACATCAGTGATAGTTATTCAAAAAACAATGCTAATAATAAACTATTTACAAAGCGAGTACAACTTTGTGGAAAAGACGAAAAAAAGTTTATGAACTTAAACATAGCAAAGTATTAAGTCACACAAAAATAATGATATATACAGTAGTAAGGCAGCTTTTTTTACAATTATTATGCAATTGAATATTTCACTATTTTTACTTTATTATAATGTAGTTCTTCCAAATATATTTTGATTCATTATTAATTACAATTTATCTTCATCACTCGTTTTGTCATTCATAAGACTTGGGCGGCAGCTCTCTCATATTAGAGTGTTCTCTGACATAGTAACTTCATAATTACATCGTTGATGTAGAGTCCTAACGTATAATAATTTAAAATGTTTATTAACCTCAGAAATAGATCATTATTTTAATGTTGTGTTATTAAATTTTTAAACAAATTTCAAAAATTATTATTGAGAAGTTTAAAGAACATTGTGATTACCTCTTTGAAGTAAGATATTTACAAAGAAAATACGATCATATCTCTAATTAATATTTTATGACTTAAATTATTTAACTTTCTTTGACACGACAAATTTAAATTTAAATAGCATTTTATTCATATATTAACTCTTCACCCACTATGTCAATAAGATATGAATGTTAAATTTAATTATTATCACGAAATATTGTCGACCAATGTCGGAACTTGGAACCCTTCTACAAACGAATATTAGTCAAAAGCCAAAAGGGAAAACTTGTGAAAAAACTTGTGTACTTTTAAGCGCTGGAACTTTTTCTTACAGACGATATAAAAAAGACTAAGAAAGATTGCAGAAGCTATTTTTGAAGTGGTTTTTGATAAAAATTTATTCTCACGTAAGACCAATACGTGAACATTAAAAGAATATCAACTCAATGTCTATGTTTGATTTTTCTTTTATATATATAAGTGTATATGTTGATCAAAATATTATATTTGGTAATGGTGATGTACTTAGTCTAAATTTCTATGTAGAAAATAAGTATTTTCTTCTTGAGTGAGTTTGACTATCAATTCGTGGTGAAATTTCATTTTGATCATTTTAACGACGACGTGATGCTAAGAAAGCTATTAACGATTTTATGATATTACATTACCATATTGTTACCACTCGGCCACGGTGAGTAAACAAAATAATTTATCTATTTACATTTGATTTAAATACGTGAAACAATTATATTTAACTCATCTTCTTTCTATACACCAATATCATTTATCATTCTTTATGTTGTATCCATTATTTTTAATACTTGAAATTCATTGATATTTACATTGTTAAGTACGAAGTTTTATTAATTTAGCTGGAATTGTTTCATTTAAAATAAATACTTCATTATTCATCAATAATAATGACCGAGCACAACAACTGTTTACAGGTAAACTCGAGACATTAAATTAAAATATTTCAAACTTCAAAAATATTTCCACAGGAGTAATTTTAATTTAAAGAGAAGTGTTTTTTAATTGAATTTCATAACGCACACGTATTCTGATTAATAGCTTAGTATTATTAAGGAGTCTTTCATTGTTATTTTGGATTTCATTATTTCAGAATGCCCTTGTTAAAAGTAATTTATTTCACTTAATCTCCAAAATATAATAAATACATCTCGACTAGTCAGAAATATAATGGTAACTATTGTGTTTCAGAACTTTAATTTATTTTATTCGCGTGTATTTTGATACTTTTATTGATAGTTTAATTATGCTGACGATATTTATTAATCTCGTCTTACAAAAAAATACTGAAAATGCTTTGATGGGTGTTTTTTTAAATCAATATGCTGATCTAACAGATGGAAGTAAGACGTACTGAATACATATGATGTTTTCATCAATGAAAACAGTTTTAGGACTCAATTTAACATATATACACAAATGATGTACTAAACGGCAATCAATATCTTGAATAGTCCATCCTAATATCCTTATTAAAAACAATTATATACATTGTGACTCTTTTTAAAACGTAATGGTTGCTTATGATTTTTCACAGTGTTTCAATATAACTAAAATTAAATATTTAAAAAAAGGAAAAGATGAACTTTGCAATAAACCCATTTTTTTAAATAATGGAAAACGTCTATTTTATAGCAAAATCATTTAAACGCATCATTTTCAGTTAATTAAAGTTTATTCTAGAAACATGATAAAGGCAAAATTATGTATATACGGAAAACTACTGAAAATATATTTACTCACTTATGTAGTCATGCTTAAGGGGTATAACTTGATAAGACTAAATTAAGCTTTTTCCCATTTTTTTTATTGAATCAACACAGTAAGTACTGATAAAGGGTTTTCCTTCAATACAATTATTAGTAAGGCAGTAACCAGTTAGCGTGTACGTTTAAAACGGATATGAAGACTTAATTTTGCAAACAACTTTGCAATAAATTGATCAGGAACCTGAAGATTTACTTTGAGGAAATCATATTTCAGGAGAAAAAGCTTCGTCCAAAATTATTCGCTATATTCGCTATGTGAAGATCAATTTATAATTTTTGAAAACACTTCCGTAAAGTATTAAACTTCATAAGCTGTAACAGTATTGACACAATTTCATATTACTGAGAAGCATATATGTTGTGTTTCAAAGAAAATAGTAGTATATATTATGAAAAAAGCTTTCAATCACATTTTTCCCTACAAAAACAAACCATGTTATATATATACAAAGAAAACGCTTTTACTAGCAAGTTTATATCTGATCAAAAAGTTATTTATTCTAAAAAATATGATCGTGTGATGTGACGTTGGAATACCTCAATGAATAAATTGATATAAAAAGTAAAAAGAAATCAAAATTTGAGCTGTATACCTGACAGATATTGCAGTATACATTTATTTATATGTTTCACTCTTATATTGCCCTGTTATAGTAGAAGAAAATTAAAGGTATTTTTATTTTCTATTTAAATTCTGAAATATGTAATTTTATTTTGCAATATAGTGTTGCATACTCTTATATTACGATAGAAAATGGATTATTGAACTCTTAAATGTACCAACAAATATTCGAAATTTAAAAAGATAATCTTGAATTTAAATGCCTAATGAATATTGTATAAAAACTGGGCGTTCAAACAATGTTAGTCATTGACAAAAAAAAAACAAAATTGTTCACTAATTTTATAACGAAACTCATAGAGAATTGGATAATGTACGTGCGGCCATAAATAATATTTTTCATTTGATTTTGTCAACAAGCTATTCTGTTTCACAATAAACTAGAGGCTTATTTAGCAAAGATGATCGCATGCTGGTCCTTAATATAAATAGTGAAGAATAAATAATACTACAAATAAAGTAATATCACATTCGTTTATAAAGTGTCTTGCAATAAGGGTGAGATTCCTTTAACACCTTGATGGACAACCTTGGACTTATTACAGCAACTAAAATAATTATTCCATGCTTAAATAAATATATGTAATCTCAGAAATAGTCTGAATTGAAGATTTCTCAAAAAGCATTTTATTGTTTCTTGAAAGAACAATTGTCCTATTACTTAATTTTAGAACTATGCGTCTTAATTTTTCGACGCAAGCAGAAGCAAAAAAATTGAAACAAATGAAACAACTAAGTAATGTTCCACTAGACGCTAAGACCGGGGTGACTGTGGTTGTGCAACCAGACCAAATGAATACAGTTGTATGAATCTTGCCAAATCTGATAACCGCGCGGACGTGCAACCAATTTAGCCGGGTGACTAGTTTTTGTGTTCGGTCTGGTTGCGGTCACTCTGAAAAGTGAGCGAATTCTCGCTTGCTTTTGGTTTCCGTTTCCTGTGAATTGTCCAAGAGACCACGATCACATAACTTGCTACGTAACCAGAGTTGCCTGGTGTGATTCGGTCCTAATTGACTGTGAAAGAAATTTAAAACAAATATTTGAAATATATTTTTAATCATGGACAAGGTAATTCTGGCAAAGACTTCTTCATAAATAAATAGAAACCATTGCTAGAAAAAAAGTTTACATAATAATTATTCATTATCTGTCTTTAATATTTTTTAATACAAACTAAGTCAATTATTTAAAAAAGGCTTTTAAATATAGTTATATTTAAGAGTGTGTGTACACGAGCATATTGTTGTTAATGTTTCTAATATTTAATGAAAGTAGATTGGTTTGATTTGTCCCGACTTGTTAGGTCGTTATATAAAGCCATATTTTTCAAAAAGCTCATGTATTTATTCCATGGAACCAAATCCAGAACGATCTTTGTTATTTCTGTGTGTAAAACTTTATTTATAACTACTTTATTTTTTGTTTCAATAGCAATATCGGCCGCAAACCCTTTGTATTTTTTTGTGTTTGGAAATACTATATGCTATCTTGAGCATAAAGATAAGCAGTCTGGAGCTTTTTGACTGTACTGTTTTCAAACCGAGGCAATTTTATTAAAGCTGAGAGGTATGGTAAAGATTTACCTCCTTACACGTGTTTAAGATATATCAAATACAAACAATATGAGGATCATCACGTGGTGTCGTTTAAGATGAGGGTAGTTTTCGCCCACCTAAAACTAAAATTGAGGAAATTTTGGTTTGTTTTAAAATAGTACAATTTTCATTTTTGTTTTGTTATTAAAAGCAAACATAAATATATATTTATCTTCTGTATAATAACTCACCTGGAGTGAATTTATCACGGGCAATAAAGTCTAGTTTGGAGGCCGATAGACATAGTTTTATGGCTGAAATTTACGATTTTTGTGGAAATTGAACAAATTTTCTTGATTTACGAGATTCTGAAAAATAACGGGCTGAGTCGAGCGTGCTGAAATATTGTTTTAATACTGATAAACGTGTATAAATCGATTCTTTTTTTCGTGATTAACAACGCGTGTTTCCAAAAAATTACTAAAAAGAAATGACTTTGAATATTTTGATTAATATGAATGAATTTCAAATGGTTTTAAAATTGTGTATTATTTGATATATATATATATATATACCTATGCTTATTGATTTGCTATTTATTAATTGTTCTTTTTTATCAATAATATTGTTTCATATTCAATTTTAATTCATTTTGTGAAGTCTTTAAATCCCTACAAAATTTTTAACTTATTAGTTAGTATTCAAAGACATAGATATCTGTAATGCTTTACCTCTTGTAAACACCTATTTAATCCCATGCAGGGCTAAGATAAAGTGATTGACTAAAAACTAAAATTTTCTGAATTTCATCTTGCTTTAATAACGGGACGCTTTCATAAATTGATTTTTCTGTCGATTTACGGATTGCATGGAAGCGTTGATGTCTCAATCCCCTCTCACCCATCTGTTCCTTAAAAGCGAGAGCGATTGGTTTACCAATAGTCTTTGTGTTAGCTCCGTCCTAATATTTTTACTCTATCAGAAAATAAGTAGATTGAGTATCAAGCAGTTTTGGTATAAAAAACTTCTGTTGATAAGATAAGATTCATTATGAGTTCATATGCTCCAAATTGGGAGCAAATATGGTTATTAAAAAATACAGGTTTAATTTTTATAACTTTATTTTATCCTATGCTATTAAATTATGTCGCAGTATTTAAAAATAGTATCAAATTAATTAAATTTAATGACGCATCAAATTTTATTACTACTAATTCTGCTGAGTGGTTGATTCAATTTACAAAAATAGTTTAATTTTCCTGTTGATATAAGCACAGTTAGGAGTTCATATAATTCATAACAAAACTAGATACAAGTTCACGTTGTAAAAAAAGATTTTTTAATTCTCCCCTTGTTAAGTTCATACTAAATAAAATCCCTTAGTTAAGCTTAATTAGATGAAAACATTATAGGTACACTAAATAATTCAAATATTAAATGATTACATAGACGATATCACGTAGAACTATTCTCTTTCCTCCCACTTTAAATATCTATTACGTTTCTAAACTTTTCTTGAAATAAATTGGATTAACTATGTTTTCAATTTGTGCTACTAATCTGTAAACCAAATGGTATATATTGTTTCACATCTCAATTATGTACAGAATATACGAAAGCATAAAGAAAAGTTTCCAATATTTTAAAATCACTAAAATTATAGTAATTACAGTGATTATTTGTATTGTGGGCCAAAGTTACCCGATTTTAATGACAATTTTACCCACCTTGTTTCATATTTATTTATGTATCAATTATAACAATATATCTATTAACGTTGATTAAATTTCATCTTAATACATTCATTAGTTCATTTATATGAACAATACTACACATAAATGCAATGGCGAACCATACAAATACAAAAACCCTCTGAACTGGCTCAAAGCTACCCAGATTGACTGTACTAGAGCAATATGTTTTATTAATGTCATATAAAAATAATTATATAGCTTTGTTAATTTGTATATTTTAATTATTTTTACAGAGAAAAGGTTTTAATGTTTGATCCCAATTGGGCCGTTGGATTGAAGAGGGCAATACAGGGTAATGATGCCAAAAATTCAAACACTACGGCGTGCGTATACCGCAACAAAAAATCCCTAGAAAATTAACACATTAAAAATATTTTAACAAGCTTTCGTTACGGTTTCAAGGGAACTTTTCCCATTCTCTGCTGTCATTTAACCCCTTATTAGCAGATTAAATTAATAAATGTCAAGACATTAATTAAGTGCCTATTTTGCATTATCTGTTATCATAAAATCTTGATGGGTTAATTAGCGTGAGAAACTAGAAATAGATAATTGAATCAATATTTAGTTACCAATTTCAACTCAGTCGATGTCTTAAATTACTAAAAAGAAGCAAAGCCACATTGCTACCTTACGATAAAAATATACGTCAATACTTTGTCACACACGATCTAACGAACACGTTCGTATATACTTCAAGCCTGGTTAGCTACCACTCCAACTTTAAGGTCAGTCCCTGTCTACGAGTTAGGAACACGATTCCTAAAGTGATGACCCTGACGTGATATGAACACGTAAACTTCTGATTGAATGTATGAATTAATTAAAATACAAATACAACAAATATTATTTGCGAGATAAAATACTGTAATTCTAGGATCCACACTGATACCTGAGTTAAAAGTGGATTGTGGATTCTAGGACTTATAATATTTTATCTCGTAAATAATATTTGTTGTATTTGTATATTCTATATAAACGTTAGACACTGTTTACTGTCTGTCAGTTCAAGTCCATTCGTGCGCTCGAATGCCTGAAGATGCCGAAAGGCAAAACACGGGTCGTTAGTGACAAAATACATGTAAGTGTACAAACTCTCAATAATTCAAATTTGATAAATACAATTGATCGACAGAGTTTGAAATTGAAACTATCGTATAATTTAAAATATCAAATGAAGGTGCTTGATGGAATTTCAATATCAAATTTAAATTATTGAGATTTTGTACGATTCTCGGAATTTTGTACTCAGGTAACAGTGTATTTCCTACCTAGACTTATAATATTTTATCTTGTAAATAATATTTTGTCATATTTGTACCTTGTATATAAACGTTAGAGACTGTTTACTTTCTGTCGATTCGAATCCATTCATGTGCTCGAATGCCTGAAGATGCCGAAAGGCGAAACCCGGGTGGTTTGTGACAAAATACATGGAAATGTAGATAATCTCAAAAATTCAAATTGAAAACAATCTTAATTTTACATATAAAAAGGAGCTTTTATTACAAGTTTACTAGATTTTCATGAAACGTACTAAAGTAATGCTATAATTTAAATGTTTCGGAAAGATATCCGGTTTTTGGTCATCGCCAAAATGTAATGCACGTAGAAATTAATTCTGTGATTCGAGGGGTTAAAAATGAGCCCTAGCGCCGGAAGAGACGTAATTTAATTCACTATTTCGACACAAAAATTGCTGCCTCATGAGATATTCTGCGAATTAGCTGGTGCTGCCAGTTAATGGAGTAATTACCGGAGTCAGGGAATCCCACATCTCTTATTGTACGCGTCATGAATACGCAATGATTCCGTTTGCGTGCGGTTTTCCTGTATAAATGTTATTTAACAAAAATTTAAGACTTTGAAAATACGATATGAAATATTTTGAGAAACTTAATTGCAAAATTGATCAGCAACAACTATTCTAATTTTTTAATTAAAAATTAAGGGTAGGGTGGGCTTTTTTCCTTCTATCGGACATGGGGAAAAGGTGAAACATAAACAATTCTAGTACTAGTTACCATAAAACTACTAATTACAAATTAATTAATAGTGTTTGGAGGTGAAAATCCAAAGAAAAATAATTTTAATAGTAGTTAGCCACTTGTTGTATTCAAAATGTTATTTACTAATAATCAATTACTGTTCATGGCTTAATTAATTTCTAAAAACTCTAAACTATTCATTTAAGTACTTTACTTGATGAAGTATTTTTACGTGATTATTTTTATTAAAATTACCATCATTTTCAATTAAGTGATTCCCAAATTGATAAAATTATTACTTGTTACTACTATTTTATCCCTTAATATATTCACCATCAAACGTTAGTCATTACTTTAATTTAAGACATCGACTGAGGGTGCTTGATGGAATTTCAATATCAAATTTGGATTATTGAGATTTTGTACACTTCCATGTATTTTTTCACTAACGACCCGGGCTTCGCCTTTCGGCATCTTCAGGCATTCGAGCACACGAATAGACTCGAACTGATAGACAGTAAACAGTGTCTAATGTTTATATAGAAGATACAAATACGACAAATATTATTTACGAGGTAAAATATTATACGTCTGAGAGCCACACTGATACCTGAGTTAACATTTCGAGAATTGCCTTAATCCTTATTTTGTAAACAACACATTGGGTGGCGAACTGCCGCTTTCCAACTTCTTTTAGAATTACCAGTGATTTTACAATTATAATAGCATTGTGGGTTTCGACGGGATGCAATTCGACGAAAGGGTGAATATATACAATCATTCCACGTTTAGTGACATCTGTTAGGTGTTTCAACGTATTGGATATAATAACGGAGCATTAGGAAGGTTCAGCTGCTCATTCAGAATTGGCAAGGAATTTAACTGGGCTCTATTAATTTCCAAAATTTCTTGATAAAATAATTTATGATCCCCCATGTTTTTATGCAACAGTTTAACCCCATCATCCGCATTAAACGTATGGTTCTCCATTAGCAAGTGATTTGCGAATGTCGAAGTTTCTTTTTTTAATCTAAAGGCAGCTAAATGTTCTGATACCCTTATATCTAATGTACGTGTGGTTTTACCCACATAAAAATGTTGGCAATCACTGCATTGTAATTTATAAATACCAGATTTGTTCTTAAAATAGACTCTATCTTTATTGTTAATAAGTAATTTGCCTAGAGAATTTTCGCAATAGAACGCCGGTCTAACATTATCAGCGAGTTGTTTTTTAATTTTAAAACTTGTGCAACCTACTACTTTCAATTCTCAGGTTCACAGATTAGTCACTATATGTTGCATGAAAACTAATAATCTGGCGTTTTATTTACCCGATCTGATATTAATTTAATAAGTTATTTAAGAAAAACCAATAAAATTGAAGGTTACGTCTTTTTTCCCCGACAAAAATTATCAACACCAATCTAGTTAAATAGCTTACAGCCTTTTCCCTTACCTATTTAAAACAACATTTTGAACAAACGAATAGAATTATGGCAGCTAGTACACTTCTATATATATTGAAAATAGCTTTCTTAGGAATGCGTCGTAATTCATTAACTGGGAATTTGATTACTTTATATAATAAATCACATAGAGTATGCAGCATAGTAAAAATGTTAGTTATAATTATATCAATAGAAGCCTAATAGCACGCCGCAACAGTTTTTTTTAAACGATGCATGAGAGTACCTATTACTATTCTACTATTTATTTACTGCAAGTTTAGTTAAAATATAGTTTATCATACATTATGCATGGAAAAATAGACGATAGAATATATCGGTAAGTCACATTTTTCCATTTTACGAGCAGTGTAATCTGAATTCTTCTTATGACAAAATTACAAGATAAACGAATATTATTAATAATATTATGCATCGTATAATAGTAGAACTGTATATAAAGCAGTAAATACTAATAATAGTCGTCTATTAAAATATTTCAATCGTAAATATAAGGGTATTTATAATAATTTCAGGTAAATTGATTGACAACACACATAACCTAAAAACCACACTGCGATGTTTTTAGTAAATATAGCAATAATTGTGTTAACTTCCTCGTCTAATATGAACAAAATATCATTGATCTATGACTTAAGATATATTGTTGTTGTAACAGGGTTGTTTTATAACAATACAATTGTAATTAACGATTACGAAAATCTTACCTGAGCAACTAATAATATTATTGATGTGGTGTAAGTCCTTTTTCCTTGCCGCAAATTTCAAAGTCCTTCTTTTTTTTAAAACTGAAAATCCAAACTTTGATACTAATTAGGTATCTACAGCTTAAATCTTTTTGATATAACGTGTATTATTGTGTGATTATTGAAAGTTATTTTAAAAAAAACAGAGGATTACGTCCTTTTTCCTTTCCATAGTCGATATATATTATGTTAAACGTGTAACAATTTTATGAATTTTAACCGTGAATTCTCGGTGGAAAGGCAACATACAATATTTAGAAAAATATAACATATTTTAAGAAGTGATGAGAGCCAGTTTCGTTTATCGCGAGCATTTATAACAATTACTATTATGTATTTTGAATTTCACATACACAAATTATCTCTCTTTCCGATTTTTTTTTTGTGTACAGATTCAACGCTTGTTGTAAGAATAGTGATTAAATAATTATTGCACAGTATTTATATTGTAATACTGAATTACCGGTATTTTGATATTGAATACTGTGCCAAACTACTGGAGTCCCGGTTTCGGTAACGCCAGTATTGCAGTGCCTATTCCTATTAAATTGTTTTTTTATCGATTTTGATAGCTGTGTCGATCATATTATAAAATTTACAGATAAGAACTACAAATTTAAAATCATTTTTGTAAATATACCATCTTCACATCAGTCATAACAATAAATTGCGTAATGTAAATATGGTTTGATTGTTTCATTTTTTGATGAATTTTTCTGACATTTTCAATTCAATATCTAAAACTATTTCCTTTGTTTGGTTTTCATCTATTGAGATCTTACGCTCCCTAAAATCTCACTCTGGTAAGACAGCGTGGGACTCCTTAGGTATCTAGGTACTCTAACGTATTAACGCTGTGAGAAGTTTGCGATCTTACAAACTATTATTCCGTATGTGAAAAAGCGAGTCGTCTTTGTGAAATATCTCCACATGTTCTTTGTGCGGGTCTCAAATAGAATTAGTGTAGGAGGGATCAAACAAACAAGGAATGAGGCCTAAATCAAACAGTCGGCATGAAACATTTACCCTGGTGTTTGTTTACGGTGTTATTTTCGAATTAATTTTTCTCCGGTGATAAATCATTTTATATTTGGGAAATTAAATGAAATATTTCGTGTCGTTTTTTTACAACATGTGAGATCTGCGTTGTATTTTTATGTAAATAATGAATGACCTAGCTTAAGGGAGATTAAACAGAATCGGTAAAAAATTCTCGTAGGGTTTTTAATACTCAATTCAGAAATTAATTTAATTCATACATCGGTATCGTGTCTTAATATATATTTCATAATTTGTGTTTCTTGCGTGAGAACGTTGTGTGCCAGTTTATGATATAAAATGATTTTTTAATTTATTTCTGCAAAGTTTATCGCAATTAAATTTGTATATGAATCCACAAAAACCGTTATTTTGCTTTTTATTTTAGGAGGCAGCGATATTGCTATATAAAATTGACTTAAATGCAGCATTATTGTTTGCACATATATTTATCAACTAAAAATATATTGAGCCTCTGAAGCGGGCTTTCGATTTCCTGGCGATTTTTAATTGAAGGGTGGGCAATAATAGTATTATGATAGGCTGAAATTAGTTACTATAGGTTATAAGTATTTTTTTACGGAATAATTTTGCACGAAACGCAGTTTGAGATACGCAGTATTTATCAGTATTTTATTATAAATTATGAAGTATTATGTTATGCACTTACTACATATCAATTGTTTAAGGTAAACTAACTAATAACTGTATCCTGCTTTAGGATCGAACATTTTACATTCTGCATTGTACGTTAGTCAAAGAATAAAGCCAGGGTCAAACTTTATTTCAGGCTGAAAATAAAAATTTAGTATCCCTCGTCGGATATAAAGTTTACTCTCAGCTTCATGAAGTATAGAAGGCAGTGGTCAGAAACATTTTTTCCTAGTTTGGTATTTATTTTTCAGTCCATTGTTCACTTCAGTAAAACTCGCGGATTTGAGTGAAATTTTTCTTCATCACTCTTGTCTATGTAGCCAGTAAATATGAGAAAATGAATACGGTTATGAAATAACGGCGAAAAAAATACTTAAATTAAAATGTATAAGCTATAAATTTACAAGTAAAGCACAAATTGTTGCAAATCGACCCATTCGTGGTTTTGTAAAAATTGTGAGTATACAATTTAAGAAAATAACGTTTTCTACAAATAAATTCGCTAATTGAAACATTTTTTATCCATATATTGGAGACGTATGATATAGAAATGTCAAAGGATTAGAACGTTTGACCGTGCAACGATGGAGTATGAAAGCTGTAGTGTCACAACTCAGCCAAGGTGACCAAGTTCAATGGAAGGATACTATAATAAATTATGCTGACGACAACCCGTTAAATATTCGCTAGTAATTTGAATTATTTTATGATATTAATATAATTATATTAGTGAAAAATAAATGACTTATACTTCATCATAATTTAAAACAAACGTACAAAAGTACTACCATTCTGACGTGAAAAGAAGAAGGTAGGAAGGTAGACGAAATCTGAAATAATTTGACGAAAAGGTGGTGGAAGCCTGTCTCGTTCAATAAAAAGTATTTCTGTGGAATTTCCCCCGCGTAGAAGGAGCTTTTTTATTTCCCTTTTGGGAGAAACTTTTGCAATATTTATCTATGGGACTATTGCTTGCCACTTGCGTGTTACGTCCTAACAAACACACAAAGGATAAAAATCCGATACTTTCACGGAGAGAGGTAAAAGGAAGAAAAATGTTTTATTATTAGTATTTGATGGAGCTTAATCGTGTTTCGCATGACAAAATTTATTTTATAGTAAAAACCTTATTACATTAATAAAATTTCATTATTTATATTTTAAGCCTTATTACAACATTATGCATTACAGCAGTACAAAAAATTGAGTTAAGTAATGACAAGGAAAAGAGTTGATAAAATTTTTAAGAGATGGCGACGATAGAAAGACCAGGTAAATATAAGACAGATTTTTATCATATTACAATTTGGTTTCTTAAAAATATATAAAATTGTGTAAAATAAGACTAAATATTAAATTTACGAAAATTCTTGCAATGGGAAAAACTGATCATGATCAGTACATAAAGTTGTGTTTATTTTAATAAATATACTGTCTTTTTATCAAGAACTAGTGAGTACCCGGCATGTGTTGCAATGCCACTCATGCAAAGAAAGGGTTTGTGTTTTAATTCTGGTTATTGAATTGAATTTGGATTAGAGGTCTGCACGAGCGGAAGTTTCATAAAATTACCCGGTCAAACTCGAGTCTCAATATCACATTTGTTACCCGAACCCAGCCCGAAGCCCGGATTTGTTTTTCTCAGCCCGAAGAAAGCCCAATTTTTTAAAAATATAGTCATTCAATTATACTTTTTAAACAATATATGTTAATTTTTCCAAATTTTCAACTATATTCATAGCACATGTGAAAAGAATTATTTAAGTTATGAATACTATTGACTTAAGACTGACTCATGACCCGAACATAGTACGAAATATTTTTCTTAAATTTGAATTCCTTACCCGGGCCCGAATCTGAATAGTTTTTACCCGTAATATACAATATTTTTTGTTTTTTCGTCTGGTTTAGAGATGTCGATAGTTGTAGGTATTTGATTCTTGTTTTAGATTTTTTTTAAAGATTTCAGATTTTTATTTTTTTAAGAGTTAACACCTTAAAGTGACTCATACAACAACTTTATTATTAAGATGAATTTAGATTTATTAGTAAAGCATGTTAAAACAATACAAGAATACATATTATAACCGATGTCTTACGATGGTTTTCATTTCGTTAAATAATGACAAAATTTTGGATTGAAAAAAATGGCACATAAGTAATATCTCACTATAACCATCGGGTACTATCTAGAGAACGTACTCAGCGGAGCTGAATGACTCTGGTATGTCATGGGAGGAAGCAAAGCAATTGGCTATTGACAAGTAATCCTGGAGGCGACACGTGGTGGCCATATTTTCTACATATGGATCAAATATGGTCGAAGAAACAGAAGACTATGACAAATATAAATCACTATTATTGTTCGGGTATCCACAAAAATCATCACAGGCATTCTCAAATCATTATTCTGGTATGTCTTTCAAGTCTAAATAAATTTTGTTATTTCATGCCTAAATGGTTTATTTTTCTTTTGTCAAATAAAATATTTGATCGTATTTTTTTTTTCTGTTTCAGGTAAGCAACTGGAGTGTCTTTGCCATTGAAATTTTTCATATGAACACGAATTTGATTGACTGGAAAGAATTCAGGTATTAAACACATTTTTATCATCAAAAGTTATTAGTTTTATTAACATCCAATATAAAAAAGGTTATAAAACCTTATTAATCAGTGTAAAATTGAATTGCTGCTTAAAATATACTGATTGAATTTTTATTAAAAGACTCTCAAGTGAAATATTGAATAAAACACTAAAATATCGTGAGTATTTTTTAATTCGGTCTCGCTGCATAATTTAATCATATTTTCATTCCATTATTAATTCTTTTTTATAATCTTTTCCTCACTAATTAAAATTCTTTCCATTGGGACTTGTGAAATATACCAGTGTTAAAAAAGCGATAAAATTTTTAAAGCACGATCGAAACAAATAAGTAAATGTAGATGTATGAATGGGGCAGTCCTTTGGGTCAGCCTACCGCTGGGGAAAAGTGGGCTTGGGTTCAGTATAAAAGGACTTTGGATCTACGTTATGTCGTGATATGAATCGAAAACATACTATGCTAGTATTTCATGATCAAATATGTGGATGGCTTGTTTTTGATATAATAAGTATGTCAAAGGTAAACTGTGGAATAATTACTGTTATAAAATATTAAATATTGTGCGAAATTCGTAAATGAAAATATACATTATTGAATATCTCGATTGACTGTGTAATAACACAATGAAACCGATTGGAATCGATTTCGGTGGACTGTAAACAGCTAACAGTTAACAGTTAATAATAAAATATGTTTTTAAAAATTAAAACATTCTACATAAAAGTTAATAATTGCCAATAGGCGAGATATCTTGAACTGTGAATTTTTTAAGTTAATAGCTATTCACTTAAGTTGAAACGGCATAACGAATGCCTACATCCAAGATTTAAAATATTTAATTGGTAAACTAGATATTGATTATAATGAGAAATGAGCCTAGAAGAACTGATCACTAAAGTAAAAACTCTTACTGCTAGACCACAGTAGCTGATATATAATGAAACGTTCAAAATATTATTAAGAACAGAAACGTCTCCTCCAATGTGAAGCATTTTAACTCCAAATAGAGCATCTCAATATTACTTATTTTGTCTAAAACCAAGTGCTAGTTAGTTATTCAAATTCTCTTGGTATATGGTAAGAAAAGAAATATAAAGTCAATTATAGTAATTCTTAAATTTTTTTGCAAACCTATTCTTGTGAGTAACATTTTTGATAGTATAAAGATTTTACCAAGAAGGAAAATTTGATGAAACACTAAACGAATATGAAGCCTACCAAAATTTGTAATGTATAATATTTGAGGCGTACCACGAAAAATGAAAAATGGTTTGAAGATATTCTGTCTAAAATGCTTTGCAATATTACATAAATTTCGTTGTTGGTATATTTTTTCATTTTTCATCGCGGTAAAAAAATTATTTTGTATGTTAATCATTTAAGTATTATATTATCCATACATGCATGTGACTAGATTAGGCTAAAATTTTGTTAAACTTATAATGTAATAAAGTATCTACTTGAAGTTAATGTGAATAGTCGTAGACGATACTTGGCATTAATTAATTCAATTTAAAATACAATTGCACACGTTTTGAATATTATGTTAAATTTTCAAATTATAATATGTGCTCTTTGTGAAAATATTTTGCTGCGAAATGTGTTTTGGTTCTGTTCACATGAAGTAAATGATTTGATATTAATATGGAAAAGGTGTTTGGTATGATAATTGACTTATTTAATCATTCCGTTCGTGCAACGCAACGGTCCGTTCTTTGTAGCCAGCCACACGTACAACTCGAACCGTGTGTTTTAGATTTATTTAATTATTTTTGTTTCCACATCTGATATGTTTCAGGATGTCTGTATTTCAATTTTGACAATCAAATAAAAGTCTCATGACCCACAACTCAAGTGGAAATCGCAAAATTCAATTCTTCCATCCATCATTGGATTGGTTTCAAATATTTTATTATAATTTAGTTGATTGAAAGACACATTTGCTTGTTACGAGAATACATGATATATAGTAAATATTGATAACACGACCCAATTTATTTCTTACCAAAAGCAAACATTGACTTCCACTGGAAAATAAAATGTTAAATTGGTGATTTTCGATAAAAACTCTTCACTAAATTCTTTTTACATTTATTACTGAGAATTTTTTTTTACACCTTGTTTGTAAAAAAAATGTATTTTAAATTGTTGTTTCTTGTACAGTAATTTCTTAATTACGCATGAAAACTCACAATGAAAAAAACTGTTAATTTTGTATTCAAAAATTTTTTTTATAAAATATTCGTCTGACTTTAGTACAAAGACAATGTTTTTTGATGCTATAAAAACAAACATTTTAAAAATGTAAGGTGTAGTTTTTTAAAGTTTGTTAGCTTTGAATTTTAAATATAAACATTATTTTTGCTCCGTTGAATGCAATTCACCGTAAAGAGAAAAGAGGGAAACATTTTTTTATATGAAAATTTTAATTTGTCTCCGACGATGCTAATTTTGAAAAACAAGAACTTGTTTTATTTTTATTAAGGAATCGTAATAAGAATTTGCAATTTTTTTAATAATGAAAAAAATTAACCGTTTTTTATTTTGCATTTTGAATTGTTTCGTGATGTCGTGGCTATGATTTATATATTTTTTAAAATATTGTCACATAAACGTGCAAAATTTCTTAACCCTTTCGTAATCATGATGTAACATTGCGTTACTTTGATTTTTAAGCCTTTTAAATTATCTATGAAATAGGTCATACAAAAAATTAAAAATTTTGCTAATTGTAAATAAAATAGTTCTACATATAATCAAAAATACATTAAAGTTTAGGTCTTCTTTCTATAATTAAACATAATTTGAA
This sequence comes from Himalopsyche phryganea, assembly GCA_022494535.1. Lineage (NCBI taxonomy): Eukaryota > Metazoa > Arthropoda > Insecta > Trichoptera > Rhyacophilidae > Himalopsyche > Himalopsyche phryganea. Next base: position 2,932,257 of record JAGVSL010000125.1, on the reverse strand, counting down.
AACCTCGTCAATTTCACCATCGAAAAAGACAACATTACAGTATAGTATAGTAGCAATTAGTAAAGTATATTAACGACCCAAGATGGATGACAGAACTGTATGAAACCGTTTCGTTTCAAACGGCACTGAAACACAGCTCTCTGAAGAATTTAGATTCTTTCGTCTTTCAATAATTTCGCATAGTTTGATATGTATTTCAGGTTTTACACCCAAAATATGACGTAAAATAATTACTTAATACTACATAACACCATATTTCACTGTTTGAAATTGTCTTTTTACTTTATAAATGCGTTTATATTACAAAACCCACATGGTAACGCAATGTGACTGCATGATATCTGAAGGAATTTTTTCAGCATGGAAACGGGAAGGTTAATACATTGTTGAATTACCTTCGTACAAAATAGTTAGTTAGGTCTTCCTTACTCGATGAGTAGTGCAGTGATGCTGAAATATTGTGTTTTACAAAAAATGCCATAGTTGTTATGGAATATTTATATAAATATTCATAATCATACTGAAAAATCAAGTGTAATCCCCAGGTAGAATAATCAGGATTGCAATTTACTATAAGAATTAAAATCCTAAAATATGGCTAAATATGAGATTCATGTGTTGTAGTTTGTAAATTAAAAAAGTAAATAATAAATGTATTATAAGAAAGATAAAAAATATTTTTTTTGTCAGCTGGTTTATATTATATCAAATCTTTTAAGCCCATTTTGAGTTGACACCGAGACGTGATAAAATCCCTACTGATGTCCATCTCATATGAACAGCCGTACTTAAAGCTTTTGTTTATGAGAGAAGCTCCCTTTTTGTGGAATATTTTTTAAACTGCGGACAGAAAAAATATTTTGCTGTATGAAAAATGATCTCATATTAAATACAAGTGCGGTATAAGGTATAACACATACGATGTAAAAAAGCTAACTTATTTTAAATTCATGGCTTAAAGCGGCAGACACTTTTTTTAGTGTACACACTGACTTTGTATTTTTTGTTGTTGGTTTTTACTGCGGTACAGTGACCATGTAGAAAGTATAACCAAAGGTCTACGATATTCGTAATTTTACATATTCTAAGTGTAAAAAAATGTACGTAAGATTGATAAGTACGTTAGAGTTTTGATTTCACAGTGATTTAATGTCACCCTACTCTGAAGGTGATGCTTTACAGCTGTGGATTATAGCATATTGGTTAAGCTCAGAACACTTCAATTATTAAAAGATTCTTGAGATGAATACAGTGGTATGCTTTTGCCAAATAAAAACAGTGGACTTCGCAGCTCTTTATGAACTGTTGAATAAAAATACGATTATTGACCTTATTTTGTCACGGCTTTACGTCTCAAGGGAGGTTGAACTTTTTCCGTGTCTTCTTCCAAGCTGAAAGGATTCCTAAACCCAGAAATGACTATCTTTATATTATTTCAGTGGCAGCCAATTGTCAACTGGTATAATCAAGTTTTCACAGAATATGAATAAGCTTCATTTAATTTTTTCAACATTTTTTTTGGTATTGAATTTCAAAGTATTTGTTTTGAAGTGGAAAAATGTTTTAAAATTTTTTATTTTTAAAACAAACACCAATCATATGTATTTCTGAGTTCGAGTCCATTCGTGTGCTCGAATGCCTGAAGATGCCGAAAGGCGAAACCCGGGTCGTTAGTGACAAAATACATGGAAGTGTACAAAATCTCAATAATCCAAATTTGATGTGTATTTCTGTATTGATTTGAACGGATCGCATGAATTAGTGTATTAAATCATAGAAGATATATTTTTATTCCTTATACTTTACTGCATTTTTTCAAGCAGGCGTTTGATTTGTTTATAATCATTAGTCTGCAAAAGCAAACTAATTTTTAGGTATTCAATATTATGTTTGAAATAGTTATATAAAAAGAACAATAACAAAAAAATTTCATTGAGTAACAAATAATTTCTAATAAACTATTATATTCTCTTACTTTAAAAGTGACGTAATATGAATAATTCACATATTATATGAATTATTCATATAAAACTAACAATACACAATGTAATAAAAATACAAAGTAAAATTCATGATTCGAGTTTTTTTAGAACGGATTACAAATTTTTCAAAACGATTCAATTATTCAACGGAAAAAAACAACAGAGGGGAATAGAACGATCTCGACCGTAAAAATATTGTTTTGAAGCATTCACTGGGGAAAATCTTCATTTTTTATGTTTATAAATTATATATTTTTTTGTCATACAAAGCGAATAATATTTTTTAATTTTTACAAAAGAATAAATTGACAGTTTCATAAATTGATTTGGTTTGTAGGCATGAATGTTTATGGTTTTTAACCAATAGAAATACACATACAAAAATATTTGTTTCTACATACTTTTTTATTATAAAGGGTTACAATAATTCATTTACAAAACCGTGTATAATTTAGAGATTTTCCATTCGAATCACTCAAATATTTCTTAAGTATATTACGTGTTACGCTTTTAAGAGCACGTGAGAGTTCAAATCGATTAAACAATGTTTATAGGTTTTTGATTAATTTATAAATTTGGCTAAGCTGTTGGTTACTTTGATGAACGACTATTCAAAGAAGGCTTTCATATTCAACCACTCAACTACGCGTTTAAAAATAGCTAAGGATATATAAATATTTATTTGGTTTTGACTATAAATAGAATTATTGGTGGAAATACCTCATATTTATTGTTTTCATTATTTATTTACATGTTAACCTCAGTGAATAAACATTTACTTTATCGATGATATCCAATCTATATGAGAAGAAAATGTCACCTTTAAGATTGTCTAACACTCGCTAATCGCTTTGTTTTCTCATGTGATATGTCAGATTTTTTTAGTTTCAATTACGTCATATTTATGGATAGTAAATTCTAGCTGTCCGCATTAAACCCACCGTTCAGAAGAAGAGATACGTATGGTTAAGAATTTCTGCATGCATCCGCAGCACGTTTACCAGCCAGTTTCATCGTTTCTTCATGAAAACTGACACAACAAAGAACTCCCTGGCCAGTTTATAATTCTCAGAGTATTTAAAGCTGATGGACAGTAAACACCTCTATTTATGAATACAGATTATTATAACATGATTATTAAAAATAATTGTATTAACTTCCACAATTATTTCTGCAAATCTTTATTATTTTAGGTTAAGAAGGACTGCTTATCACTCAAACATTCTACGTCAAGATTTAAGGATCAAGTTGGGTTAAATCTCTTCATCATTGAACTTGGGTTCAAATGAGAGTATCAGTTGAAAAATCAATTGATTCATTTAAGTGTGTTTGCATTAAAATTCGATCGGACTCTTTGGGAAAATATACGAAAAGCCAGAAAGAGAAACACTGTCCACCTTAGCAATAAATTAGCCAGTATACTGACAACCTTCGTCGTAGGTTTCACATAGTTTCAGTATGAGAATATAAATAAGTAAAACACTGGTGACAAAATTAACTGAACATTATAAATAAATACTCATGTCTAGACTTTTTGTGAATTGTAAATATTGCGTAATATATAAAAAACACAAAAACGTTTTTTGTATTTTGCATAATAAATTTTTAATCTAACCTCGTTGTTCAAGTATTGTATTCTGTGTCAGCCTTTTTTTACCCTAGAGAGATCCAACGGTGTGTGGTTTTTCCAAAGCTTCATTTTTATGAGAGCCCTCGGCGACAGTAAGAGGATTGTCTGACATGGAACTGTGTAATATTCATAGCTAAAACGGTATGAATATTCCATGTTAAAGCACAAAGTTTAAGCTCTTACAAAGAACGCTTGAGCTTTCGTATTCTGTGAATTGCTACATACAAAAATCATAATAAAGATATTATTATAGGAGAATATAAATGGTAATGGCTTTCTAACTGCATTGGAGGCTTTCTGTTCATGCAGTTTCACTTGTATTAATAAATAAAACAAGGATACATATATTGAGCCAGAAGAAAATGATCACATCCAAGTAATCGAACTCTGTACAATTGTTTTCGCCATCTTTCTTGATTTTAGATCCCCTTACAAAAGCCAATTCGGTGTCGAAAGGCAGCAGCCGTAACCACAATTCGTTAAGTTATCGACAGTTTGTCGGCGTCCGTGGCGCGGTTGGTAGCGTCGTTGGCTACGGTTACGGATGTCTCGAGTTCAATTCCCGGTGCGGACAGTTTTCATAAATTGATCATTCAATCGATTTATGGATTTCTGTTCGTAGTCATGCATGTTTGTGATGTCTAAAAACTCCTTCCACCCATCCGATCATCAAAATCGGGGCGTAGCGAGAGCGATTAGTTAACGTCTAGTTCTTCAAAAAAAGAGAGGTTGAGCAACCCGATGAACGCACTGGTCGTATTAAACATACTTATGCGGCTGCGCGCTTGCTTGTGTACGTGTAGGCGATGTATATACGACTGGCTGCAGCCATTTTGCTTGCAAAGTCGTAGAGTAAATATTTTTAACTTTCTTCATTTTTTCGATTTATTTTAGTGAGAATGCGACGAGTTTAGTTTACTTCTTGATATATTTGGGATAACTAATATATATTTCACACAATCATCTATTTTTACCATTGAAATTCATCTATTTTTAGACATAGTAAGTGTTTTAAAAAATCGTTTGACTAAAAATGACTTCGTGCGGTGTAAGGGTTAATATATCAATATTTAGTAAATAAATTAAATTGCGATACTAAACTTGTTGAATAAAACTTTAGATCCATATTTGCGATCACTATCTCCAGTGGAAATGTGTCGGATTGTGTCTGAGAGAGTGTTGTCAAACATTTATAATTAATTCAGGCGATTCGACTGTCACTCAATGGCGCTAAAACTTTCACGCGCGACACGCTGTCAAATGTCATTTATAAAATGTCGTACCCTTGAAAATATTTCAGTGAAAGCTCGTCGGACGTGCTTTGCGTCAAAACAAAATAAAAAATACTATATTTATATAAATATTATAATCTTCAGGATTTTAAGAAATTCGATTATTATTTATTAATAATGAGTTCTGGTTGTGATCTTAAATTAAGCGAAAGTAGCTGTAGAACAATAAGAAAAAGTTGATTTTAAATATTGCATAAATAAACACCGTGAAAATTTTCGTAGTTAGTTGGATTTGCATGTTCTGACAATGAAGCAGACATAGCTATCAACCGATTCTTATAGAGATCGTTGATATTTTTATCTTACTATAGTGGAGTTCTACAAAATTAATGATAATTCGATCACTCAATAGAGTATTTAAATTTGTCATTCCTTATTTTCCAGAGGGATAATTTGTTTTTGATATGGCTGGAATTATATTGTTTGACTGATTAAATAAGAACCTATTCTTGTACAGAATTTATAACATTCAATAATATTTAATTAACAAATACTATTTACTACCGTTCATTTGGATTTACAAGCTTTGGATATCGGAGTTGTTTTCTGTCTAAAATCTTACATTATATTATTACCCAACTGTATCATCTTATTATATCTTAAAAATAAAACAATATTGGTTTGCACTACTTCAACATGTTAATAACGATTAGACTAGTTTCGCTCATAGCGATCAGTTGATTATGCTCATGTGGAACTACAAACAAATTGTGTCGTTGCATTCACTGCATCCGTGGTCACAAAAACTTTCATCATTTCACACGATGATAAATAGACTAATTAACATTCCCTTAACACAGATAGATTTTGAAATAGAATTAAATACTATAAAGCAAATCACCTTCAATAACGGTTATGGCACCGAGTTAGTTAATAATATATTAAAACGAAAACAATCAAATAAATTAATACTAGATTATCTTTATAAAGACCAAATGATAGAACTTTTAGCTGGCGTAGAATCATTTATTTTGGAAAGGCATCATTAAAAATGTCAAAGCTGTTACCGGATAACTTACAGGCAGCTTTTTATACAGTTTACAACTTAGGTAAAATCTTATTGAATAATAAAGATAGAGTAGAATCATTGTCACAGTGTGGAATATACCGCGTTTCTTGTGAAGACTGTCAAGCTTCCTATATAGGACAGACAGGTAGAAACTTTAATATTAGAGTTAAAAAACATATCAAATGTCTTAAAAGTAATAATTTTTCAGAGTTTGCGAATCATTTAATTGAAAATGATCATACTTATAATAAAAATAATAACGCAGAAATACTCCATCGTGTAAATAAAAAAGGTATTAAAATGAATAGCTTAGAATTTTTAGAAATCAATAAAACCATTAACAGTAATGGAGGATTAGTAAATAACATTTTAAACAGAACAGGCGGCTCGCCTTTATTAAATTTATTCCCCTTGGGTTTTTCACATTCAGGTGCCAGTAATTGATTTGTTTAAAGTGTAATAGAGCTTATAGCTTACCCCCTTCCACACGTCAAGTAGAATGTAACAAAACTCACCCTCACCCTTTTAAGAATAAAATCATCATTTACCTTAGAAATAAAAAGCCTTACGATACGGTTAGTCGGAAGATGCTTCTTTAAGAGGCGAAACGCGTCACGTTAGTGATAAACCAAGTGGAATAACTAAGTTATCAATTTATAATTTAATTTTATATTAAATTGTGTCTTATTTTAAAAAAATTAACGCTTTTCCACCAAGAATGAGAGAACATCTTAAAATTGATCATATTTGGTTATTCCGTCTCGAATTTTAGACATGATAGTAATAAGGCATATACAATTTAACACAGTAATGACAGAAAAGTTAGTGTAAAACATTTTTACAACTAAGATTCATCGTAGTTATTTCACAGAAATGTATGGATTGTCGGTATACATAGTTGCTTTTTTACTTATATGCTTCATAATGTCTCACCACCATAGATTAACAGTTCGTAATATTAAACACTGCTAAGAAAAATGTCTTTACATTAAGATTTCAATGGCGATTTTTTATTTTTATCTAGTACTTGTTTGGTAGTTCATACAGCCATAAAATATGTACGTAAAACACACTTAAAGATAATCTTACCTTTTGCTCTTACAATACAGAAACCGTTTAAGTTGTGAATACATTTATTTGTAAAGTTCACGATGGAACAAATCGTTTCGTTTGTCATTCGGTTAACCTTTCGAGAATTAGTCTAGAGAGAGTCACGAAGACTGCGGCATCCAACAGACAAATAGTGATACTGAGGCATTTCAATAATGACAGACACCACTTGTAATTTGTCAATATATCGACAGATTTGTATTTTTTTCTCTGTCTATCTCTACACTGTGTTTACTATACGAAGTCAAAGAAATATAAAAATATAAGTATTGAAAGTAAAAAATAAATATAAACAGTCCTATATTTCAATAAGACTTAATACGTTTGTAGCAGCACATGACACTGTTGATTTTTTACGAAACATAATACTTGATGACTATTTTTTTATGTGTCAGATTATTATGTTCAGTCAGCAATATGGACGAGGCAAAATTGACAAATAATATTTATTCATCAAAACATAACAATTGTAACATAAAAAGATGCGATACATAATATTTACGAAACGTAATATTTATTAAATGTAATTATGGAAGAAAACATTCAGCAAACTTGAGATTTATCAAATGCGATATTTGAAAAAGATTAAGTGTACAATCGAGAAAAAGCCCATCATTCTGACATCGCCCGTTAAACTGGAGACATCTCCCTGAACTGCATAATCGTCATCATCATCATCGTCATTCGATACCTTCAGTGGAATGTCGTTAAGCATAAAACAATTGGAATTATATTCCTTAACGTTTCCGATTTTATTTCAATATTGTTTTTATTCCTGTTAAGCTGCTGTCTCACTAAATATTCTGTTAGGTAAAGGATTTGAATGGGGAAACCAATAGAGAAAACCCCTTTACCAATACTGATTGTGAGTATTGAATGAACAGAAGTTTTCAAAGAACGGTTGTTTTGTGAGTTTATTTTAATTGGTCAGTCCGTATTTGACTTTCGATAGTGACTTTAAGGGGATCGCGTAGATGTGACTGTGGCTGTAATATGTATAGATACATTATGCTCTCGCTTAGTTTTCTGTACGCTGAAGACTTTGAACGGAGACAAAAATTATATTGACAACATTGATTGTAAAAATTCTATAAAACGTAAGATTCAATTCTTTTCGGGAAGTTAAATTTAAAAAGTAAATCTCCCCAGATTTTTATTAAATTTGTGTGTAATCAAAATAATTGTAATTTAAGACATCGACTGAGGGTGCTTGATGGAATTTCAATATCAAATTTGCATTATTGAGATTTTGTACACTTCCATGTATTTTGTCACTAACGACTCGGGTTTCGCCTTTCGGCATCTTCAGGCTTTCGAGCGCACGAATGGACTCGAGCTGACATACAGTAAACAGTGTTTAATGTTTATATAGACGATACAAATACGACAAATACTATTTACGAGATAAAATATTATACGTCTAGGATCCATACTGATACCTGAGTTAACATTTTGAGAATCGCCTTAATCCTTATTTTGTAAACAACACATTAACAGAGTGGCGAATTGCCACTTTCCAACTACTATTAGAATTACCAGTGATTTTACAATTATAATAGCATTGTGGGTTTCGACGGGTTGCAATTCGACAAAAGGATAAATATATAAAATCATTCCACATTTATTGACATCTGTTAGGTATTTCAACGTATAGGATACAGCAACGGAGAGTTTGGCAGGTTCAGCTGTTCATTCAGAATTGGCAAGGAATTCCTCGAATGGAATTGCGCTCGAATGCCTGAAGATGTCGAAAGGCGAAACCCGGGTCGTTAGTGACAAAATACATGGAAGATGGAAGTGTACAAAATCTCAATAATCCAAATTAAATATAGTTGTGTATAATAAATAAAAAAATTCCTGGCAGGGAAAGGTCAGGGCAGATAAAATAACAATTATATTGAAATATTATTATTCTTCAGTAATGTAAAAATATAACGAAAGATCTTTTGATTTACAAAAAGGTCCAAATGTAATATTTCATGTCGCTTTGACAAAAAACACGGTTTGGGTTTTGTAAATCGTAAGGTATACAGGAAAATTTATTGAAGGCATTTGGCATTTTGTTTGTTTTATCTGCTTGGTTTACATCGTAAAACTTTGTTATTGGGTACAGAGGGATCGCTTAAGGTTACCTTAAAATTGAGGTTATGTTACGCAAATATTATACTACCCTTGTTAACGTTAAGTGTCATTGTCGATATTTTTAACCACAGACCACTTAATAACTTTATCGGATATACACCGATTTATTTACGTCCAGTACTCCATAGTACTAACTTAATTATTTATTATTTGATATGTAAATTTGTTTTGAGGATCATGTGTGTTTAAATATACCATATTATTTACCAAAGATGATTAGTTAAGAATAGTCTCTCAAAATTTCATTATTCTACTTTCACCATCTTTAAAAAAGGGAGTCATGGTGGTTGGTTTTAAAGACCTCTTCATAATACATAATTGGAATACCATATCAGATATATTATTAACCCGATTGTGTTTGCGTTAAAAAATGTGGTAGAATTTCAGAGTCGGGGGTGACATGCCAATTTTAAGTGTTGTAGTAAATTACAATTCATACTGCAGCTATGGTAATAAAGCCACCATATTATAAGACAAATAATTCCTATTCATAAACTGTCTCAGCGGTATATATTTGTAGTAGGAAAAACACTTTAATATACTGTGAACATTCAAACTTTCGTCGTTCCAGAGCTAATACTAAAGTTTCGCAAACAGTCTTTGAACAAACCCAAAGTATTTACAATTAGCTGAACTTTGAGTTTTTTCTTCTCTTCGAATAAAAGCACTTTACAATTCAACCCTGGGGTATTTCGTTAAAGTAGGTTGGGATTAAGAATTATTAATTTCCCCAAATTGACGATAAAATAAAATTGTTTCGAAAAATATTCTTCTTTAAAATTCTTCGTATCTATAAGTGTCCATTGACATTATTAAGAGTATACGATGTGGGCTCTGAGTTTTCTGGCTATTGTTATTTCCATGTTGGGTCTTTATATATCCTTCCTTCATGTATCAAAAATAATTTATATATAAGTAAAGGTTCTGTCAGTTGAATGTGGGAAACAGAAAAACCTATACGAATACTGATTGTAAGTGTTAAATAAACAAAAAAAGGATCGTTTGATATGTTGTTGTGATTTGGAAAAAATATGAATAATTAAAATGTAAATGCAAGGTAAGGAAATAAAATGCTACTTGTCCGTGGGAAGGGGAGGAATCACAAAATATGGAAAATGGAAAGCTCAGCGGAGAAATAGGATTAAGTTATCACAGGGAAGTGGATAAGGTTTTCCAATCTCGGTACACTTTAATCTGTTCTGTAAGGAAGAAATATATGGGGTAATTAAATTTTGGGTGAAGGCGTAAAGATACACGCCGAATGAAAAAATAATAATAATTAAAATACGGTTACCGTTAAAAACACATTTAATAGAGATGCGGAAACCGCAGATGCACAGAGTTTACAATACGAACAAATAAAGCAGAAATTACACGACGAAACAATATTTATAAACTATTTATGAAGGTTACACTTAAACAGGAAAACTATTATAATATATAAATATAGAATTACAACCTTGGATGATAAACCATCTCGGCGGCGAACTCGGATGTCCGAGGCCAATCTCCAGCGCGTTACCGACACGTCCTACTCGTTCCACATCCTGGTGCGTAAACAAGTTTTAACGCAATTCTTTTCGAGGCTTCCCTTCGTCTCCTACCAACGACGCAGCGAGGTGCGTATCGTCGATAGGTGACAATTGTAATGTTGCGACGAAATCGTAACAATGTATGTTGTTTATTCCGAGGATATGGCCTAAGAAAAAATACTATACAATTCTCTTTCTTCCAAGAATATCTTTACTGATAAATTTCATAATAATCCGATAAAATTGTCTCATACTTGAAAAGCTGTGTTTTATATATATATGTGAAATCAGACAAGTTTGCAAAAGAAAGAATAGAGTTTTTTTCTATATTTAATCTTATGTTGACTGTGGGTCCAAAAGCATATAAAAAAATTAAGCGTTACATAAATAAAACTGCGGCTTAAAAGGTTTCCAGAAATCTATTTTTAAAAATTCATTCGCCACCGTAGAGGCTGTGCGTCAAAGCCTGATAAAAAAATGTAAACCAATAGGACTTGTTATATAAATTGCAGTGGAGCCAAATCTAAAATGGATATTTGAAATAACGACCAAGCTTCTACACCCTCTCAACTACTTTCGTTGAATTGTTGTAAAGTTTCTTGGGTAAAAATAATCATCCGATTTTGTGTCTGCAAAACGAATATTTAATGCGAATCTGGAATAAAAGATATTTTATGAGTATTTTATTCATTGTTAATAAAAATATGCAATTTTAAAACTAAAAATAATTAGCAATTATAACAATTTTAATTAAATTAACCAAACTTCATTAGAAAGGCAACCACGTAGAATAAGTTTTTATATAGCAGATTGAAAATTATTAATAATGAGAATTTGACGGTTCAGATTTGTGATCTAAAAATCTGAATTTTGATGTGAACCAAATAACAATGCTATTTTTGAAATTTTATAACTAGATATTAATGACACTTCTTCTTTAGTTATATTTCGCACTGGGAAGGATCGTGACCTACGCTCATCGCAACAACTCCGTTATCTTTGATAATCTTTCACCACTCATTTTTGCACTTCTCTGCTCTGAGGGCCGTTGATACGGAAAAGCATGTGGCGCTCTTCACTTAATGGCACATATTATCACGTCATTTTCAATCTTTAAAACCACCACAAACGAAACTTTCATGTCCTACTTTTGGTTTTATAATGAGAAATTCATTACTATTGTCTTTAAGTAACCATTAAAAATCATTCACTTAAAATACTAAAAATGTTATAGTATGGCCCAAAAACTTCCGGCATTTGTAGAATCAAGCAATCATTTTTTTTTAGATTCAATGACCGTCTATTTTGATAAATTTACAGGCTAATTAACTTTAGCTTTTCTATACCAGTTATAGAGTAATACGAACTTGACTTAAAATTACTCGTCATGTTAACGTTGGAAACTTTTAGATCTTACTACGTATATTGCCAATGCACCATGCTTATGAAATATTAAAATAAAATTAAGATTTCAAATGCTGCTTATTGTTTTTGAACGCTGTTAAATCGCTTATTAAATGATTTTTATTTTATTGAATTAGGCGATTGATCTGAATTATCTAGTGTTAAAAATTGTAGGCAACAGTTTAGAACTATTTTAATATAAATCACTTATTTAAGAAAACAAATATAATTATGACAAGACGTACATAATTTTGCAATAAAAACGGGGAATAAAAAAATTGCTTCGTTCTAAAATGGCGATAAAGGCAGAGATTATTATAAAATTTCCTATATTTTTCTAAGCTTAGACAAAGTTTCCAGCGTTCCAGATATATTACTTTAAGGTAATTAACACCGTCATGTTCCAAATATTCAGAAATGTAGTATTTGTCTCATGATAATTTGGTATATACAATTAAAATTGATAACATTGTTATTCCACTGGTTACTGAATGTGACTGAATGTGATACGTGTTTCACCTTTTTGCAAAGCATCTTCTGATCAACTATATTGCAAAGTAATATATTTTTAAAGTTAAGAATAATTTTAAATCTTAACTTAAAAATTTAGGCTAAAAATGAAATTTTTGTATTTTATAAAAACCACACATAAATACATAAAAGATGATTGAAAAACCCCTGGTTCACCATTTCTGATATAATTCTTTCTAACAGGCATCTATTATTCCCGTCTGACGCAACAAATCTCTAGGCAGTATTTTAGATTGTCCTTCAATCTAGTGGAACCCGTATCACCAATATACCCCAATAATTCTGTCAGGCCCTTAAGGGTTGAGTTAGTACGATACCATTTTAGATCTAGTTATAGAGAATGTATGATATAATGTTTTAAAAATAAACCTTTTTAACCGTTAGCTGTTATGTCAAATAGTAAAATATAAGGGAGCCCATTTTTAATATATAATGTTTTTTCACCAAGAATTGACGGCTAACAACTCAAAAGTGATAAATGAACCTAGTTTCAGTAATTCAGTTATTCTATTACTAATTCAAAAAATTGTAATGACGGCGACCATACGTCGTTTATTTAAGAGGACAGTTCTTTGGATTGATGCATTTTAAAAAACAGATGCACATTATGTTTTTAATTGAAATTAATGTTACATACGTAATTTGTGTGCGGCACAAGACCTATTATAGCAATGCAAAACTATCATTTTATCGACATTTTATAGCGGTGCGGCGCCGGTGCCGTTAATGTGTGAGTGAAAATAGTATAGAAAAAATATGTGAAAGGACTGAATGACTATTTTGAAGCTGCGATGATTCATATTCAAAACGTATTTTATATTTGGTAGATTAGTGACCAAAATTATTTTTTTCAAAATAATAAATCTGTGTGCGAAAGGAAAAAGGAGTTAAGTAGATTTTATTGAAAAATGAGTTGAATATTCTAAAATAACTTCAATACATACATGCATATAAGCGAAAAAGGACGAGCTGAATCAACGCCGCTCAATCGGCTCAATTAGTAAAATTCACATTTTTCATTAAACTTCATACAAATGCAAATCTTGTTTTGGCTCTCCTGAAAAGTTTAAAATTTTATACTAACCGCAATTTATCTTTTGCACACATAAATATCGTCGTTATAATGGCAGAAGGCGTTAAGTCCAAAAACCTTGTTTTGGGATAATCTACTTTTAAGTGAATCATGGAATTTGAGTCTTTCTATTAACATACCTTAACCATTACTAACTTATTAAGCTAGCCACTTCATGAGATTCGTTAATCATTTACGAATTCCATTTTTTCATTACAATTTTCTTTTTATAGTAATATTAATTATAGTTTTTTTGCTTTAATTATAGTTAGTATATAATACATGGAATACAGCTGAGCTTCTTTATTCAGACGATAGAACGAAATAAATTCGTACTGCATTCATAACCTAAAACAGCCGATTTATACCCTTCTGCCACTATGCCGACGATATCGTAGATCAGTAATATAAGCACCAACCTTGTCAGAAGTGAATATTGATCTCTTAAGAACTTTATCTGTAAACGTTATACTTAATTTAGTTCAACTGTTTCCTTGCTGAACCCACTAACATGGAAAATATGGATCTTCCGACGTTCCATCTTCCCTAAGGATTTGTCGATATCAGGCGTGATGTGATGTGATTTGTGATGGATATTCCTTGCTCGTCCTCATGTATTGTCCTACCCAGTTCAATCTGCAAAGACTTGTAAAATTTAATTATACTTTACAATATCTTTCTACTAAAGATTAATTTATGCTTTTAGTTATAAACTGCACTGAAATATTTTCATTATTCATTAGTTTATTGTTGAACATAGAATACAATATAAACAAGTAACGGAGAAAATGCGTCTTTTTACAAAACACGATACGGTCATTAATTTGTCAAATTGGTTATACAAACGAATAGTATTCTTAAAATATCATTAGGCGCTTTTCAAATATACATTAATATAGTTTTTGTTTCTTTCTGACATCCATTAAAATATTAATGTTAGGTTTCTTGTCACGAAATAGTAAAACATTTATACAGCTACGCAGTGGAAAACATGAAAACACATTTTGATGGCTTACTCACGCATATTGATGAAGACGTCTCAAAGGTTATTGACTTGTTTTGGTTCAGTATGTTGTTCGTTATAGCCGAGTGGTAACACTCGATGGCTGAACGAATATTTTCATTCAGTGTTTTTTCAATCAATGGCTGCCTTTCACGTTTTTCACCCCTTCCTACACACTCAAGGCGAACAAGGCTAAGATACAGTAAAAATCATTAAATATTAAGTCAACTTTGACTCCATTCTTCAATAATCACCCTTATATATATTTATAAATATTAAAAGTTTTTATTTAAATGATTTATCAAGAGTTATTTTTTATGTTCTTCCTTGAGAAGATAATTTGTTAAAAATGGAAAGATGAAATCTGTAAAGTAGTCATTCCTGATATATTCATGTAAGTTGTTATTTAATGGAAAAACAATATGCAAATCAGGACCGCTTTCGCTAAGCAACTAACTATTCATTAACAGGTGATAATAACAACTACTATAATTTATATAATTATTTGGGCTTA
Organism: Himalopsyche phryganea; assembly: GCA_022494535.1. Classification (NCBI taxonomy): domain Eukaryota; kingdom Metazoa; phylum Arthropoda; class Insecta; order Trichoptera; family Rhyacophilidae; genus Himalopsyche; species Himalopsyche phryganea. The sequence continues at coordinate 2,917,036 of JAGVSL010000125.1, read as the reverse complement.
ATATATTTATTTGCTTCATATGTTGCTAAAAAAGTTTAGTAAAAAATATCTGAAAGATAAAAATGCCCTTATCAGCAGGTAGGAAAGTTTCAATATAAAAATACAAATCACTTTTAAGCTGTTAACTGTCAATTCTCGGTAGAAAGGATCATTATAAACATGTGGAAGTAGTACAATCAAATTGCGTTTTCTTTATTAAAATGAAAAAAAAAAACAATATAAATGTTTTGTAAAATAATTATTATAATACAGGCAGGTCCTAAAAGCCTAAAATAATGTTACAGTGGTTTTTTTTAATGATTTAGGATACAATTTAAGACATTGACTGAGGATACTTGATGAAATTTCAATTTCAAATTTGAATTATTGAGATTTAGTATACTTCCATGTATATTGTCACTAACGAAAGGCAAAACCCAGGTCTTTAGTGAAAAAATACATGGAAGTGTACAAAATCTCAATAAACCAAATTTGATATTGAAATTCCATCAAGAACCCTCAGTCGATGTCTTAAATTATAAATTAAAATTTGATTTAGAATACAAAAAGAGCCAAGGAATGGTTTCCTCATCGTTACACCTCTACCAAGGCTTCCAATTAACCGGTAAAAATAATACCATGGTAATCGGTTAATCTGTTCACTGTTTATTTTTTAACGAGTGCCTAGCTAGTTATTCTTTAAGCCTTAGTCTTTGAAAAGGGGGTAATAATTTAGAATTGTAGAATACCCAGTAAGTAGTATACCAAAAATATTATATATATTTTTGAGAAAACACAAGGCAAAGAAATCCAAAGTTGGGTGAATGTTCAACAATGCCAAAACAACTTTCTTCGGTGGATCTTTATCAAAAATAAATAAAACGTATTACGTAATCTATATGCTTTGCTATCTATTTTTACTTATTTTTTATATTGCGTGGGTGGTTTTATGGATGTTTGTTTTTCCAGGCAAGTGCCTTTTATTTTATAAAGCAAACAGGCGTGAAGATACTTAATAAGGTAACTCTATTGACGTCAGATGGCAATCCACTGGCACTAAATCAATTACCTACGGCGTGTGTCGTCAATTGCGATCTGAGGACTAGATCCTGCACTAAGTGAGGTTATACACTGGCTTACAAGAGTGTTAACCGTTTTTAAGCAGAAAAAGATTTCTCCATATTGTTCAAAAAAAAAATTTTCATCCTAAAAGCCTCAAAACTTTTCTTTTTGTTTAAGGATTTAAAACAACATTCACCAAAATTAACTATCGTACAACATTTTTTTTATAATAATTTAAAAAATTATGTCTAGCATTACAGTTGACAGCCATTGCGGCAAGTATTTTGAAAATTGAAAAATCATACGAGATTAATTTGATGAAGATTTTTATAATTCACTCATATCCAAAATCACAAATTTATATTCAAAAAATCAAATTTTATCTGGGACTTGTATTACTAATATTATAGGGGCATGCAAAAAGTTGTATGTATTTAGTAAGAACGTAGAATATTTCTTTACTCTTGAGTTCTGGGGTGGGGAACCTGAGAGGTCCAAAGAGATAGACCATTTTTGGTCTCAAAGCCTATTCAGTTTTCAAATATAATTTTTACATTTTCCTTCGTAAATTGCGTTTTCAGTTTTCGTGTTGCATTAAAATGTAATGAGTAAAAAAAATAGTATGCTATTTTATGATTCACTGATTTTTATTGACTATAGCTTGAACATCCCTGTCAGTTGCGATAGAACGCCAGCAGTACAGTACATGCACAATACAGAAGAATCGATTTTTCATTAACCGCTTACATGCACACACCAACACATACTTGTTGATCGATAAATAAACACAACTACTACCAAATCAGAAAATATACTTACACTTGGTAGGTATCGATTTATAAATAATTTAGGTTTACAGACACTATCTATGAGTCGAGCCTTAGGGGAAAGTATTTAAAAATATTGTTGAATATGAATGCTATCGTAGTAAGAGTATTTATAGTTACGCCAATCGAGAAAAATGCATTGAAGAAAAATATTTATCACCATTATTCAATTTTATGGATAATTTTTGGAGTTATGCTCGTTTTCTAATCGATTAAGAGTTAAATTATCAAGACTTAGAAAGCAGAGTTCAAACCTGTTTTTAAAAATACATACAAGAGCTTTACGAACTCATTTATTTTGGAATTAGAACTCTGAGACTCTCCGGGAGGTGGGCTGTGGATGATGATGAAGAAGAACAACACCACTAATTTGTTTACAAGTATTATTCACTCTACTGTCTGGTCCACAGCACCAAGCCTCGTCTCAGCGGAGGAAATCTTTTATCTGCAGTTTAGTTTGATGATTACAGATGATACAAATAACAGTTGAATTTTTCTAACTTTCGACAAGACAAACTCTCTTTTGCTGAGGTAAGGCCCGGATTTACGTTCAGCACCAAGAGTCCATCACAGTAATACGGCTAAGGACTGATTGAGTTGTTACACAGACTAATCCAAATTTTCCGGAATCGAACAAAGTCGAATAATACACGAAGACGGTGGATTTGAGGAATTCGGCCGGCTAGAGACATCAACTACCAAACCGTCTGAGCCAGTTGAAAATTCTTAGAATTTCAAGGTATAAATTAGGGTCAACGGTTTATTATGTACCGTTGGGTAGGTATGAAACTATAATTATTGAGTAAATTCGCCTTGTGACTGAAGATGGTTTTGGACCTATGATGGCATAAGGTTTGCCTGAAAGATTGGACGGTGTCAACTAGTAACGGAAACTTAAGTTTTGAGTAAAAAACCTTGAACTTTTTAGTAGTGTGTTATTAACGGACGAGTGCGAGGAATCCGTCAACACATGTTTTTATTCAATAAAATCTACCAAGTCACTTTTGAACTATACTGTAATATACAAAAAAAATTAACAGCCGTAATTTATTAACACAAACACGTTCATTGGCTTCACTTGACAGTAAAAAACAAAATACCTATGTAAAAATCTATGTGTTTTGAGTGCATTTAAACGATGTCCGTTTTTATTAAGGACCATATTATTTCTCATGAGCTTTCCTGAAAACGTATTTTTAATATAATTATCTTTTTAGATTACGGCAACCAAATAAGAATTCTAGGAGGACAAGTTATATGCTATTGCAGAAATGGACATCGGTACGTGCTTTGTAAACACAAGCATATTATATTGTATTTATTTAGGAAGGCAATAAATTCATTTAACAAAAGAAATTGGAGGCATTTACTCTGCGAAAAATCGGAAATCAAATACCGCTTAAAAAAGACTGAAGTCAATGAAATAAAGATATGACCTAGGTTATTTTTTTAGCTCTCGTAGTAAGGATTGAAGCCTTGTGTATATTTGAGATTGTTTCTTATTGTCAGCACGTTCTCGCTTCCGTGAGAGCAAATATTTAGAGAAACTCTTTCTTTCTCTCCATATTTGAGTAAATAAAGATAAAAAGTAACTAATTGTGTAGATTCTTGGAAAATTTAAAAGTTCTATATAATCAGCTGTTGTAGAGTTAATATTCATATGGCACGCTTATGATTTCACTTTCACAATTTAACTAACGATTATTCTTGTCAAAAATGAAACATTAGGAATTATTTTTACAGAATCAAAATAAGTATTTTATAGCAAAGTGTAAATGGTAGTAATTATCTTCCAGCTAAAATATTGTCATTTTTAGTGTAAGAGTGTTCAAAACATAATAAAATAATAAAAATGACTAATAATATTTAATAACATATGACATAAATATAATGGTATTTAATACCACAAAAAAATGACGACTGTTATTTCACTGATTTTTTAACTTGCTGTAACACAATACTTCTTACTTGACTGACAATGCCTCCCAAAAAGCTACAACAACCAAACACAAAATCTGTGGAAAAAACAAGTTATGAATTTATATAAATTATAACTGCTTGCAAGTGGAGAAATTTTATAAATCTATAAAAATATCAGAAATGATAATAGCAAATTATTGTTTAAAAACTATCCAAATACTTAAATAAGAAATCATTATTTTTAAGGTAAATTTATCAACAGCCATTCAAAAGTATTTGTAGTTCTTTTGTGATGTGTAATATGGTATTATTAATAAAACATTATCTAATGTTTATTCGCACGCTGATAAAAAGACAAATAGTTTTTGCTAGAATATTAATTTTGAAATATTGAAGCATAATTTGAGATTGGGGATAGCGAAACGCCGGTAGACCACAGCAGGTCTAATGGCTATTATGGGGTTTGTTGGAAAAGATCAATGAGTATTTTGGTTTCAGAAATTGGCATATTGAATTTAAATTTGTTAGTCGTAAAAGGTCAACAGAAAATTCTTGTGTTTTGTGAAGTGCTAACCATTTAATTAAGCCGAAACTAAAAACTAAAACATATTTATTGAGAAAAATATTAATAACCTTGTTAGGTATCGAATAGAATATTTTAACAGTCTGAATTTTGTCGGAAATTATATAAGAGTTTTTACAATCTTCTGAAAATAGTTGCTGCATAATTCGTCAAAAAAATATTCGGATATTTTTTAACAAAACTCATCGTCAGTTATGCTGAAAATATTTTCTTAAAATTATATATTATTTTTTTGATTTTAACACAAATCTTGAACACATTTCAAGATAAGTTGTTTTTAACAAAAACTGATGAACCGAGAAAGAAGAAACCACTTTTTTTACAGTAGGTGGATATAGAAAGATGGTGCTAGGAAAGGATTTAGTTACGTTCCATTTTGTAGTATCCGATAATAAGTGGCTGATACAGAGGTGAACCACCATAGACACATTGCATCGAACACAAGGCTACAATTCCGGCAATGCATAGTATTAAAATATGAATAAAAACGCCACTCTTTAAAAACAATTTCCTCTATAATATTATAATACTGTAAATTTGAAAAGGACACTTCAAAGAACGTTGCTTATGAAATAATTCAGAGTAAAATGTTGTAAAAAAAAAAACAACTATTTTGGTTTACAAAATCGATATAATATTCTATTATGTATTAGTATAAGTAGAATTTCGATATTTTGTTATTACGAGCGCATTTATGAAATTCCGTTCATTATTTTGCAGAGAAGAGTGTTTCTCAAAATTGTTTCCGATTTGTTTTAAATATTTTCTTTAAGCAAGCCTCAAGGCTGCACACGTAGGCGCTCTAACATGTTAAATAAACTGTTTGGTTACATGTACTACATTTCAAACGTACGTTTTAAAACCCTTTGTGAAATTATTAAGGGCAAATTCGTGTAAGATTATTCTGTTTAGCAGACTTCATTCAGCTAAAAAATATATAATTTAATAGATTTTGTAAATTAATAGAGCCCAGTTAAATTCCTTGCCAATTTTGAATGAGCAGCTGAACCTTCCTAATTCTCCGCTATTATATCCTATACGTTGAAACACCTAGCAGATGTCACTAAATGTGGAATGATTGTATATATTTACCCATTCGTCGAATTACATCCCGTCAAAACCCACAATACTATTATAATTGTAAAATCACTGGTATTTCTAAAAGAAGTTGAAAAGCGGCAATTCGCCACTCTGTTAATATGGTGTTTACAAAATAAGGATTAAGGCGATTCCCGAAATTTTAACTCAGGTATCAGTGTGGCTCTCAGACGTATAATACCTTACCTCGTAAATAATATTTGTCGCATTTGTATCTTCTATATAAACGTTAGACGCTGTTTACTGTCTCTCAGTTCGAGTCCATTCGTGTGCTCGAATGCCTGAAGATGCCGAAAGGGGAAACCCGGGTCGTAAGTGACAAAATACATGGAAGTGTACAAAATCTCAATAATCCAAATTTAAAAAATATATGTCAAGTGATTTTTATATCATTGTAAAAATTCATGTCAAGTAAGTGATTAAGTTTTGATTTAATTATCACCAATGATACACATAAAAATGAGAGTTTATTACAGCTATGAATTGCACGAAACTACAATAGCGTTTTAAGTATGAAACCGTTGTACTACGTTATATATAATATATAATTTAATTGAAATATGAATTTTGAATCTACTGCATGGTTGTATATAGAATTCTGAACTCTTTTTTTCTATGCCCTTAAAATTCAATTATTATTTATGTTTTGTTTGTTTTAAATATAAAAAAAGAATATAATATTAGAGAAAATCGTCAACGCGCCAGGTAGTATTGAATTTAAAAACACTTAAGAATAATATAAGTAGAATTAAAAAAAGTTCATCAAAAAAGAGACATCAAAATCACTAATTTAATTTTTAATTGAAAAATGAATTTTTGGATTTACCGAGACATCCATTGAGTCAAGGACATTCTGATTGCTAAAAGAAGCTCTTTACACTATGTATGCAAACTATTTTAATCTTTTTCTATGCGAGAAGGAAGCTCAAGTGATAAATATCCTCAGTAGTTTTAAAATAATGACCGCTAGATTTCTCCACCATTAAAATGAAAAAGATATAATAATCACTGCATAATTAGCTAAATATTCGTTTCAAAGTGTTTCAACATAACATTTGAGTTTACAACCGGAAATGCGACAAGGTGTAACGCGTGGTGTCACTTCTTTGAGAAGTATTATCAGAATAATTTTATTGTAAGATTTTTATCTTAACTATGTCATTGATTCTAGCTCTTCTAAGAGTGGTCGAGTTTTAAAAGTTAATTAAAAACAATTTATTTTATAATTATAAGAAATAATTTTGCATGAATCTTTCATTCAAAAAGGATGCTTCCATTTTTTAAGAAGATGAAATATCCATAAAAACTAAGCAAATTTCTTTCAAAAAAACTCGTGATAAAAAGTATGCTATTATGGAAATTTAATCGACTTTGTATCGATAGAGCTTTCGTACGGAGATTTGATGTTAAAAGTTTCATTTTTTCATTAAATTCGGCTTGGAGTAGAGAGCGCCTCCTGAATGATTCATTACTGTAGGATTTGGAGGTCGCTGGGGGAATTCGGATGTGGTCGGGTGAGCCGGAATCACCCGAAATAAACCCAAAATTTCAGACGCATAAACACCCAAAACAGACCGGAATGTTTATATGCATCAGAAAGGTGTAACTACTATTTATTGCGAAGCCCATGAAATGCTTGATTGGTAAACAGCATTATGTCCATTTTCAGTAAATAAATTATTGCTGATAGTGAAAGAATAAAGTCACTGAAGTAACATCAAACCATACAAAGTAACATATTATTTATAATAAAGTTTTTTACTCAAAGTAATTTGGATAGCTAATCGTTAAATTAAATATTTTCGCGAGCTGTATGGAAGTAACGCAAGGTTTCAATCAATTAGGAATTTAAACCTTGACGAGGATTATGAAATAAAGTAATAGCTATTTCGGTATAATGTAAATATATCTTTTTACCATGTTTACTCTCAATGGAAAATGGCCTCTTAATTAAGGTATATTAGTGGAAGTTTTCTACGACGACTGTTTGTAACTCAGTTGCTCAACCTCTCTCTTACGGAGAGAGTAGGGATTGAAGGATAGGGCTAGAACAGGACTAGGGTTTAGTTAATCGCTCTCGCTATGCTCCGTTTTTAGGATCGGATGGGTGAGAGGGGATTTTAAACATCACAAAAATTCATGCCTACGAACAGATATCCATAAATCGATTGAAAAATCAATTTATGAAACTGTCCGTACCAGGACTTGCGAGACATTTTTAACCGTAGCCAACGACGTTTACCACTGCACCACGGTACCGGACCTGGAAATATAAGCTATGATAATTATGAAACAATATAATAGTTCTGACGATGAAATATTAATCAACTTAAATAATTCTCGTAGAACTGAATAATTTGTTACTTTTCACCTTATTATAATTTATTATTGGTAGTTGAAATTTCGATATTTCGAGTTTTTTTTTTCAATACGAAAATACTTGTTTTGAAAATTCAAGGTGACAGTATTTCGGTATAACAATGTATTGCAGTAATTAATGACTGTTTGAAAAAAAAGTGTTGAATTTGAGAGAAGATTTTATGTAGCTTTACTTATTCGTACGAAGGTCCGATCAAGATTAACAGATGGAAGCATTTTTAAGGTAATATTTCAATTCAATGAAACAATTACCTCAGAGTATTTGAGAAAATTAGCGTTCAATGCTGTAGGTTTAATTAAATGCTGGTATATAATATGAAATATTGAATTCCGGCATTGATATATTCATCCAGTATTTCCAAGTAAATGCCAATTCAATCATAACACATCAAAGAGAGTAACCGCTGATTATTCAATAGGGTGTAGATGCAAAGGTACGATAAAAAGTTTCAGGTTAAATGTATATCTCGATAATTACCGGTTGCTTTATAACGTCTGGAATCATAAGAAGTTTTGAAATAATCTTTTGGGATGATGATTTCCATGTTTACTTTTTTTTTTTTTTGAAAAAACATTAATCTATCAAATGCTATGTTGGTAAAATGAAGCAAGCGTTTTAATAGTCAATTTAAATGTCTGAGAAATAATCTCATACTGAACCTCCCTTCTGCAACAAGTATTTGATTATACGGAAGCAGGAAAGATGCGTTCATAAAATATTGGCAGAATATTTCTGACCGTAATGGCAATTTTGTTAGTCAATATATCACTTTACAACATTTTTTATTGTTTATGTCACTACCTCATGCTCAGTAATAAATTTGTTTTACAATAATGTTTATTGATAAAATAAATATGTTTTATAGCTCATTTCCGATATAAATATATATTATGAAAAATGTTTCGTTAAAAATGATGTTTATGACTACATTGCAATGTGATTATTTGGCAAAATTCATGAAGTTTATCAAAATATTATTTATCTAACGGTTATAAACTTTATTCAGAAGTCTCTACAAGAAACAGAAATGTTATATCGGTTTTGTATATTCAAAACGATTACAAAAATATGTATGTTTTTTTACTTTTTCATTGAAACAAACGATAATAATTCCTACTGTCATGGCTATAATTTTGTGCAGAACAAATTTATCTAATTTTGCTAAAAGCGTTTGATGTTTTTTTAAATATTTGAGATATTTATTTTATTTTTTATGGCAGTGGTTCTCAAATATATTACATCTTGAAAAAATGTTCATTTATTTCGTTTAAATTTCCTTCACTGACGTATTCTTGATAAATCAAACTTAATTCTTTGTTTTCAGGCAACAAAATTAGATGTATTACTTACATAATTATCAGACGCATGTCACAAATGATAATGAATTCATTGTTGGAATAATATCAGAATCTGAAAAAATTGACTCCAATAACGTTGTGAATATTTTAAAAGTATTCATTCATTATAAATTAATTGCAGCACTTACTTGGTTTGGCCAATGATTTTAAACGTAAAAAAATATTTAATTCTACAGATTGCTTTCATAAAATGCAATGTTTTTTCGATCACATGATCAGATACCATTGTAGAAATATTTAATTTTTCTGTAACGATGCTTCTTTATCTCAAATCCAGTCTCTCAACCTCTTTCCTTCAGAGAGGATAAAGATAAAAAATGAGATAAAAAAACAAGAACCCCATTTTTATTATCAATTGAATAGGAGGAAATGTAACCGTCACAGACATCCATGCCTATGAACAAAATTCATTTCATCATCATTTTGCTGTCTTTGTTTTGATTTGTACAAAGATCTGTAGTCGTATTATTTGATTTCTTGCGAAAGAAAGTAATACATATTAAATGATAAAAAATACTGTTTGCAAAGTTTGAGAACGGTTTTTTTGTTGTAGAACATTAATGCACACACAATTGAAAATAATAATGATGTACACTGGATGGGTGGAAAAACATTACAGTTTAAAAAGGTTTTAGGATCAATTTCCCTGGGGACAAATGCCTCCATTTCGCCCTTTTTTAGACACTCTTTATTGTAATTGTTATGTTTTTAGCTAAAAAATTACCCTCATCTCCACAAACGGTGCGGAATATAATGCTCCCTAAGCGCTTCTCTCTGATTTCTTTTGTCTTTTCTTTTTTGTGTACAATATAAACAAAGCCTATTTTCGTTTTAGAAAAATATTTAGACACAGTTTACTTTTATAACGTTTGAATTTTTGCCGTTTGAATATAAATACGCCTACGTATAAAATTGGATTCTTGTTAATTAATGACAAAAAATATACTAAAGTATATATCGATATAATAGGTTGACTGCTTGTCAGACATTGTAGTCAACAAAGGTACTCAGATACACAGTCAAAGGTTCAAAATAAATTGATTTATTTATTTTATTGACTTTGAATCAAAAACATAAGACGAAATATTCTCAATGCTTCTCACCAACTCTATTGGAAATGTTAACAAGAGAGACCAACTAGAGTTTTAATAGTAACTTACTATTTCATATTACGCTTTCCTTCAGTGAAAAAAAAGGTTGACACAATGCTTTCGTTAAGCCTGTTGATTTTTTAGTGTCTAGTATGAGGATTTTTGAGCAACTGAGTAATAAGCAGTTGTCGTAGAAAAACTGCTATTGAGATACCTCTATTAGGAGACCATATGCTATAAAAATAGAAAAAGTATTAGTAGAGGATATGTATCAGCGTCCGTGTCGCAGTTGGTAGCGTCGTGGGCTATGGCTACGGATGTCTCGGGTTCAATTACCTTTGCAGACTGTTTTCATAAATAGGACATTTCAATCGATTTACAGATTTCTGTTCGTGGTCTGAGTGTTTTTTTTTGTCTACAACTCCCTCTTCACCCACCCATCCTATCCTCACGGGTCCTAGCGAGAGCGATTAACTAAACACTAGTCCTGTCGTAGCTCTATCCTTATATCCCTACTCTCTACGATAAATATAGGTTGAGCAACTGAGTAATAAGCAGTTCTCATAGAAAAATTCTGTTGAGATAACTCCATTAGAAGACCATATATCCACGTTGGACAAAAAAAAGAGGATATGTTTATTCGTAAGTCCCGATATTTATATATTCATTGATTGTACAAAACTATTGTGGAGTTATAGCTTTATTTAATATAATATAAATGTGTTAATTTTAGTGAAAAAAATATACTATACAAATAAGTTAAAAATTCAAATATATATTTTTATTTTATTATGTTTTTACTGGTTATGAGGGAATAAAAAATATTTCAAAAATCTTTAACAAAATAAAAGACAGAGAACGTTAAATATTATACTGAAATACGTTTGCCATAAATTAATTTTTTGTATCGTAAAGCACACGAAATAAAAATTATGTTCGTTTCAAAATTAAAAACGTACCCGCAAATTCTCTTTAAACAAAAGCCGCCTAAAATGGCGTGAGACTTAAAAAAACAGAATATGGACGTAGAAAATAAAATTGGCTACAAAAAATCATCGCCTTACCTTACCCGCTCTTTTGTTGAATATTATAGTTTGCTTTTTCAGGGCACGGTTTGCAAACTGGTGGGTCACTAACAAAAAGAATCAAATTTTTTTCAATGAAATGTCGGTTTCGTTTTTTCCAAAGATCCTTGTATAAATTTTTTTATAAAAAAAGCAGGTATCGATGAACTATGCCAGTAAGATTTTAATTTTCCAGTAAAGAATAACTATTGCACGTATAATTGAATCAAATCTGGAATCCTCATCACCTGGTTAATAACAATGTTGTTACAGAAAAATTAATCTGGTTGCGATTTTTTTATTTAGTGCACTGCTTAATACTTATTGTTTTGACATATAGGAACATTTCAAGAAATAGGCGACTTAATGGCTAATTTTTGTGATGATAATTGAAAAAATACATAATTCGATTTTTTGTAGAATACTAGTTTGTTACGTTTTTCCTGAAAATAATTATCATAATAGTAAACATTTGATCGTAATGTTCTTTTTATGTGAATCAATTTATGTTCAGTTGATCAGTTGATAATGCTCGTTACAATGCTAGTTACAATCAGTTGATAATGCTCGTGATGAGCGAAACCGGTCCTGATCATTATAAATATGTGGAAGTAGTACAAACAAATTGTGTTTTATTTTTTAAAATATAATGTCTTTCCACCAAGAATTGACAGTTAACACCTTAAAAGTAAATGAATCAATTTAGTAAAGAAATTGCAGGCTACTGGAGAGAATAATTAAAGCGGGTCACGAGTCAAGAAAGGTTGGGAATCGTTGATTTATAAGACGTAACGTGTATTATAAGCCAACCCTGAGCTTGAATGTTTAATTAGTAATATTCAAGGGCAAAGTCAGTTTTATCTTTTTTAAACCATTGATAAATTACACACTTCAGAAACAGAACAAATTATAGATTGCTAATATATATTTCACCCAAAGTTTAACAATGTATCTTTAATATAATAATTATTTTCTTGCTGATAAAAGTTAATAAAGCGATTTTTATTGATGACTTACATTTTAAATACTCCATGGATCCATGTTATCTAAATTATTAACACAAGTATAAAAACAACTATAATAACAAATTTAATGTGCTTAAAACCAATAAAATGAGAATTAAATTAAATATCAGATATTTGCATAACATCGGATAATTGTTTTTGTATAACAAATTTAGTAGAAAGTAGGCCGTTAGTAGCACAAAAGTAACTCTTTGAACTGATGAAATAAATAAGTTATGTCCTTCAACTACTGATAACACATTATTGATGATGATTCATTGAAACTGAAAAATGTATTTTTGTAATTTTTCGTCAGTCGTATAAAATCTACATTGCATACATATCCTTTTTAAAAAAACATTTGAAATTTATGATGGATTATCTTTGTTAAAGTAAAAATATTGAATAAAAACTACTGCAAAGCACTTAAAAATACATTACGTGAAATGCAACGTAACCCATCCAGAATCTAATGGAATGGATTTAATGTATGCGGTTTCGCTTACCACTTTAAAATACAAAATCTTAAATATATTATATCCTTTGAGAAATAGCTGGATTTTCTGCAAAACAGCACTAATTTTCAGCAACCAAACTTAACGTCCACCATTTTATGTGACGACTTAATTTATTAATATGCATTCATTTATTTCCAATCTTAAAATTGAAATATTTATATGTAATAGAAGACAATGCAGAATCTGGTGTCGATTAATAATGTTAATCGGTGTGCTATGTACAATTAGGGAACACATAAATGATCACTGAGATCAATTAGATTGCTTAATTGAGTTACAATAGATGACAATGGGTGGTGTATTGAATTAATATCGATGTTTAAAAAACATAAATTAAAGATAAGTGTTACAATATTCAGGTTAATTTGAAACTTATTCATAGAAAAATTGATGAAATGATTAAAATAAAAAGATGATTAGTATTTGAAGACAGTAAATAGCAAAATAGATATATATATATATAAATACAATATTTCCTAATTACAATAATACCTTACCTATGAATATATCATAATAAATTAAGCGTATATATCATATAATTTGTAATTTCGTGTTCAAATTCAGGAACAAGATAGATATAAACTCTTATTTTTATCTTTAGTCTATGAAGATCACGAATTCATTTTTATTAAGTAATTAAACTCATAAAAATAATTAATGATAATTGCCTCATTTTCCTTCTTGCAAACCCGCTGGAGCAAGAAAATTTAAAAGTTTCATCTGATTTTTTATCAGTCATACTTTCCATTTGAGAAATTAGATACCAGACCATTTTCGTTTTTAATTTGCAAGGGAATTACCACGCCGCTATCGTAAAGTATAATCTAAATTTTCAGGGTAGTGCAATTTTATATGACGAAATAGGTAGGCCGAAGAAGATTATAATTAGCGAGGGCTGTCACTGTTGAGTAACGCTTTAGGCTTGTAATCTGCGATCAAGTTAAAGAGTTTTTTTATTGAGCTTTCGATTGATGGATCAATTTGCATTAAAAATGCTCCCACTTCTGAAAATAGGACTGACAGTAACATTAGAATGACAAATATTCTTATTACTGTACACTGTACACCTTTATCTAGAATCTAGACCATTTCTGAAATAGAATGGTAGACAACCAACTTTAAACCAGAAATCGAGAGAAGAAAAGAGTTGAGAGTATAAATAATTTTATCTATACCCTCTGATGTTATCCTAACATTTTATTGTCACCATGTACACTCGCAACATTAAGCATAATAATTCTTAATGGAAACTTTCAACAAGAATAGGATGTAAGTCAATCGGTAAACCTTTCATTTTAAAGAGATTGCGATAATATACGGTCGAGGCTAGTAGAAGGCTTATTCTAAGTTAATCGGATTTGCGATGACGTTCCGGATTATATAGTACATTAAGGAATGAAATTAGAAATATCATGGTTTAGGATTAAAATTCACAAGCCAATTTAAGGATTATTTTATGATGTAAAAATAAACACTTAGCCGAGCAGAATGGAAACTACTCGTCCACAGCCAGTTATCAAGTTGGGGTTTTGATTATACAGTTTCAAGGTATATGCAGAAAAGGAGAAACCTAAAATAAAGTGGCTTAAAGTCAACCATTGATTTAAAAACGATAAATACTGTTATAATTATTAATATTTTATTTGAAACTGAAAATAACACTTTAAATAACAAAAATATTTACACATAAATTCATATAAGAAAAAAAAACCTAAAAAACAAAACACAGAGATGATTGCTGAAGATATTTACATCTCTAGGCAATGTATTGCTCAGGATAATGGCGCCTTGCAACTGGCAATTCATACGACCGAAGCGAACAACAAGTTTTAAGAAAAAAATATGTAGTTATGATTTCAGTCACGTAAATAAAAATTGGGAGCATGTAAGGTAATGTTTTTGAGAGTTTCAGGATAATAAACTCGACCACAAAGAAAAAGAGAAAAATTCCTTGCAATCAAAAACGATCTCTGAGCTTCAAGAAAGAAATGATAGTATTAAAAAGAGAAATTTGGAAACGATTTTTTTAAATGTGTTGTTTATCTCTGCAGAGTTCACTGCTGAATGCTCATACTAAAAGTAAACATTTTAGTCAAATTAATATTCAATTACTAATTGAGAAATTTCTAATTACTACGCTCTAAGTTATTTTCAATTTTTGGATTAGTAAAAGAAAATATCTAAATTCAAATAAATTTTGATTAGCGCATAACTTTTCTTCAAAGAGTTATTAGATATTGAAGTTATAAGTTGTTAAATCATTGATAACTTTATAATGTGAATGTTGAACTTGCCTAAAAGTGAAAAATCAGCAAAACACTTACGCTGTTTGCTAAATCCGACGGAAAATGGTTTTTATTGGATTAAAAGATAAAGACATCTGATAAGAAGTGACACGATAAATTTATTTTTCAATTTGAAAAAATTACACAACATTCCCTTAAATAGTCTGTTATCACATTTCTATTTTTAAAACAACGAATGCTTTATTAATTTATAAATTTCTCTTTTATTGTAAGTTTATAATTGAAAAATATTCTTTTCTCTATAATAATTTTAAAGGGTTTATATTTATCCTAAAAGCCTTAAAATGTTGACGCGAGGGAAAAAATATTTAATTTATACTTGCATTATTTTTTTTAATTTACGTATAGATATGCTTTATTTTTTTATAATATAATGCTCTGTCTCATTAAAAAGCATCGCGTGAATTATCTTTGAAAACTTCATTTATCATTATAAATTCGTCATTTCTATTAGTTTTTCAATTATTAAATGAATAACACAAAAAAGCTAGCCCGCTTGATACTTTGAATACTCTTGGGCGTTTGCAGTTTTTGGTTTCAGTGTCCATGAATATTTTAATGAATTTATGGATTTGTGTTAAAAGCGTGGATTTATGTGAGATTTACGTACCCTCACACTATATCACTAACACGTGGCGTAGAGAGAGAGATTTTTTTGATTTCATTCCAACCCTAGCTATAACCAATATTTTTAAACCGTTCTAAAAAGATAGTTTGAGCTTCTGAATGACAACCAATTCTCGTAAAAACTCATCTTTTGCTGATAAAAAGAATTCATTGGTACATTCTCAAATTGATTAGAAACCGGACACTAATAAAGCTTGCACACCAATGCTTGACATCTTTAAGCCGAACATAAACGTTACGTCTGAATGTCATATATTTTATATGAATAATGATTTAACATTATTCATTAAACATATTTAAAATTTGTAGAATATCATTGATTAAAACTAAATTTATTGAGTTTTAAAATTCTCCTGAACATTTTGCTGAAGTGTAGATACGCAGTTTGCTAGTTAAGCCGACGATATGCTCTATATTGGGAACTGACATGGTTGTAAAATACGGTTTAAAGCTACTTACGTACTTTGCGAAAATTCATGTCCTTGACGCAAAATATTTATCGCAACTGAAATGGATAGTATGAGGAGAAACGATTATCTAAGAAGTCATAGCCGTATTTATCGAAAAAATTTCGATTATTTATAGGTAAATTCTTTTTCAGCTTAATTAGATATTCGCCATGACCTGTTTGTATCAAAAAGTAATAAAACAAAGTTTTTGATTATTCGGCAGTACTAAAGAGTTATTGCTTTTAAACGCTTTTTTAATATTGGGCATGGAGCAAGTAGAGAATTACTCGATTCCATTGTGAAACGGCATAGTCCGAGCTGTTTGAAGTATTTATTGGTTCAAAGAGTCATTATGAGGACATTGAGCAGAGCTATTGTCTTAATGTTCGATAAGTGACGTCATTCTAAGCAATTCCAATACACAAATGGGTGTGTTAAGTTGTATGCATACTAAGGAAATATTTCATTTAGTGTCAACAGCGCAGGTAAATTAAATTGGACTCACTAAAGTTGTAAAATAGCTATTTAATAATAAAAATTGTTAGTGATGATTGTTTTCATCGGAAAAAATAGCATACTGTATGTTAAAACGCTCTCGTAGTCTGAATTCTTTTGAAAAATACCTTCAAATCTTAAGGAAAGAATCCTTTGTGATCCAATATGTAAGTGTTCACTGGCCATGTCTTCTAGGAAATTGAAACATGACTAGAATTGATAACAGCTTCTCGGGAAAGTGTAAAGGCTATAATGGGATACGCAATACAACATCTTACTAAATTTAATCCCAAAATTTTAAGTTGTTTATTTAACTTAAAAAAAAAAAAAATATAAAAAACAAAAAATATTAAAGAATACATATAGCTTTCGAAGTTTATGGTGCTTATGTAAAATTAAATATAATGTTTTCTTGTAATAAATGAAATAAATTTACTAAAAAATATTTACTGCGATTTATACAGATATAGTGTCGTATAAAATACAATCTTTTTAAAAATAATTCTGACGATGATATAAAACTGACACAGCTATCTGCTATATCATAAAAAAATGTGAAACGAGTACTTTGCTATTTAATATTATTTTAATGGAGTTCTACCAAACAAATATCATCTTAATCCATGTAGCGGGTTCTTTATAATTCTGTTACATTAATATCAAGAAAGATTCTTCCTCCACACAAACCGAAAACAATATCATTTTATACATCGACTGTGTTTTGGCCAATTGATGTAACCCTCAAAAACTACGAAAATGATTTAATGATTGGAACTCAGTTTAAAGACAAAATAGCAGGTCTCGGCCAAATTATGTAAATTAAAAAAATAAATTAACCACTTTTTAGAAGGGAAACATCATTTTAAATCGTTTAAATATTCTAACCCGGCCACTTGATGTCACACACGATTATTAATATATATAATCCCGTATCTGCAAGCATTAGAATTTACAGGAGTGCATTTCAAAGATTCATAACGCAACTCACCATATAATGTTTTCGATAAAATAGTGTTTACTCTCTCCCGAACAATTTAAATTTTGAGCGTTACATCAATTGACCAAAAAATCTTCAAATTATGTAAATATTGAAGATTGTTCTGCATAGACTCAATAATTGATCATTGTATCGAAACGTTTTGTTTTAAGCTTCTCTAGTTCTTTTCGAAAGAACATTGTATTTTGATTTATATATTAACACTAGAAATAAGAAAGCTCGTAAGATTATGAATGTCACCATATAACCTATGATTAAAATTTATAATATAATATTATAAACAAGCAATATACATTTTTTATGTTTAATGCTGCCGATTATCGAATTGTATTCGTTCCTTCTATCAATCTTCCAAGTCTTCTTCGATTCGACGATTTAACTTGACGTTTTCAACTAAGTGAAGATCGAATAATTATTCATCGTTGTCGATCACTCCTAGAAAAAAATTATTGAAAAGAACATTGCAAGATTAACGGAACTTTAAGTCAGTTTAATTTGTATTCTTCATAACGTATAACAGTTTCTACATATAAGATCAAAGAGATGTCATCGGGATTCCAATTCAACTTTGACATCACTGACATAAAAAGAAAACTGTTATCTGATCGATTAAATTCTATAATTCATAAATAAACAGTTGGTAAAATAAAAATATAAAAAAATAATGATAATGCGAGTATCGTACAAGCCTTGTGCAGTTTCGTAAATTTATTACATTATGCCAAATCGCAGAAGTTCCTTGTGATAAATGTATATTAACTGTTTATAATTAAGTAAAGGAACGAGTAAACAGTGATGGATAATATTTGACTTTATATTTTACCAGTCCGCAAACAAAACAAAATGCAAAACATACTCAATCTAATTAATGAAACATTTCGGTAGAAGCTACAAATGATTATTTCGGCCAAATTGAAATGTTAGACTGCTTAATTCAGTTTTTAGCGTGGTGTTTGGTATCAACTAAATAAATCACTGAAGTCAGTATTGTTATAAAAAAAAATATTTCATATTTATAATTTGTTCTTTCATAACCTTCTGAAAAGTTATTTGAACAATTATAAAATATACTCGAAAGAAATATCAAGTTACACTTTTAATTAACGCTTTCTGTAGGTACTTACTTATCGTATTTTAGTAATTCTGTAGAAACATTTAATATTAATTCTTGATGTGTGTTTATTGTTTATTTTTGTTTTTTATTTGAAAAACGATGTGTTGGAACTTTTAACTCTGATGCCTATACCAACTCTATTATATGATTAAAGCTTACAACAGTGGAATGGATTCTTGCAAACAATGATTGTCATGCACAAAATAACTGTGCCGTATTTTTCTATTGACATAAATAGTCAAATTGAAATGCATGACATTACTGAATTGAATTATTTTAATTACCTTTATTTTTCAATTAAATTTGTGTAGTTCATTTTTGTATTGCCGTTTGCGATGGCCACGTGTTCGAATTCTATAACGGATACACTCATAAAAAATAGTTTTCAATCAATTTTTGAATTCATGTTCAAAAGAATGGATGTTTGTGATGATTATGTACCCATCCGATCGTAAAAGCGCGGCGTAGAGAGAGCTTTTTCCAAATATGTACTTGTATTTTCTTAACTGTACCTTTCTGTCGTTACTATTTTCAAAGAAAGAGGTGTTGAATGACTGAAAAACAAACAGTCTTCGAAAAACGATAAGTTCTGTTGAGATGATCGATTAGAAGTCTATGTTTTTCACATTGACAACCGAAAATAGTTGAAAACAAAATATTGCACATGGTTAATGAACAAATAACACCTATAACACTGGGAACTTGTATAATAAAACTGCCAACATTTTGTAATCAAATCATGACACATGTTTGTCGTGAAATATTTCTCGTGACAATCAAAACATGTTTATTTCCCTTCAGCATTAACCAGAAGTCAGAAACAAAGAAGAAGAAAACAAAACTTTCTGAATTTACGATCTGTTTTCATATCTATTTCATGCTAATGCATATTGCTGATGTTTTTCTTCCAATAAAATATGTGTATTTTATTCAGTATGTTTTACATGGGATATAAATTTTCAATATTTGTATGTATAAATTTAAATGTAAGCTGTCATTTTAATGCTACCTTGCGTCTTCCTCGATCTGGTAACTTAGTTAATTAGTTATAAATTACCATCAGTGTTTTAGATGAGAAAAAAAGATGTTATAGACCGTATATCCTTTGATTATTCGTAGGAATATCGTATACCTAATAGCAAAATAAAATTTTTAAATTGACTGTAGAAGAATATTTAATTGGGTATAAATATAGGATATGCGAAATTGCACTAATAAAGATATACCTTACACCCTCCGCGAAGCTTACGACTAAAGCAAAAAGTTACCGTTAAGGTTAATGCTTAATGAACTATTATACTTAAACATTGTGTAGTCCAAAAATCCTTAACAGAAGATCATTTTAAACTGTTGAAAAGACAATTCAAACGTAGATTTTTATAATACTCTACCTTTAAATGATTGAGAAAGTTTTATAATTTCATAAAATACATTTAATAGGTAAATTGAACGTATTATATATTATATTGTATTTTTAAGCTGAGTGCTTGTTAACTATGGAAGTTCGTCAAGTTTTCTATTCATAATTGTAAAGCATAGTTTTGAGATAAAAAAATATTCTCATTGAAAATAGGCGAACTGGTTTTCCTCATCTAGTCAGCTTTAAAAATATATGTGCTATGTATAGTTTTCCTAAATTTATATTAAGCAATTTTGTGAAAATTCGTTTTTATTAGCATTAACAATTTCATTACCTAAAGGTTGTGTTCATAGGTGTGAAAATATTATCAGCTGTTTGAAAATGCATCTTCTTACTGATCAATAAATCTTTAAATTATCATTGGAATAACAAAGTAATCAATTTAAATTCAGAACTTGCGTTTTTTTTTAAACCCGTCAATTCTTTATATACTAAAATAAAGACAAACGAACGAAGTGTATAGGTAGTAAATTGATTCAATTTACTTAATTGAAAAAGAAAAAAAACAGTGAATACGATCATTTTTAATATTTTAAAAATGTGCGTTAGTCAAAAGCTCCCGTTATTACATTTAATTATAAATGCCACGTAAATGAACGTGGTTCACCGCGTCATATTTTTACGTCAGAACGGCACAGAATATTCATTTTCTCATCACGACATGTATCCAATACATGCTTTAACAGTGCACATATTACATGTCCCGGGAGAAATCACTCATGATAACTCATTCATAGAGTCCGTCGAGGGCAAGTTTGGTTAGTTACGTCGCGTGCCCGGAGGCCGTTATAATATAGAGAGACTGCCAATTTGCAACAGCTAAAAAATGAACATTCCTCTTAAACATTTTTATATTTACATACTGTTTTCAGTCAGGTTGCGATATTTAGCATGGAGGGTGTGAACGCTACAAAAATGCTGTAACATTTATGATTATTCGACAATTATGTTTTTTATGCGGCATATTACGTGATCATATATTATATATATATCTTTGATAATGATGGAACGGTAACTATGACATAATTTGTCTATGGAAATATAAGTTTTATAAACATTCAACGACATCATGGCATTTATTATGGCATTGGCTGAACTATGTTGTTTACATAAAAGTAAGGAGTAAGCAAAATTATGTGTCATGGAACACAAAAAGACAATACATTTAACAACAGAATATTTTTAAGTCAATCTTAATTATTCTTTCTGTGGCCCAAGAAAATACCAAATAAATATAATATTATATTTGTTAAAATAAAGCAGTGAGAGTTGGTTGTCGAGATTCCTAGTAAAACATTTTTTTTTTACGAAAAACGTTATTAAAAAGGTTTCAAGTGCGTAAGAAGAAGAATGTATATATTGTTATTTATTAATCAATTTATTTTTATTTTAGAGGAGTGCATCAGATACTGATTAAAATTTCATTCTGTTAAACAAACATTACGCCGTAGATATAAACCAGTTAATATTTACAACATTCAATTCGCTGCCACCAACTGCTTCATTGGGCCATCCATTGTAGACATGTATGCTCGTTTCAAAATTGTAATAACTTTATCACATATAACATTTTCTTATATGCCAGCATGGCTATAAATTTCTAGTTTTTATTTATTGAATTATTTTGCACTTCCCATATAACTATATCCCTCAAAAAATGTTGTTAATGTTTTTAGAGCATCAATAGTAATTTTATAAAAATTCAGAATGTCAAGGAGCAATTCTTTTTAATTTAAAAAACTGAAGATAATCTTTATCTTTCCGTTCAAACTGTTCTACGACAAAAATTTAATAAATTTATTTACAAAAAAATCACTTTTGGGTAGAAATTTCTGATGATGCTCATATAATTATTATGATAACTGATGCATGCCAGTGAGCTTTATTGCACCCCAACTGAAATAACACAGTGCGTTATGGCATTGCATAAACAAAAACAAACATAGTCGTCTGCGAAGGAATCACTAACAAACAGCATGTGGTAATAAATATTATGCAAATTTATTTGTGCTGTTATTCGAGCGTGGCTCTGTTGGTATTTGAAATCACGACATAAATTTGTTTCAATGAATACCTAAACGAAAGATTCAGCACTGTTCTGTTGTCACATGAGATTTAAAAATTTTATAACATATATATTTAGCGTTTGCTAGACGGAATTGATAGAAGAACAGATAAATTATGGCTTCAAACTATTTAGGAGTAATCGTAACAAAACGTTCTGTTGATATATTGTATTTACGAACGTACTATAGAATACTTGGGTAGGTACAGATCGACATAAATATGAACTGATAGAAAAGAGAATCTTCAGTTCTGTATTTATTTAACATAATGAATGTTTAATACTATTAATCGCTTTGAAATTGAAAATCCGTAACAAAAATTAGAAACTTCAATAGCATTATTATTGAATAGTAATTTTTGACTTTTTTGCTATGATCCATGTTGAATAACTTTTGGTCATTTAAGGAAATGTTATATTCTCCAATTCTCGAAAAAAAGTACAAATTTAAGACAAAAAAAAATGTAACAGCGTACTAGCTGCTTTGGTTGGTGATTTAAATTGAGCTCACAAAATAAAACTTGCCGAATAGCTCAAATATAATGGAATTTTCTTAGCTACCGCTTCTTGCACGATTATCTAGAAGTAGTCAAGCGTTACAAAATGGCTTCATGCTTAAGATCCCACTCGGTAAATAATAATGAAAGATTAATCTTAAAGTATCATAATGAAATAAAAATACCAAATTAAATTAAAACAAAATTTTTCAGAATTTAACATTAATATTCACATTTAAGGGATTTATAAAAACTTCTTAATCTCGAAACACAAAATTAATTAAAATTATTCTTTTATTTATGGCATTTTCCACTAAAGCTACTTCTTGATTTATTACAGAAATTAATAAATATTTGCAACAGATTGGACTTTAAATATCTGTACCTGAGAGACTAATATACTCCAATATATAATAACGAAAACCCTTCCTCCCATTTCAAGTAGCTCAACGTATCGAGCTGTTTGCTTGTAGAAAGAGATAGAAGACTTTCAGCCTCTGACGTACAGATATTAGAATTAATAGAATATGTATAAGAGTTATATATTTTCTGTAATAATTGATGTTAATGAGTAAACTTATAAATGACTGATGCTTATCAATGCCTTACTGAATTGTTTATGATGTGGCCATTTGTCTGTCAGGCTGTGCAGGGTACGGTAGACTTTATCAAAACATTGCATGCAGCTTTCAAAGCTAGAAGGTCATCGCTGCTTCGCAACAAATACAATGGATTTTGTCTACACAGCAAATACATATAAAACTACGGCGTAGCTGTCGTAGACCTGTGTCGTAGGACGTAGTTTCGTGATCTAAAAGTAATTGAAATCAAACTGTTCGATAAAGTTATTGAACATTTTGTTTTAATAAACAATTTTCATAACATTTGTTTTGTGATTTTTGTAATAAAATAAAAATATTATGCATCGAAGTAAAATGATAAATAAAATATGCATAATAGAACAGCTGTTTTTTTTTACTAACAATTCGTTAGAAAATAAAACTATGATATTGAAATGCGTTAAAAAAAAGTTGACGATGCTTATCTTTAAATAGTTTTAACGGGTTAACTCACCACAGCAACAGAATGATAACTTTATATTATATTGATTAAGCAATGGAAAAGCTTACGTTTGTAAATCTTCTTTGTTAAATTACATTTCACTAATGATTGATATTTAATCAATTCTACTGTTAAAATATATTCACTCAACTAACAAATGAAATGTCAAAAAGCTGAATATAAAAAATTATAACTTTGTGAATCAATAAGCTGTTTGATCTTCATCCCTATTAGCACACCCTCACTGAAAAATGTGAGGATAAACGTTAAGAAAATTTTCATTAATTTAAAAATGGCGGTCGTTTATCTTATATAGCACTAAAACAATTCCATTGAAGGGTCGAACATCATATTTCACTTGGTATTTATTTTATAACTAGTACCTACTGCAGATATTTTTATTTCAAAACAAAATACTGAATAAATTTAACTAAATGTTGTTAAGTGATTTTAATAATTAATAATTGTTAGTGGGTTTATGTTAATGGTATGAAATTTTAAAAATATTAAATAAATTATTGAGGCCTGCATTTATTGGGTACAGAAACTATTTCAATTTTTCGTCAGTAATAAGTAATAAAACGTCAGTAACTAATTCAATAAATGGTCAGTATACGCGTGGTCAGTCAATAAAATAAACATTCAGTAATTTATATGAAATGGTCAGTTATAAAACGGTTAGTTTTTTTATTAAACCTAACCAAATCTTAATTGAGGCCTTTACCTATGTCGACGTCCGTGGCGCAGTTCATATGCCTCGGGTTCAATTCCCGGTGCGGATGGTTTTCATGAATTGATATTTCAATCGAATTATGGATTTCTGTTCGTAGTCTGAGTTTTTGTGATGTGTAAAACTACCTCCCAACCATCCTATCCTCACAAGTAACCACTAGTCCTGTCCTAGCCTTATCCTTCTATTTCTACTCTCTTCGAAAAAAGAGAGGTTGAGAA
Organism: Himalopsyche phryganea; assembly: GCA_022494535.1. Taxonomy (NCBI): domain Eukaryota; kingdom Metazoa; phylum Arthropoda; class Insecta; order Trichoptera; family Rhyacophilidae; genus Himalopsyche; species Himalopsyche phryganea. The sequence goes on along the minus strand of JAGVSL010000125.1, from coordinate 2,892,169 downwards.
ACTGAGTAACAAGCAGTTCTCATAGAAAAATTCTGATGAGATACCTCCATTAGAAGACCATATATTATACTCCACATTGGGAGTGGACATGGAAATAAATCTTTATTTATTTGGTAATTATTTTATAACAAAACATAATTAATAACTTTGCCTTTATTATTCCTAACTGACCATTTATCGAATTATTTACTGAGCATTTATGAAATAAGTTACTGACTAAATAATAAGCTGCAAATTATAAATCACTAAAGTTGCAAACATTAAAAATCAAAATATACGTAATTGAAAGAACAATTTTATCATAATTAAGACCAGTGAAATAATAAATTATTTCACAAAACACTATGAAATCCAAAGATAAGTTTGAATTTTTCACTAAATATTACATTTTGTTGAGTTTTCAAAGTGACAAAATAATGTACTAAAAATTCTATGATGTATTTCGTTCATTTTATCATAAGTACTACGATAGCAACTCTAATGAGCACCTCAACCCCTACAGTCTATTCTGAAGAACTCTACATCTTTGGTCGTAGCACTTTTCTCCCATTGCCTTCTTATAATATATGCAAATGACCTCGTGAAATGTTGCGAAGGCTGTGATAAGATACTACGACCAAAATGTAGACGCGTTGAACGAGGACAAAGCCTCTTTTTTTTTTTTTTTGTAGCTGAATAAAACTATGACATTTAAATATATTTTATCTAGGGTATTGTTTTCAAGATAAAAAGTGGTTTTATATTAAACAGTAAAGTTGAAGATGGCGTTATAAAAATATGTATATTGTGAAAAAAACAGCACAGAAAATAAGATCTACATAATTTTCTTTTGTTAAAAGAATTTCCCTTTGTCAATGAGTAAACATATTTTTATACTGATTGATCAAATCATGAATTTGTTTTTCAATAATGAAAGAGCTTGTAACTACTGTCGATAAGTGAATTTCTATGACTGATTCGCAAACTTCTAGGGTATCTAAGCCATTTATCGGTGATCAAAGGTTTATATGCCTGAATAATATATATATGCACAAAATACATGTAGAAATCTGTATGTTTTTATGTCTGTCGGTAACAACAACTCCTCTCAAACGGCGTACATTAGTGACGTGAAATTTTCACACGTCATTTTAGTTACAATTGTTAGTTCAACTGCGCTATTTTCAGCTTTCAACTTTTAACTCTCAACATTTAACTTTTAACCTAAAACTGAAAACGCTGTATTTTTGACGTTTCAATGTGGGATCAAAAAAGTAATAATAATAGTCGCTTAGCAATAGCTCAATACCAATATATTCTGCAAGTGACATTTGAGATAGTAACGCGAACGTAGATATTTGTGTTAAATATTTGAGTTTCATGTTTGTGATTTGGTAGAAAGTGAGTGGTAAATTCGTACAACTTGGTTTTCATCTGGAATCGTCATCGAGAAATAGCGTATGACACTGATCGTTTGTTTAATTTGTGGCGCTGCAGGAACCATTATTAAATGCTGATCAACAAGGTGTGTGTTGGGAAGTTCTGCGGCGCCATAACAAGAGTGCAGGTGGAAAAATTGTCATCTTTAATTATAAGTGGTTTCAACTCTCAACATTTTTATCAATTGGTGGACTATGTTTTTGTGGGTATAACAGAAGAAGTACATCTTGGGCAAAGCCGGGTAAAAAATACTAGTACATATATAGATGGGCCATGATTCAGTGGTCAACGTCGTTGGCTTCGGTTACGGATGTCTCAGGATCAAATTTCGTTATGCACAGTTTTATGAATTGATTTTTAAATCGAATTACTGATTTCTGTTTGTAGGTATGGATGTTTGCGATGTCTAGAATTCCTTTCCACCCAACCAATCTTAAAAAAACTGGGCGTAGTGAGAACGATAAGCTAACCACTAGTCTTATCCTAGCCCTATTTTTCGATCCATATTCTCATTTTTGAGCAACGTAACAAGCAGTTTTTGTTGAAAAATTATATTTAGATATCTCCATTTGGAGTGCACATTAGGAGTGGATATGGTTAAGAAAATAGATAAATGAAATTTTTTTAGTCGACGATGAATTTGTGACTGATGTTGATTTTGCAAACTTTTCCTAATGTATTTCTTACCTTTCAATTATTTAGTTATTGATTATCTTGATTGTGTTTCAGAGATGCAATCAGTCTTTATTAAATCGATAAACGCCTGTGATATTTATAGCTATGTACAGATTCATTCTGAAATATTTTCATTACAGAAAACTGTTTCCCGTTTTGAAAACTAAACAATACTGACTTTAGAATTAAATTTTTTATCACATCACTTTTAAAATAGGTGACTCGAATTATATAACATCAGAAAAAAATTACGACAGTTTTAAATGAAAAGTATCAGATAAATTTATATTCAATAGTTATTTACGTGGACATGATATTCAAAGATGGTGTCCCGTCTATGTTATGAATAAACAAGCTTTGCTTTAGACGAAAACGATGTCGATCATGACGTATTAACATACTTCTAAGATACTTGTTTGTATTTTGAAAAAAAGTCTTGGAAAACAACAAACACATTACACGACGTAATGGTTATTACCCCAAAACTGTGAAGGTAGATTCCAGAAGGTTTTGATGATAATAATAAGTGTGTGAAAACAAGGATAAGTATACGTGGAAAATGAAGGCGGATGAAATTGGAAATTATTAAATTTATTAATAGTCTAATGAAGATCATTTTCAAAAGTACATACTCTTAAAAAACGGTAAGAAATATACGACTTTTAGACGGATAAAATAATAAAAAAACAAATTTTCGTCGGCGTGTGTAATGTGATAGCAATTAACTTTGGAAAAATAAATCGGAATGATGCTCATTTCATTTCAATCACTGAGTAGTAATTAGATATCTCACAAAGAAAACAGATTATAAAATAAGTCTTCACAATTATATTATAATTTCACCAATGAAAATAACAATTCATTTCTCTAATATAGCAAAAATAATAGTTTCAAACGTTACGGTGTTTAGGGCTTGAATACCAAAACGGACACTTGAGATTGCTAGTATCATAACTCATAATCTCCAACATATGAAAAAAACAGCATTGTTCTTCGTGTTTACATATACCATTTGAATTATAAAATATCATTCTAAACTTAAAAAACTCCCATCTAAAATGAATGTGAAAATGTTGTTAATTTTCAAAATTCATATTCTATAATGCCTCATAATTTTTTTGAATTAAATTTTAACATGAAAACGGTTTTTTTTGGTTTGCCAAAAAAATCATTGACGCAGATCCTGAGTTATGGATTTATTTCTATTATAAGGCATGGATGTATTTAATCTCTAAAATTCCTTCTCATCTATATGATTCTAGAAAACGCAGTAGATTTTCTTATTACTAGTCTTGTACTAGATTCTTTCTTTTACCCTCACCCTTCCCAAAAAAGTCTTGTTGAGCGACTGAATCATACGTTTTAAAATCATCTTCTATTAAGACTCGTCATTAGGCAAATGTTCTAAATTAGTAGCGGACATGGTTGAAAGATTATGTTCGTCTTACAGTTCACGTCGATGTTGTATTTATTTTTTCTACAATGAATTATTAATTATGTACTTTCCTTTACTAATAATTATTTTACTTTGAAGAATTCAATTCATTCAAAGTCTCATGTCTACTATGTGATATATTTATTATCTAAGAGATCTGTTTTATTTTCAGGTAAAGAACTGGAGTCTCTTTGGCATAGTAAGAATAAATTTAAATCTATCTCTTATATTGTTAAATATGCAGCCCAAGGCTCATGTCATCTTTGCATTATTCTATTGGAGTTGCCTTCTCAATGAACAAATGGATTCTGAAAGGAGAAGGCTTCCTTGTGAATTTTCAAGTGACATTTTATTTTGTCGATTCATTGCACGACTACTTGTAAAATATAGTTGAATGGCTCCTGAAACAGAGTAACAGAATAAAAACAGAGAGTATCAATTTATATATAAACAGACATTATTAACGAAACTCTTTAGAGTAACTAAGTTTTTCTATTGTTTTCTGTAGATTGAATGTATGGAATATATTATAACGAAAACATATATATATATCGTTGGTATAGTGGCAGAAGGCGATAAGTTGAAAATCAGCTGTTTGGAGGTAAGATAGATTTTAGGACTGTTTAAAACCGAATGAACGAGCTCAGCCATATTCCATGTATTTTTACGTAATTAAAAGTAATCAATATGAATGACGTCAATTTCATTCACAGTTATTAGTGAAAAATAATTGTATTTAATATTACTGTAAAAAGAATTACAAACAATTAAATAGTATTTGTAAATGCTTAACGAATCTCATAAATGGTTGGTTTAATAAGTAATGGTTAAGGTATGTAAATAGAGAGACTTATATTTCATGATTTTCTTGAAAAGTCGATTATCTCATAACGAGGTATTTTGACTTAACGATTTCTGCCACTATATCGACAACATAATGAAGCACAAACGTAAAAGCTGAATTTTGAAAGCCTACTGCAAAGGTTAGTCTTAATGAGGATCAAGTTTCATCCATTTCAATTTTCAATTGACTACCAGTCGTGAATGAGTTGGGTACCTAAATTAGTATAAATTCTACATTAGCCACAAATATTTTGAAAACAAACCTTGTCAATGGTTTTTTTTCAATTTTCATAATAAAGAATGCCGCCCAAAACCATTTTGAGAATGAATATTAATAAATGTTTGAAGTAGATGGTTGTTTTGTGATTGAATATTACGAAAGCCGTGCTGGGTTTTAGGAGTATTTTTTTAATTTGCGGTAGCCGATTCTTTGAAAGTAGTTTTTATCTCTTGTTTCAAAGACTTACGCTTTACAAGTAGCACACTAATAGAGTAGAATGATTCTTTACACGTTGTGAAATGAGAGAAATATCGGCTTTCTCCAGTTCGGCAAATACTGTAATCTGAAGCAAGTGACTAATGCAGTACTACCCTTTTCCAGCAGGTCTTTGGTAATATAGATAAACTCAAATCAACAAACTGACACTGTATGGGTTAAATTCGTGTATTAGACGACAAAATCTACAAAACTGTGAAAAAAGTGAAAGATTTTAATGTTTAGTATTGTGGAATATCAATTTGCGTTCATAAGTAAGAAACTCTTTTGTTTCTGAACAGGAAAATGTCAGCCTCCTTTTTAAAACCAGCCAACACTATTATTATATATATGTATATTTTAATTTAACGTAAAATGTATTCTTATCCATACAAAACATCTAAGGCGTGAGTGAGTCATGTCATTTGTTCAATTTTTTACGAATACTAGGAATACGTTCAGTGCGGAATTTCCGTTGTTATTTTTTTATTTAAAATAGTATACAGAAAATAACGAAAAGTAAAATATTCAAAAATAATACTGTTAGGAAAAAAGCTTACGTTTTTAGTTATTTCTATAAATAAGGTCGTATTTTCATGCTCCTTTCAAGATGGAATATCTTGTCTAGAAAAAGGTTCAAAAATAATTGGAGTGTTTTCTTACTATATTCATGAAAGACAAAAGTGTTTTATTTACAAGCGTTTTCTTTTTTGAATCACGCTTTTAGAATATTATAAATAAAAAAGCATTTTTGAAGTTGTGTAGTTGATAACATTTATAGTTTTAGACAGTACTAAGCACTTAAGAAGTATTTAAAAAAAAAAACAAAATTCATTTGTACTACTTCCACATGTTTAAAATGTTCAGAACCGGTTTCGGTCATCACGAGCACTATCAACTGATCCTGACGGTCCTGATCATTATAAACATTCCACCAAAACTTGTAATAACTATTTTGTGTTCATAATTTAAGTGATATTAAAAAATATATCTAATAACTGGTTAACAAAAACATGGAATACAGAATCAAAGCTGAACAACTATTGCTTTAGTAAAATTATTGTGATTCTATTTATCAGTGACAAACAACAGGTAGATTTAACCATACAATCTGTTGGAATAAAGCACTATTTTGAAAACATCACGTTCTGTTGTGCAAGTGTAATTATAATGTCAGAGCAGATTCATGACAGCCACAACGGTATTTGTTATTAAAATTTGAAAACAGATAATTCTCATTATTTTATTTGTTATTCAACATTTAGATCATTGAGAAGTCTTCGAGTCTACGAGATCAAAAAAATTGGCATATTTTCAAATGACTGTTTTTTTTATTATATAATTATATTTATTTTAAGTGAAGGCAGAAGTGAGTAACTAATGCTTTCTGGCTATCGATATTTATAAAGAAGCAGCATTTTGTAATATGTCTTGTAAAATTATGAAAAAGAACGACAAAGAACGATTTCAAATTAGTCAGTTTTCATTAGAAAAATCAGACATGTAGGGTTATTACTTATTTTATCAGAGGTGCTTCATTTTTCAACCTCTATATTTTGGAAACATAAAATTTAAATTAAAGTTCTAATCATATAAAAACAAAAATAATCTTAAAACCTATCAACTCTATAATGTAGTTTTTGTGAAATTAAACATAGAATTTTTATCTCATTGCTTGGAAAATATGTTTTTTTTCATAATGTTTCTTAAATATTTTTGCTTATAAATAAAATGTAGATATACAATATACACGCAAGTGTTGTTGCCACTTCAACGGTCTTTCGGTTATTTTAAGTTTTATATTTTGACAGACTTTTATTGTTTCTCTTAAAAAAATTCTTTACAAAATATTTTTTTTTATATCTGATTGTTATAATATTCAACTTTTATTTTGCTATAGCGAAGCGTTCTTCTATTACATTACTCTTCTACAATTTGTTCGTAACAAATGACTACGAAAATTTACACTCTTGTGGACTCGCTAGTTGTTGTAATCGTATGCCTAGAGTGGGTCCTGTTTGTGGATAGCAGTTGTTTTCACAAAGGATTGTGAATGTGCTAACAAACATAATAGTCGAGCGTGAAAATCAAACACATCGATATTGCGGTTGTGACAGGAAATAATTATAGACTTAAGCTTTTAAGCACAAGCGAATCTATATTAGTGAGATCTATAATACTGTAGCATCGACTTTATAACTTAGTAAACATGTATAAAACGCCTCCTGTGTGTGTTTTTTTATAAGATAAAATTTATATTAATGCCTAATAAATTAGGTATCTAATATAAGTTGTCATATTATATACCTAATTTAAATATTCATGTATAGGAGTGATCATATAGCTTGAACCTTGCATACAAAAAATCTTTTTTATCAATATCAGTTGATAATGTTCGTAATGAGTCAAAGCAGTCCTGACCATTATAAACATGGGGAAGTGGTACAAACAAATTTTGTTATTTTTTAAAAATATAATGCCTTTCCACCAAGAATTGACAATAATTAACACCTTAAAAGTAGTATTTTTTTAATAATTTAGTGTCAGTTCGAGTCCATTCGTGTGCTCGAATGCCCGAAGATACCGAAAGGCGAAACCCAGGTCGTTAGTGAAAAAATACATGGAAGTGTACAGAATTTCAATAATCCAAATTTGATATTGAAATTCCATCAAGCACCCTCAGTCGATGTCTTAAATTTAGTGTTAGAATACCGAAAAACAGGGCTATTTATGCTACGTTCAGGAGTGGACTATGTCATCTCAAAAAATGAAAGCCTCTTTATAAATATGTGTCGATTTGTGTGTTTGTTCATAATTATAAGTAGAATTAAGTTAGAAGGTTTAAATAGAATAACATTATGTAAGTTAAAATTGCTAAAGCTACAAAAATAAAGCGTGCTTAAATCAATAGTAAAAATTTTCATTTTATAATTTAAATCTATTTGAATATTAATACAGCTTTTTTAATATGAAGCTATTTTTGATTCAGTCATATCGTAAATTTACGTGAAACAATGGCTCTACGTTTATATGCTAACTTTTCCTTGAATTAATTTCAAGCAATTTGAATTTCAAAATTTTCCAGCGCACTGGGAATTCTTTGTCATAATAAATATTTTTTATTGTAACTACACTTTACAATGAACGTTTTTTGTTAAGTGAAATTATGAGACAACTTAAACAGTAAAGTAATTTGTAATATATTCGTGTCAATAATAGCAACATGTGTTTTGCTATATGGAAGTGGAACGGTTTTAGATTATGTTGGTATTTTTTACTTAAAATTTTATCAGATACGTTATAATTAAAAACTGAATTCACGGCAAGAGCTAACGTTTTGTTGCGTTTTAAAAAAAAGATAATTAAAATGTGCAATGAAATGTAATTAAATGAAATGAAGTGACTTCTCAGCGGGAAGGATAGGAATCACAAAATATGAAAAAAATGGATAGGTCAGCGGAAAAATAGGATAGAGTTGTCACAGGGAAGTGGATAAGGTTTGCCAATCTCGATACACTTTACTTTGCTCTGTAAGGAGAAATACATGTGGCAAATTAAATTTTGGGCGCCAGGCGTGAAGATAAACGCCGAATGAAAGATAATAATAATGAAAATACGGTTACTGTTAAAAAAACACATTTAATATGGTTGCGGAAATCGTAGATGCACAGATTACACGACGAAACAATATTTATGAACAGATGGTTACACTTAAGCAAGAAAACTTTTATAATTTATTTATATATATATATATATATATATATAAAATTACGACAATGTGGATAAAACAGCTCGGCGACGAACTCGGGTGTCCGAGAACAATCTCCGGTGCGTTCCCCGCACGTCCTGCTTGTTCCACATTCTGGCGCGTAAGAAAGTTTCAACGCAATTATTTCTTAACCATTCTTGGCTTCCCCTTGGTCTCCTACCAATGACACAACGATGTACTTATCGCCGATAAGTGACGATCGTAATGTTGCGACGAAATCGTAACAGTTTAAATAACTGAAACAGTTTATTTTGAATCAGCTTTATTTTATAAATTTTACAGATGGTTTCATATATCGTCACCCCAAGTAAACAAGGTTCCATCTGATGTTTTTATACAAAATTACTTTAAAATGCAGTTTTATTCGCATTAAAATACGGTATTATTTGGATTCAAAAAACTTACAATTGTCCGTCAATCCTTCAAAATTCGAATTAAAAAAATGTTCTATCTAAAAATCGTACAAATGTTACAGTGAATCAAGGTTCAATCTGATAATAGAATTAGATATACTGCGTGTAGGAAATCACAGTCTAAAAAGAGATCGTCTCTTTCATTCACGTATGTGGATGCATAACTGTATCTATTTATATATATTATATTCTGTACATTTTCTGAAATCTAAACTTGCTTCTGCTAAACAGTTTTAATTTTTGGAGATAGAACCTTGTTCACCCAAGCGACGAAATACTATAAAATATTAAAAAAAATAAACCACAAAGACAGCTAACTATTTTATCAACATTTACATTCGAGTTATCAAAAATTATTAGATCGTTTGAAATGTAATTTGAGAATTTTGTTTTCTTTTGTAACTTTTGTTCAGAAAATTCAAAGCTCGCCTGTATTTATTTTTCAATTCAAATGTACGGATATTGAAAGGAAAATATTTTATCTCGAAACAAAAATACACATTGGGTTCCCAACAGAAAGGTTTTCAAGGAATAATCAAACGACGAGAAATTGAATTATTAAATGCACTATCGTGATTTGAACATTTTTACGGCAAAGTTGTATTTGAGAGAGCTATCTACAACAGGATAACAATAGAGAAAAACAGTATGATTACTTTATGATTGCTAAGTGTTTTGAAATAATTTGGCTTTTCAGTAACTATTGCTGACTCTAGAAGTTTTTATTATGAAAATCATATTTATATCATTATGATTAATGAAATATCTTATAAATAATATAATAGCCCAGACCGTTCTGTAGACGTAGATTTTTGACGTTTTATCATTATCACACACACGTGTAGGTATGAAATTTTCTCATGAAGTAAGCGTCCGTGGTCATATGTATCTGCGTATATAAACAATACACACAGTTCCAACGTGACGCAAAACCCGACGCGAACAAACAACAATCAGTGAGTCAGTATGGAAACTAAAGAACAGCACTTTAGACATACAGTATTTCAATTTCAATACCGTTATCTTTGACGGGCGTTCTCACTAGTAAAAATATAAAATTACAAAATGCTTTTTGTGTTTGTGTGAGCATATTCTTTTTATTAATTGACAATGATGATTGAAATTTTTTTTAACTATTTTTTACGAACGCCAAAAAACAGAGTAGTCAATTTTTTTACCATGCCTCTTCCCAATGCGGTGCATTTAGACTCCTATCGGAGTGAGGAATCTTATCATTTTTTTTTCTGGAGTGGAGATAAAAGAAAAAGGCTACGACAGAATAATTAACTAGATAATCGCTCTTGCTGCGTTCAATTTTTATGATCGGACTTGTGATAGAGAATTTTAGATATTAAAAATGTCCATGCCTTAGAACAAATATCTGTAATAAATCGTTTTATGAAATGGGATTGCAGCCTAACGACGTTGTCCACTGCACCACGAAACCGACAAAGCTTAGTTAAAACTTAGCTCGATGAGTGATTACTTATTTCGTTCTTTACATTTTTCAGACGGTGATATTGCCGTGAAATATAGATATAAAAAAATATAAATACATGTTTATAATAAAAGATAATAATAATATTATATGTTGTAACGAATGACTAGGCTACTAACAAACTTAGACAGCTTACGATTAAACCTACTATATGCTGTTGATGCCATTTATCAGTCCAAGAGTTTTGACCACTCGGCTATAGCGATAATGCTGCTGAAGTCTCGTGTTGCCTAATTACTGATGAAAAACTATTTGTCGGAAAAACCAAAAGAATATTTAACTGAAAATATATTTATTTGTAAAATGATAGGCCTGTATAGACTTGTTCAATGCAAATTCTTCACTTCTTTCCAAGATTCCGCTACACATAAAAACAAGGTGGAGAGATGTCAAGGAATGTTCCGTTTTTATCGCAAGAAAGTCTTGAAATTTATTGAAAAGAAAAAAGCAATAATGCTTTCGACCTATATGAAATAGATGTGCTCTCATGTAGAATGCATACCGAGAATTAAAAATATATTTTCAAGACTTCATTTGTATTGCAATGTTTCCTTGAATCTAATTTTGATATATAGAATAGATACACTCTTTTCTTTTTTATAAATATGTATATTCATATATGCTCCAAACTTTTCGAATATGGGTGGCACTAATATTGAATATTTTTCAAATATTCTCTCTAAAATAAGTCTGGGACTCACGGTTGTACTCGGTCAGAACCAAGTGCCACTTATTCAACGCATGCATCCTGACAGTGTTGCTTTACGGTTGCGAGTCATGGCACCTCACCAAGGCACAGGGTAACCGTATACTGTGCTTTGAAAACAGATGTTTGCGTCGAATACTAGGGGTACGGTGGTTTGATTTTGTCAGGAACTCGGAGGTAAGAGAGCGGACAGACCAGCCTCTTATTACGTCCAAAGTAAAAAAGCGACGATGGACCTGGCTTGGACACGTGCTGCGGATGCCCCAGGGGAGCCTGAATCCTGCCTGTCTCTTCTACCAACCAGGTGGATTCCGTCGCCCTGGAAGGCCGCTGATGACCATCCATAGGATGTATTCGGCGGAGCTACGGGACGCTGGGATGACCTGGGAGGAGGCGAGGAGGCTGGCGGGAGACAGAGAAGCTTGGAGGAACCGCGTGATGGCCATATGGTCCGAATAGGGAGCGGATATGGTATAAAAATATATATATATGTGTTAACTGGTATAAGAGCTTTGCCCTGGCGATCAAATATATCAGGGTTAAAATATCATCCTGGTCAATATAAAATTTAAATTTATCATATAAAATGTTAAATTATTATTGATAACTTTATTATTCCACTTGTTTTACCACTAACGTGACGCGTTTCGCTTATTTAAGATGCTTCTTAAAGAAGTGGAACGCGTCACGTTAGTGATAAATCAAGTGGAATAACAAAGTTATTAATTATAATTTTATATTAAAATCAATTTCTCCAAATTTACCGCTGAGTCCATAGAAAATATAAAATTTATCAATTTTCCATTCAACTTGCATTGTGGTAAATATAAAAAATAGAACTGTTTCATATTAATTAAGTAAGGAATTTAATTGGATTGTTTATCGATTTACATGTGAAAAGTGTATGAAAATGTGTCTACATAGAGATATTGAAATTAAGATGCTTTTAAGTACAATAAAACTGAAAATTAATGTTTCCATTCTAGGATGTGAGTTTTTGATCATACAATCAAGTAGGAAACAGGTTGACTGAGAACCACCCGACTTTCGAACTGGCAAGAAAGCTTAAGTAGTTATGTAATCGTTATTTCAACGCAATTTTCAAGATTTAATAGGGTGGGTAGGAAGACATGACAATATTGAAGACATCTTTGCATTTGGATATTTAGAATAGAAGTTATTATTTATTGTAATGAAAGTTGTCAATAGTAAAATATTTACTAGAAATGTAATCATTAAATATTACGTTTGCTGTGCAAAACTTAAAGGACAAAACCAATAAGTCTTTGAGAAGAAGATAATTTGATGGCCTTGTTTCTAAGCTACTATATTTCGTTATTACTAGGATATAAGAAGCTTTTAATGAAAGCATTTCCAGTGAAAAGGAAAACATTTTAATCATAAAATTCTACAACGTTTTGGAACAAAATAATGTACCTGCTTGAATCGCTCGTTGTACAGATAAAAAAAATACCAAACTTCGCAATATTCTAAGCACAATGAAAGTAATTTTGCTAGAATCTTTGCTTGGACATTATGTTTTAATGTATTATATTCACTAGTATGGGATTTTTTTAATGATGTTTGGATATTATTCCATTTACGTTCTGCAAACAGTATTTTTATTTCGTTTTCTATATTCTTTTGTTTTATCTTTTCTATAAATTTTAATTTTCTTATAACAATATTTGTGTATTTTTTGTGTAAGCTGAAAATGTCAATACTTTCCAGTTTTTTTTTACTAATAATACTATATTATCTTACAAAAAACGTTATGCACAAAGCACTTTATGTTTTTTTTAGAAAATAGTGTATTATGAATAATTGTAGTGTATTATATTACGAAGCTGCATGAAGTTCTTTCTGATATTGACAAAACCAGTTTTTTGATATTATTGATTAAGTAATTTATAATTATCGGCCCTTTAAAAAAAATGTATATATGAAATTCAATTTAGACTTAGTAGGGATTATGGTTTATTTTTTAAACATGCGCACTAGCAATTTAGAATGTAGAGCATATGGACTCCTAATAGTGGTATCTCAGCAAAAGTGTTTCACAGAAAAATGGTTTTTACTCAGTTGCTGAACCTAAGATAAAAAATAAGGATATACGGATAACGTTAAGAATGAAATAATAGTCAGCTAATCGCTATTGCCACGCTCCGTTTTTGGGATCAGATGAGAGAGGGGTAATAGTTTAGACCGTACAAACATCGTACCGTAAATTAAGATCTTTTCAGTCTTTTGGCATTATCATTATTTGATAAAGTATATAGCTATTTTAATCAAAGAATTAACATTCAAAGATATACTTGTCTGTGATGTATTTAACATGTATTTTTAAATAGATTAAAAGAGTCAGAACAAGTCCGTCATTTAACGAGCACGAAATGTTATATAACAAAATATTGGAGTTACTTAATTTGAAAAATAAAACATTACAACTGCCTTTGTGTATGGTTTATTGAATCACAAATTACATGTCTGTCATAATATTTTCTTTAATATTTCTATACTGAATTTTCAATGTTTTAATTGAAATAATATACGCTCTTTGCAGGGTTGAAAAAATGGATACAAAAAATCGTGTTTACAGAATAAAAAAATACACCACATTTTCTGGCAAACATTGTTCCGTGAAGGCACGTTTCAAAAATTGAGTACAAAATTTATAATATTTTTAATAAAGAAAATTAATATTTGCATTATCACCTGTATCAAAATTACTTCATTCAAAAATTAAATTAAACAAACATAACCTCAATCTGTGAGAGGGTTGATAAAATGCTCAAAATAAAGAGAAAAGTATATTTTTAAGAGTGTTAGTAGATCATTCGTTTGCAGCGTTTCAAATGCTGTGCTGGAACATATATTTTTACGATGACTAATAATTGGCCAATTATTCTACCTATTTTTTAGTATAATATAAAAGTAGGAAAGTTACCAGGAAGAGTTTTAGCGATTTGCTGTATTTATTACTTTAAAACAAATAAATATGGTCTGAAGCAGGGCAGGCAAACATGTTGACGGCATGGAAAGCTGTAATATATAATAATACTGCTATGTCGTTGATGAAATGAAGACGAAAAAATTTCTTGACTAATATACAATTTTTTTAGTCAGTCTATCTGATAGATAGTTAGTTGACCTCTGTATTCTAACGTTATGGATCCGCTTGTTGATTGTTCAAATGTATTAAAAAAAATTTATCTGGAAAGACTTTTTTATGGTAATATTATGAATTTCATTCCTATTATACTTCAGTGAGTCGTATGTAAACAAGCTTCCTCTAATATTCAACATATTCGAAAAATACTCTCAGCAATTTTCGAGATAAAAAAAATCTTCGCTACTTCTATAAAAGAATTTTTCTGATAACCAAAGAAGTTGTCCACCGATTCCAAATCTCATGCGTCACTTAGTACTTTTAGCATCACAAAAAGACAGTTGAGAATGAAATAAAACCATGTAATCGTCACAATATGCTTTAAAAAGTTTGAGAAGGTCTTCCATAATAAATAATTATAATTCCATAAAAAGTCATTGAAGTAAATGAAATAGATTTTACCAGCACAAAGGTACCAAATGAAATATTCAAAAAAAAATAGTTTTATATTTTACTGTTACTTAATACTTATGGGAGGACGCAAAGAAATTAGCGGGTGAAACGGAACCTTAGAGGTGTCATGTGGTGACCATATGCCCTACACGAGGGGCGCATATGGTTGATTAAGAATAGGAATTACTTTATCATAGACAAATATTTTTTAAAATAGGTTTATGAAAAAGCCCGCATCAATTCGAAATGTTGAAAAGGTTCTTGACCACTGACAAATGTGTCTCAGGGAATTTTTATTTTGGTCTCGATCGCTATCCGTGGACCGAATTATTGCATAGCTTAGCCGCTGAGATGGTTCACTCAACGTGCCGCTCACGTCGTGTTTTACGATAGGAATTTTACGTCCAGACCAGGTTACGATCTAATTCTTGTAAATGTCACACATAGCATTAAATCGAGGTACAAAGTGGAACATAAAAATATTGCTATACACACAATGAAATTATCGTTGATGTGTCTGTAGAAAACTCGTATATACAATACATTATGTAATGATATAAATATATTCATATAATTCATGTTTTATGCAATGATATGTAAATCTCACTCTCACACAAAAATTACCTGAATGCATATCATGCGCAAGCGCATGGTTGTGCTGTGTATTACCCACACACAGATGTAATTTATAATATATCAAGAAAAACATAAACTGTAAATATCACAAATTTACTAACGTGTCAGTGGAAATGGAAGTGGACTGTATTGTTTTTAAATTTGTAGCTAGATATTTGGTTGTGTGTATTCTTTTAATTTTAAATACGCTCTATGATTTGGATTATTGAGATTTTTAACACTTCCATGTATTTTGTCACTAACGACCCGGGTTTCGCCTTTCGGCATCTTCAGGCATTCGAGCACACGAGCATCGAGAAATTAATAGAGCCCAGTTAAATTCCTTGCCAATTTTGAATGAGCAGCTGAACCTTCCTAATTCTCCGCTATTATATCCTATACGTTGAAACACCTAACAGATGTCACTAAATGTGGAATGATTGTATATATTTACCCATTCGTCGAATTACATCCCGTCAAAACCCACAATACTATTATAATTGTAAAATCACTGGTATTTTTAAAAGAAGTTGAAAAGCGGCAATTCGCCACTCTGTTAATATGGTGTTTACAAAATAAGGATTAGGGCGATTCCCGAAATTTTAACTCAGGTATCAGTGTGGCTCTCAGAAGTATAATATCTTACCTCGTAAATAATATTTGTCGCATTTGTATCTTCTATATAAACGTTAGACACTGTTTACTGTCTCTCAGTTCGAGTCCATTCGTGTGCTCGAATGCCTGAAGATGCCGAAAGGCGAAACCCGGGTCGTTAGTGACAAAATACATGGAAGTGTACAAAATCTCAGTAATCCAAATTTGATATTGAAATTCCATCAAGCACCCTCAGTCGATGTCTTAAATTATACGCTCTATGATATTTATGAAACTAATATATACATGTGTAATACTGTCTTTTTTAAAGTTTATTCAATGTAAAATGAAAATTTATCTGATGGGCAGTAAATATTTAAAATAATTGAAAATGGTAAATTGGGTGAGTAATTTTATAAAATTGAGTAGTAAAAAAATTTGATTGATCACAATCTGAATACATTTTCAGTAAATAATGCACATGTTGTCACCTGCGCCGCAACGCATAAATGCTAAATGTCTGCCGATAATTTTTTTTATGCCTGAATTTTTAAAACCTGTTTTTCATAATATTCCTGACATAATTAGCGTGAATCTAAAAAAACTTGAGTCGTCTTTATTATCAAAATTATTTATCACGTAAATAATGGAAATAAGTGCATAGAATAAAAAAAAAATTTGTTTGTTTTTTGAGAATAGTTTGCTAGTTACAGTTACATTTTGGGTGCATTAAAAACTTTTGCAACACACAAAGAGGAGAGCCGAAAGTACACAACAAACAGTAACACCTGGTTAACCGGTGCATGAATGTAACGTAACATACGCAAATGAAGTTTTAATTTTTAATTTAAATGTCTTTAAAAAAAACTGTGTTAAAATTGTAGTTAAAGTGTGTATCGTGTAATGATGATATTTTCAGCGTAGATGGAGCTGGAATCGATTGACTCCGACTACATTATTTTTTGTTAGGAAATGAACTGCACGACTCCACATTTTTGGATTTAGAAGAGTCTCTAACAATACTGTTTGCTTTCTAATTTTAATTACTAAGGGTCATTTGCACGTTTATGAGTATTGTATCTGTTATCTAAAAAAGTATTTTTATTTGAAATAATCGAACATTAACTGAGGTGGAGATAAATAAAAATAGTTTATCGCATCAAACGAAAGAAAAAAAATATATCTTTGGGATCGCATTTCACTAGGATAAATTGTTATGTCAATTGAATAGTCTAGATTAGAGAAAGACATAGTCTAAACTAGATTGAAAATATTTTATACCAGAAAAAGAAACAAATGAAACTTAGGTCTTCATGACTTCATATTACGAATTCATAAACATATGATACTAATATTTTTTATCACGTCTTCTCCGAATGTGGATCATATGAACTCCTAATTGAGTTATATTTACAGAAGTTTTCTACGAGAGCTGCTTGTTACTCAGTTACTCAACCTTTCGTTTTCGGAGAGAGCAGAGATAAAAAGATATGGCTAGGACAGGAAAAGTGGTTAGCTAATCGCTATCGCTATACTCCGTTTTTCAAAATCGAATGGGAGAGAGATAATTCTAAACATATCTTTGAACAAAAATCCATAAATTGATTGAAAAATAAATTTATGATACTGTGTGTACCAGGATTTGAACTAGAGACATCCGAAACCGATGTCGACGACGTTGACCAAGCATTATAATGCATTTCTAACGCGGTAAATATTTTAAATTTTCATATAAATAAACAAGATGAGAAATTTTTATCTAAGACCAGCATAAGCAACCTGAGATGAAAAGACATTACGAATACCATTTCTAATGCTAGATTGAAGACATCTAAATTTGATATTGACCTTGTCTACTTGAACCCTAAACCATCCGATCGCGAAGGTAAAGATCTTACCACTAGACTTAATATGCTTACATATTGATATACATAGATATGATAAGTTTAAAGGGATGGGACTATTAATAGGCATGGTTATATTTTATTATATTTGAAGCTTTCGCGGCTAGCTTTATTGATTTATTTATTTTCAAATAAGAGAAATAGATTTTAATGAAATATGTGAAATCCTGTGTTATCACCAAGAGGGTTGAAACATGTTTTTACTAACAAAGCAAATAAAATAAATGGAATTAATCTGTTCTGTCTCTGTATTTGTTTTTGTTTTTGCGCAGTGAGTGCCATCTGTTGGCGCAAAATTAGAAATGCCGAAATGGACTAACATTGTTTTAACTTCGCTCTTTGTGTTGATGATACTTTTAATGTCGTTGAAGTATAAAATAAAACCTGGAATATATTTGACCCCTTTATCATTGAAATAAAAAAACGTTTGTTGAAGTAACTTTCGATTTTCTGGCTGATGTATCACGTAAATGTCAAGTGTCAAAATTTACTCTATTTTGCTCTCAGCCTTGTTCATTTTTTATATGGAACATAACTTTTTCTTAGAAGACAAGGATAGCACGACCGGGAAGTAATTGTACAAAAGTTAGCTTATTGCTCTTTTTAAACCTCACTTTTAGGATTGAATGTATGTCTTTCAAAACAAATCCGTAAAAAAAATAAGACATCGACTGAGGGTTCTTGGTGAAATCTCAACAATTAAAATCCGAAAATTTATTGAAAAAACCGATTAATTCACTAAATTGTTCGAATGAACGCATATGAGCGTTGACAACTCGACTTCAGGATCAGCAAAAATATTTAGATATCTTACTAAATTCAGTTTTACGAATAATACTCTATGAGAAGAGGTAATATAATAAATATAACCGTAAGAATGAGACCCGAGGGAACTTATGTTCTAGGGTCTGGTCCTTTCAAAACTATATGACTAAACATTAAGCGGAAAGTTTTTTCTTGACGTTTGATATTTATTTTCATGAAAAAAAATAACAAAGCTTTTCGAGATTTTAGAATGCAAGATATATTCAAGCTTTAAATTAAAATCTTCAAAGTTGGAAATTAGAACGCCTTAATTTTTGAAACTCACTTTTAAGCTGTTAACTATGAATTATTGGTGGAAAGGCATTATATTTTAAAAATAAAGCACATTTTGTTTGTACTGCTTCTACATGTTTTTAATGATCACGACCGGTTGATAATATACGTGATCAATGAAACATTGAACACTTGATAATGCTCGTGATGAACGAAACCGGTCCTGATCATTATAAATATGTGAAAGTAGTACAGACAAATTGTACATACAACCGTTTTGGTCACTAAAAGTCTGCGTTTTGAACCGATACGTTAAACGTATTACATATTATTTTATCGATATATTCAACCTGAATATTCATTTAAATGAGCAAAGTATAATATTAACAGTTTTAAAATAAAAAGAATTTCGTCTATGTCACAAATAATGTAAAACATTACATATACTGTGATTTTTAATTTCGTTTACTCTTGTACATTTTCGTTGTAGCGAATGTATTTTCCGGAATATGAGACATGTTGTCACTTTCAGCGACATATTATGCAAGTGATGTACGAACGCTGTGAAGTTTTCAAGAAGTACAGAATGTAGGGTATTGTACCTGAGCGTGTCGGTGTGAATTTTCTGACGTTACTCAGAGGAATTCTGCTGAACTCTACTCAACTAATATGATTTACTTCTGTACTGTGATGAATAATAATTGCAGAAATGTGTGCAGAAAGTTTGCCGTAGCTACAGGAAAAATATCTTTGACAATTTTGTACTTACTGTCTTATGAATAATTGTTATACGTTTGAAGTGTAGTAGATACGAGTATAAATGTCGCATTTTAATTTATTTGGTATATACACAAGTTGTATTTTAAATAGAAAAAAGTTTATATTTATGTTTTTTATGTGTATCTATTAATGTGTAGCACAATATCAAGCGACTGACGCAAGGCATTAAGTCATAAAAACTGAGATAATCACATTTAAAGAATTTTTTTAGTACTCCCTGTGCTAAGTACAATTGTTTTTGAATTATAAGTAATAATCTTTTTGGCATACAAACCATAAGATGCTTGCTGCCTGAATAAAAAAATGAGTACCTTGGTATCAAAGTCTGTTTTTATTGTTTGTGGTAGTGTAAGTGATGATCTTTTCAAAAAACTCATTAAAAATATAAAAATCCAACGGTTCCATATAGATTTTTGAGTTTAAAGTTCGTAAATAGTTTCAAAAGTGGGCACTAAACATCGTGGACACATCGTCCACATATTGACCAATCACAGAGCTAGAATTTACTTTAAACTGTCATGAATTCCGGGCTTGAGAAAGTGTGGAATATATATGAAATGAAAAATCACCACTGCTGTACATTTTTATAGATGGCTTATGTCTGTTTTTGATACCAATGTACTCAAATAACAATATGACTTAGTACTGTTTTCTTTTCAAAGCCATTATATCCTATGACTTTATGCGTTCTACAAGTGCGAAGAGTGTTAAGTTGCATACATTTTTATATTTAAATCGGAAAATCATCAAAAATTATCTATATGCGTTTTGTTATTATACTCTTTACATATTATGGACTGCAAATAGAGCATCTCAACAGATTTTTAACAGTTGCCATCACACCTTTCGGAGAGAGTATGGAAAGAAGAACGGGGCTAGAAATGACTAGTAGATAGTTGTCCGATCAAACTACGAGAATTTAAAATCAATGCTCATAATTATCTAAAATGAATTCGAACCTAAAATATTCTATAAGATACATAATGTACAATAGTTAAGTAGATTTTATCGTAATAATAACCACACAAAACTTGATTGATATTTATTCAATGACTAAACTTTAGCTATTACTAATTAATCAAACGGATTATTTTTTTCTGGGGATTTTATAAGCGTAACATAAACACAGAAAACGAAAATTCAAAGAGGATTGAAGGTTTTATTCAGTTGAATGAATAAAACAGTTTTTCTTTACTGCATATTGCAACTAAAATTTATTTTCAAGAATATTCTCATTTTAAATGGAAAGCATTTTTACAAAAATAATATCTGTAAAGTGGAAACCATGAACTATGCGAATAGAAAAGTGTAGATAACAATTCGATTGGATTTCTCTTGAGTCAATCCGATTTTGCCAATACAGATGAAAGTTTCTATCGTATACTCAAAAATTTTCCATTTTTATGAATCTGTTGAAAATTGAAGAATTTTTTATTGAAGCTTGAAAAAGTTTATGTTTATTATTATTTTGTTAAAAATATTTTCTAAGGTTTACCATAAACAATATACGAAATACAAATTGGAAAATTTATCACTCTCTTTCCATGAAAATCATTTTGTATCTTAAAAGTGTAATATAAAATCGGAAATATAAAATAAATTTAAGACACTGGCTATCAAAAGCTTGATTGACTATTGAAATATGAACGAAAAATCTACGGCCTTCTATGTCCTATTTTTCATTTTGTTTTCTTCATTCATTTATAAAATCATGCACATAATTTATTAAGTTAGTATATCTAATTAATGCGCCTAGAATGCAACGTTATATGATTATACTCAAAACCAAATAAGACGCAACAAGTTAAATATTTACTAAAGAAAGTAAAGTTATTCCAGGTTACTATTTTTACTTATGAAAGGCCTAGAATTGGAAATAAAACGTAGGACAAGTTTTTCAAAAATTTGCATTTATTGTCAAAATTGTCCTGATAAACCTGATAAAACCAAACAAAAAGCTGTTTGAAACAAATAAACCCGTTAGCCTGGTAAAGGGGTGAATCACCCCTTGGTGATCGTGAAAAGCTCCCTCACCCCTGGTTCGTAATAAAAATTAAAAAATATTTTTTTGCTTTCAGATTGTTAGAAGAAGGCCATTTTATTTTTACAGGAATCGAATAATAATTATTGTAGTTAAATTTCAATTTAAAATTTGTCGACGTCCGTGGCGCAGTTGGTAGCGTCGTTGGCTACGGCTACGGATGTCTCGAGTTCAATTCCCGGTGCGGACAATTTCATAAATTGAGATTTTTCAATCGATTTATGGATTTTTGTTCGTAGCCTGAGTGTTTATGATATCTAAATCTCACTCCTTTTCACCCATCCGATCCTGACAGGGCGAAGCGAGAGCGCTTAGCTAACCACTAGTCATATCTTTCTATCCCTATTCTCTTCGAATAAAAAGAGAGGTTGAGAAATTGAGTAACAAGCAGTTCTCATAGAAGAATTCTGTTGAGATACCTCCATTAGGATACCATACGCTTCACGCTGGGAGCGGAAACGGAAAAAAATTGAAATTTTTGATAAAACATTTTATAAAAAAATACACATAATTAATCTGGCTACCAGAAATTACGTTTAACATTATAAACCAGCTTAATTCAACGCTTACTTTTAAGACGTAACTTATCCTAGTACTTTGAATTCGCTTTAAATTTTTTAAAATTATATTTGTGAGGTTGTTTCGTTCCATGTTCTAATTGGCGTAGTATTTCAAAGCTTAAAATCGCTAATACCGACATTTTACTGAAATGTACGGCCGGATGATAATAAAGCATAAATTAAATTAACAATTCGGTACACGACCTTAATTGATATACAATCTTAATTATTGTATTAATCTATGCATGAGCTGTATGTACATTTTCTTCAATCTTGATAGCGCCGTTGCAGTAGAATTTGCATTGTACCAGTTTTGCATGAAACTTACAAATTACACGAAACATGAGCAACTAACGATAATAAACAAATAGTTTGTGTTAGCGATTAATGTTTTGAATTAAGTTAACTTCACCATTGTTGAAAAATCATAACCGCCCCCTAGACACACCAACTATTCGCCATTATCAACTTATCGGATTTCGAATAGAAAAACTGAAACTATTCGAACATATTTGAATATTTTCTGAAGTATGAAAATAATATTAAAAAATCGAATGAGACAGCTACATCTTATTACACTATATAAATAAACATTACAATACCGTTCCATTGATTACAATATTTCAAATTTGCAGCTGCGTCGGATTACTCCAATGGTAATTCTTCGATCACTGAAATGACGGTATTTTTAAAGGATTTTTTTAGCCCCCAGTCATTCGTCAAACTCTAGTATTTATGATTTATGATAAAATACTCAAAGCGCCCGAGTTGGTTGAAGTAGAAAAAAACCACAGCGGTATTTTAATATTTTTTCTTGATGTGATCTTTCGTCGATTGCGTAAAACATAGTTGCCCAAACTTCTAATATCGAATAATTATAAAACGGCCAAATATATTCGGATGTTGAGTATTCGAATTTAGGATATTTGAGTTGGAGTTCGTACGCCCCCGTTGTAAAGTTAAGTGTCTTTATGTAAAAGTATAAACTTTTACCAGAAATTACTCAGTAAGAATGGATTTTTTAACATTCTTTTCAAGAAAATGAAAGGTTATAAATATGTAAAGACGAAAATTCACTACACGTGATTAAATTGTCTATTGTCTGTATTTATTCATACCCGAACACATCGGTTGCTGACGGAATCATATTTTTGTATGTTGATATGAAGCGCATACGTGTGGCCCTCAGACAATGTGTTAGGTGAGGGAGCGGGTGATCGCCACTCGGGTGAATACTTAGACAGCGGACGAGCATATAAATCATGTCAATGAAAAAATTAAGTAAATGAATGTAGTTGACATAGTAAAAAAAAATGAATTCTGTCACAAAGCCGCAAACGAGGACCTAGAAGACAGCACATTCCTGAAATGTACTTAATCAAATGTTAATATATTATGTGAAAATGATTTACAAAAAATAAAAATAAGATTTTCGTTCGCTATTTTAAATAAATATTCAGCAGGATAAATTCACAAAGGAGGTCATTTTAAGAAAATAATTTAATTAAGCTCGTTTTGAGAAAACCATGGTTTTTTTGTAGGAACGTGTATTTATTAATTTATAAATGCAGCAGATGGCGTAGTCATTTTAAAGTGCAGTTCTCTTTATTGCAGTCGGGTGCAGTGCTCAACAGTTGATCGTATATTAAACACCTAAGCTGCTTTGTTTTTATCGATTTTCCACTGCAGTATGCAAAGGAAAGCACAAAACAACAGCAAAAGCTATGCAATACGTAAAATTACAGTAAAACTTTATTAAAGCACGTTTTATATACATGATGCATATGTAAAATATATATTTACGTTATTATTACTTTTAAAGTGTTAACTGTAAAATATTGGTAGAAAGGCATTTTGTGTTACACTGTTTCCAGAACCAGTTTCACGCATCACGACTATTATGAACTGATAATGATAACCAGCTGCTAATGCTCGCGATGAACAAAATAGAATATCGACGGTATTTTCGCTAATTCATGTAGCCCTCAAAATTGAAATTGTTCAAGAGAGAGTAAAAATTGTTTTTATCGAAAACATTATATGGCGAGTTGCGTTATGAATCTTTGAAATACCATCCTGTTGATTTTCATGTTTGCAGATACGAGATTAAACGTAAGGATTGTCGATATAATAGTGGCTTACATCAAATGGCCGGGTCAGAATTTTTAAAACCTTAAGCCAATCTAAAATCATGTTTCCCTTCAAAGTGGTCAATTTATTTTTCTAGTTAACATAACTTGGCCAAGATCTGTTCTGCCGTTTTCAAAATGAGATCCAATCTCGTATTTTTTGAAGGTTATATAAATTGGACAAAAATCGTCGATACGCGTATGTGTTGAAAATATGCTACTAAAGGACTTTCTGCAGTTGCAGTATTTTAACCACGACGACTTCTGGGTCAATATATCGACTTTATTTTTTTAAATGAGAATGCTGCTTATCATTTGGAATAAATTATCTCCAGTCTGGTATCCAATTGATTAGGGTTATTTAGCTTTCTCCCTACTTGGCTGTCTGGTTAAGTGTCAAACTCAAGAAACGGCGTCTTTTCAATAAAATAAATAATAATAAGAGGTATCAATTAAATTTATACTAAATATTTCGTACCTTCACTGAAAAATGAGGCTCATAGACTGAATACCGGAGATTTTTTCAGATATTATATATGATCCAATTGGGGTGGCCATGGTTTAATATAAAAAGATTTGTCTTACACATCGTTACCATATTTTGAAAAGGTTCTAATTGCACTTGACCATGTTTTGAGATACGACCGTTTGAAGTTTTGATTGAATATATTTTGTAATTTGAAGGAAAAAATGTATTTTTAATCAGTGAGTTAGCATATATTTATGTATATAAACATTTTACTTGTTTTTCATATAATTTATTTTAACTAAAGCCTTTACTATTAGAAAATAATGAGTATTTAAAGCTTTAATTAGATCTGACAACAATAGTTTGTTTGAAAAGGTTTTATCGGATATTTCAACTTTATCAAACAAAATGTTCTAATTTTTTAGATATTTATCAATATAATATATTATCATGACTTGCTGAACCATATAAGCTAAAAATAATATTGTGACACAACAGAATTATAATACAAATACACTTTGAATTTTTGAACGAACTCAGTTAACTTTCGTCAATGACCATATCGATAGAACAATGGAAGTAAAGGGTAAAATACACACCAACCATCGAGCAAAGAATGTTTGACATGACGTTAAAGCCTATTCAAAAAAACTGTGATGTGTATGTTTTTTCTGTGAGATGATAATAAGCAATTATATAGATTCATAGAACCGTATAAAACAAATTTATAAAAAAAAATGTGTGAATATAACTCCGGAATACTGCTATCTCCCTCATTGAACAATATATAACTCTGAAATCAACGTATATGGTAGAATGTAGCAATACAAAATTTTCCAATCAAAAGGTCATTTTAGTCCAAAATGTCAGTTAGAACCTTTTAAAATTATGGTAACGATATGTAGACACAATTTTGAAAAATGTACTTTCTTATATTATTGAAGATTTTGTGGATATCTGAAGAATACATTTGATACATTTAATT
This sequence comes from Himalopsyche phryganea, assembly GCA_022494535.1. Lineage (NCBI taxonomy): Eukaryota > Metazoa > Arthropoda > Insecta > Trichoptera > Rhyacophilidae > Himalopsyche > Himalopsyche phryganea. The sequence goes on along the minus strand of JAGVSL010000125.1, from coordinate 2,866,259 downwards.
AAAAATAGTAGAACTGGCAGTCAAATATATATACTATAATCTCAACAACAATAAACTTCAATAGGCTTATAAATCCACTGTCACAGCTTCCGATTCAAAATACGATTTCAATTGTTATTATATCTATAAAACGCACCACAATATGTATTATCCCCAAAGCCTAAAGCAGATCGCAAAGCCAATAAGATAAGAGGGATGAAGTATCGAAGACAAAAGCTCACAGGGTCGCGAAATCAAATTTGGACCGTTTTGATGGAACAATCGGATTCGAAAATTGCCGTCGCTTGAATTAATGTGGTATCAAAGCAAACTTTATCACCTGATTTATTATTATTGAAAACATTTCAACCGTAAAAAATATGTCCATTATATAAATCTCTAAAATGCGTATATTAGTCTGAAAAGTTTTGAAATAAAATGCAGCATTATGGCAAGCTCTACGTCATAAGATTCGAAAACATGATATTTTTCGATCGTTTATATAAAAAAAAAATCTATTTCAAATTATATTTAACTTGTTATGTTGCATTTGGATTATTGAGATTTTGTACACTTCCATGTATTTTGTCACTAACGACCCGGGTTTCGCCTTTCGGCATCTTCAGGCATTCGAGCACACGAATGGACTCGAACTGAGAGACAGTAAACAGTGTCTAACGCTTATATAGAAGATAAAAATGCGACAAATATCATTTACGAGGCAATACATTATACGTCTGAGAGCCACACCGATACCTGAGTTAAAAATTTCGGAAATCGCCCTAATCCTTATTTTGTAAACACCATATTAACAGAGTGACGAATTGCCGAAGGCGAATTACCGCTTTTCAACTTCTTTTAGAAATACCAGTGATTTTACAATTATAATAGTATTGTGGGTTTTGACGGGATGTAATTCGACGAATGGGTAAATATATACAATCATTCCACATTTGGTGACATCTGTTAGGTGTTTCAACGTATCGGATATAATAGCGGAGAATTAGGAAGGTTCAGCTGCTCATTCAATATTGGTAATGAGTTTAACTGGGCTCTATTAATTTCTAAAATTTCCTGATAAAATAATTTATGATCCCCCATGTTTTTATGCAACAGTTTAACCCATCATTAGAGTTAGTAGATAAAATTAAAAATTATAACATTCCGTTAAACGCCAAATTAATTTCTTTTGACGTTGTTAGCTTATTCACTAATGTACCTGTAAACAAATGTAAACAAATCATCAAAGATACCCTTAATACGCGTAGAGTTAATCCTGTCATTACTACGGAATTACTTAATATATTAGACGTTTGCGTTGACCAGAACTATTTTCAATTTGATAATAGATTCTATGAACAAACCGAAGGCCTTGCAATGGGAAGTTGTTTGTCACCACTATTAGCAGAATTTTACATGAACCATTTAGAAAACCTTATTTTTAGCAATAAAACAGAAGTTTAAAACGTAGTTTATTGGTTCCGTTACGTAGATGACATCCTTTGTCTATTCAATGGAACGGAGAGACAAGTTTCTAACCTTCATAATTTTCTTAACTCACTAGATGATAAAATTCAATTCACTTTAGAAGTAGGGGGCAAGAATATAAATTTCCTTGACCTTAATATTGATATTAAAAACTCCATTCATGAATTTAAAATTTACCGAAAACAGACGTTTTCAGAAGCCACGATCCATTTTAAGTCAGACCATCCTTTCTCATATAAATTGGCTGCTTTCCATTCTCAGGTTCACAGATTAGTCACTATACCTCTAAATAAATTTAATTTTGAAAACGAACTAAACATTATTAAACAAATTGCCATTAATAATGGCTATGAGGCGTCTCTTATAGATAGTCTTGTATCAAAAAAACAACGTAAATTAGCAGAAAAGATGCTATATTTTGGGAACTTGTCTAAAGACATAGACCGCCCCAGAATCTGGCATAGAATTAGTTATTTAGGTTGTACAAGCTTTAAAATTAAAAAACAACTCGCTGATAGTGTTAGACCGGCGTTCTATTGCAAAAACTCTCTAGGCAAATTACTTATTAACAATAAAGATAGAGTAAACTTTAAGAACAAATCTGGTATTTATAAATTACAATGCAATGATTGCCAACATTTCTATGTAGGTAAAACCACACGTACATTAGATATAAGGGTATCAGAACATTTAGCTGCCTTTAGATTAAAAAAAGAAACTTCGACATTCGCAAATCACTTGCTAATGGAGAACCATACGTTTAATGCGGATGATGGGGTTAAACTGTTGCATAAAAACATGGGGGATCTCTTGGGATAGTGATTTCTTGGGATAATGTACGAAGATGTTATATTTAAAATTGTAAATAAAAACACAGTTTTATTTACAAAGTTAAGTTAATTTTCAATAAATACAAAAAAATTTTGACCTTTTTTAAGTACAGAATATAAATTATACTGTGGTTTTTCTTGCTATACATATTTCAAATTTTCCACTTTATCATACTCTATATAATTAACGAAAATAACGTGTTTGAGAAGGACAATATAGAAATTTGACAATTCATCTAACCCGTCATTGATTATGTAACCTTCTTATTGCGAAGTGTTTCTCTTATGGCTGAAATGAAAATTCTTTGATGAAGAAAATTAACAGGCACGAATAAAATTATATTGATTTTAATTGAAGATTGAAATGTATTGTGCGTGTGTGTGTGTGCTAAAAAGCTATTCATATAATATAATATCGGATAAAATTTGTTTGGATAATAAATTATGCTTTTAGAAAATAATATTTTGCTATTGTAGCAGTATTACTTCCGGTTTTGCCGGAAGCGATTGTTCGCTAATTAATATTGACGGGAACTCTTATATAATTTGTGTAATCATATTCATTTGTTTGCGTTATTGGAAGGAGATTAGATGGAATAAAAGAGCTGATGGGTATGGAGTATAGATATTCGCTGTATGCTAATTACGTAATTTATTTATAACTTTATATTGAATTTCAATTAACTCTTTCTACTTTCAAACAGTAAAATAACTAAGTCCTGCTAACCGAATACTGACTTATAATATTGATGGTAAATGAATTTGTATTCTAAGATAATGGTAGATATTATTATCAAATACCTTACCAGTATATTTGAATATATTGATTATTTCAATATCTAATTTTCATTCAAGAAAATTATATTTGTGACACTTTTACGCATTTATTTACTTTTCAGTCGTAATTTGATTGAAAAGTAAAGTTTAGTGGTTTATTTACAAACAAAACTTACATTTAGAAAATTTTGAGAGTTTATATTTAGATAAAGGTAGTTTATGTTAGCAGTTAGGTTTTTTTTCAATTGATTTTTTTATTAATATGCTTTTGATGTAAACTGGTCATCAGTTAATAATTTAGTTCTCATATTAAAATTGATAACTCAGTTATTCCACTGACTGTGTAACTAAATTTGTAAACGTGTTTCGCTTCTTTAAGAAGCATCTTTAGACTACCTATATTGCAAGGTTATTTATTTCTAAGGTAAACAACGATTCTAATTCTTAAATTAAAAATTAAGGGTAGGGTCGGTTTGTTTGATTATACTGGACGTGGGGAGGGGGTAAGATACAAACTATAATAGTAAAAATTACAAAATTAATTACTAGTGTTTGGAGGTGAAAATTCTAAGCAAAATAATGGTGAGCCACCTGTCCCTTTTAAAATGTTATTTACTTATAATCGATTACTGTTTAATTAATTAATTTCTAAAAAACTCTAAGATATTCATTTTAATACCTTTTTTATTTATTCGATGTACCATTTCTACGTTATTTAATTTTACTGAGAATGTGATGATATAAGAATAAGTATGCTCAATAAAAAGTTTTTTTGATAACAGCATATACTGAAAAAAGGTGATTATTTATTGTGATGGACAATCTGTTTAATATTTCATAAATTTATACAATGAAAGGTGATATGAAAGATTTAAATCCAGCACATCATATAATATTTTTATGTATACTTCTGCCAGTCTAAAGCTAAGAACGAATCACGACTGCTAATAAAACGAAGCTACTTAAAAAAGTTGGTTTAATCTTAGAGAAAATCGTACAACTGTGTCGTAATAATATAAGGAACTTCTATTCTCTACGGAGATTCCAAATTCATCCAATTATTTAAAACTTCTAAGGGTAAAAGATCACCAGTTTGATGGTGGCAGTTATAGCTAGATCATTTGGGAAAAGGCTTAGAATATTATGGTTGTCAATCATCAAGTTTCAATGACGGTGAAGAACAAAAACATTCCTTTTTTAACTTACCGTAATGGTTCACCTTTGTTTCATCATAAATGCATTTATTGATAGGCAATTAACAATAAGAAGAATTCTGCATTATTGTTGGTGTAATAAATTAATATTAAGATTACGAGTTGCTATTACAGCAAAAGCACAAGATAGTTATTACTGTTTTTTATTACTGTGGAAAAAGCTTTTTTATGTTTCCTTGGCAGTTAATACCATTCATTACATGCAAATGATACAAATCACAAAACGATCATTTAATAATTGACTTTTCTTCCATCGATGTGTATTGAATTAAAAATATGTGTTACCTTTTATTTGGCCATTTTAAAAGTGACATGTTGGTCAGTCGTAAAGCCATGTGGCCAATATTTCTCGCCAGTTCGCTGCCAAGCTCTATCAGCTTGGCCGGTTGATAGATAGTCCACTATGTAAATGCGGCAATATGATTTAGGATGCCGATCACATCCTTTGGGAATGTTCACAATAGGTCAATTAACGGGAAAAATGGCTCCAGACGATACAATACAACTTGGTTGCATTTCTGACACATTAAAAAGCATTCAATGAGTTCCCAGCGTCCTATGGAAAGCACTTAGAACATTATTAAAACATTAACCCCCTTTTATAACATAACTATTAATAAATTAACTTTCTACACACTAAAGTGCATGCCATTAAGACTTGAAGAATTTCTCTTCGGAAATTCCTGGCAAACATTTGAAACACGCACAATAAACGGCATTGTTACGCTGTGGAATACATCCTTTATGAGCGTGAAGACGTAGCGGGTGGTAGTAGGTGCAACGTTGAATACCATAGGGTATTTTTTAAATATATCTGGCCATTAGCCATGTTTGGTTGCGGTGTCCAGGGCTAAAATCCGAGTTTGGAAAATTACATTAAAAGATTGTTCTATCAATTTATTGACTTGTGTTCAAAGACTAGAATGTCTATGATGGTAAACATAACTTTCTCACCCATTCAATCTTTAAGCCTCGGTGTAGCAAGTTTTCAACTTTTCCTTTTCAGAAAAAGAGACGTAAAGCGACTGAAAAAGCAGCAGGTCTCGTAAACAATAATTTGTGTTATATACAAATACTAAGAAGTGATGCTTTATTTGGAGTTCATATGCTCCAAATTAGGAGTGAAAAAGGTTGAACATATATTTTAAATTAACGTATCAATTTTTTCATATTATTAAATGATAACATATGCAGCTTTCCTTTTTAAAAAGATTACCACGACAAGTAGCATTTTTTGAATCCATCTGTTTGCCTTACTTAAAATAATCGATTCTTTTGTTTGCGTAGGTAACACTGTTTCATCGTATAATTATTGCAGTACAGAATATTGAAGCCCCTTTTTGAATCAGTTTCAGAATGTAAAGTAATGTCACTAGCGCTTATATATATATATATTCAAAGTATCGATACATAAGCGAATTGATAATTTGTATTTCAAACTCTCAATGTAACGATGTATTGCGAGGGAGTAAGGTGTTATTCAACGAACGCTTATATTAGAATGTATATAGAATTGTTTATCTCTAGAAGTTTCGATTGGCGCTTGGCTGACTTCAATAAAGGAACTGTTTACCAAGAAGAAACTTGGATTCAACAGAAGTTATTAACGTTTCTAGCTCATGTTACAAACCAAGAACTAAAATGACTTAATGACGTTTATTGTAGAATACGGTTTGCAATACTTTTTATTAGTCAAATTTTCTGGGTCTCCTGTGCAATGATCAACATCGATGGCGTTGGTTTGATTTCCAGTACGGACAGCTTCATAAATTTATTTTACAATCGGTTTATGAATCTATATTCAAAGGCATGGATTTTTGTGGTGTCTAAAATTCCCTCCCACCTATCCAATCCTAAAGACGAGACGCAGTGAGAGCGATTCGCTAGACACTAGTACTGTCTTTTTTTTTTTAAATAAAACACAATTCATTTGTACTACTTCCACATATTTATAATGATCAGGACCGGTTTCGCTCATCACGAGCATTATCAACTGACAAAAAGTACAAACATAACAGGCCTATTTATATAAAATTGAGTGTAAAAATGAAGGTGTATAAAACTGATGGTTCATGAACTAAGACAAGAAATTATTGATTAGCAAACAAATTTTACATAAATCAAATAAAATAGTCTACAATTAAAATGTTATGGACCTCTTACAAATCAATAAATACTAATCTGAAATCAATTGTCGATAGTTGTACTCTTTTGCAGAGTCGATAAAAAAAATGAATAAACATTTTGAAATCAAGTTTTGGTTATCTTTCAGTTTTTAAATGAAAAAATAAATTCATTCTTATTTAAATGTTATATATTTATCGACCCAAGTAATAGAGAGAACATTACAGATTTGATCAACAATAAAATTTGATTGAAACATAAATCGGAAAGGATATTAAGTTTGTAAAGTAAATGTTTGATAGATATGTTATTTCAAAATATACTTAAGGTCGTAAAAAAGCGAATCTAGGGGGTGTGTTGACCACCGTGTGGCCTCAATGCTTTTTTATTGCTGGCATAAAGATGACGATGTTCAGGTTTATTTATTAGAAAAAAGTTGAATATTAATTACTTGCGTGCCTAGAAAAAGAAGCTTTCTCGCAAAAAGCTTATTATTAGGTCATTAGAAAGATAAACAAGTTACTTAAACATAAACGTCAGCATTGGGTCGATATTGTATTTTTTATCTGAGTTACTTTTTATCAGCCATATTTACCACTTTTTAAGCACAAGTCAAGTAAATGGTCATAAAATTTACTTCTCTTTGCATTAAATGTCAACAAAATCAGTAATATAATAATTATATTATTTTTAAGAATGAAGAGACGTTAAAAACTTGCTGTTTTTTATTTGAACTATTTAATAGTCACCGAGTGATGTATTATCACGCCATATTCCATCGTTAGGTAAATACAATCATACTTATAGAATTTTCTTCTTGCGAAAGAAAACCTTCATTACATAAGTTTTATAAAATAAATAATGCAATTATACATACACGGAGATCAAATAGAGAATTAGTGGATGACGAGAGAAGAGAGAATACCGTTGTTTCAATTAAAAATTGTACATCTGCAAAAAAGATTAAAAAATACTTTTATCGAATTAAAACAAAATTTTTAAAAAACCCGTAGTTAATATAAAATATATACGTAACCATTATTAACCGTCAGTTGTGTAATTATGTATGCACTTAATGGCGATAGTTGAAAACGTATAGATATACAATTTTGCATCAACGATACGCTATAGCAGCGCTATCCAGCAGGCTTTCAACTTTTTTCCCTCTCAATACACGTGGGGACATTCTCTACGATGACAGTGGAATGAGTGGCTGAAATTTTTGTTCGCGTGCTCGGATGCCTTGAATTTGAGATCACACCCGTGATTGATTAGGAAAATTGATACCGCGCCGATGGACTTAACAGGGGATAGTTTCAAGGGATAGTTGAAAATAATTAGGGTATACCCCAGCATAACGTGACAACAGATTTTATAAGACAGCAAACTAACTGGAAAATATATTTTTAAAATAATACCCAACACCTAATAATTGTTTGTTTAAAAAAAAAACGGTATGGATTACCAATTAAATCAGGGCATTAACTGTTATTCAAAATAAGGATTTATTTATGGATTTTGGTCATGCTAATTGCATTATTGTGTACATGCAACGGATTGTAAATGTTGAATAAACAATTTGACAACTTATAAACTTACTACACATGTTAATCATTAATTTTAGTTTCAAAGAAAAGTCTGTAAATTCAAGAAAAAATCTCGCATGTGGTAGAAGATAAAATAATTCAGAGTTGATAAGAAAAAGAAAGCTTCAGGCTGAAGTTTAGCTGATCTCCTCGAAGTAGTGTTTGCCTAATAAATAATTTAAGGTGCATTTGTGGTGAGCTCGTATGAAATTTTATAAGCAGAAACTACACTTTCATTCATTTTTCATATATTCAACCTCATTTTTATTGCAGTATTTTTTGTATTAGAACAATTGATATTGTATAAGACAGTAAGTTTAGCCGTACCCGCTTCACTAATCACTTTAAGGTGTTAACTGTCAATTCTTGGTGGAAAGACATTATATTTTAAAAAATAAAACACAATTCATTTGTACTACTTCCACATATTTATAATGATCAGGACCGATTTCGCGCATCACGAGCATTGAATTGATATTGTGTTGAATTTCAATTTATAATTGATTAAGCTTATTTGAATTATTTTTTTGTTATAATGATATAGCCTATAATGGCGCTTTAGTGTAATGTTGTATGAATTTTCAAGAAAAAATTGATTTCAAAAAAATTAAATTGCAAATATTACTCGTCTGTTCTGTAGTGCAGCGGTTGTTAACAGGTGGTTTACTGAGCTATGGCAGTAACGTCAACGGAGAAACCATAAAATTATTTTAAGCACGTACCAACAATTTTCACACCAATAAATTTGTTATTACCATTTTGTAAAATTTACATATATTTTTTATGATCATTATTTTGTGTTATGAATTATAACGCTCACTTGTGTTCCTTCACCTACTGCTTTCCCATAAGTTCATTTTATACGGTAGTATCCGGTAGCGTAACGAACGTTAAGCGCATCTTTTTTTCCTTAATTGGAAGTGTCTTAGGAGATAATATATATTAGATTATATGTGTATATTTTAATTATAAATCATGTTAATGGTCGGCGGCATTCAAAATGGTGAGTTTAGTGGTCTACGAGATCTAAAAGTTTGAGCGACTGTAGTGACATAGCTGGGGCATAAAAATAGGAAAGCATACAAAAAATTAATATCATTCATCTTGCAAATATTTTCTTATAGAAACTATACAATATGTATCTATATACTTTTTGCGTCAACCAGCACTATCTATCGTTGTTAAAAATACTGAGGCTTGTTCACTTTGGAATGAATTTAAGAATATTAAAAAACTGAAAGTAACAAATCCATATTTACAGCAAGTACATACAACGTTTATTCATAAATCATACATTGTGATACAATGCAACAAATTTATCTGTCTTATAAGAATGACGTTATCTTGATATTCTATCAATACTTCTTTGGCGAAATAGTTGTTTTCTTTGGATCAATTTTATTCAAATAATTCATTTGATATCAGAAATATTACATTTTTAATAACAGCTGTTATCAGGTATTGTTCCATTATTTACCAGAATTGGATAACTGGAAAACGATTTTCATGTTTGGTATTGCATTTTAATACTTTTCATTTAATATATCAATTCAATAATCTCTCATTTGTTCACACAAAGACTTCAAAGTAAAATAATAATTCGATTTCATTACTCATTAAATGCATCATCGTGTTTCACAAAATGGCTGCCTTTCAATACGCTCAAATGGCGCAATAAAACGATCCAATTTGCCTTTCAAAAGCATCCACGGAAACATTGTTATTGGATTAAAAATGTGCAATCCAAAAAATGACAAAACACTCGTTTAAAATTCATACATAAAAATGGTAATTGTATACAATTTACTGTTTTAGTTTTTTTGCAAGATGTATTATAATTAATTCCGTAGATATTCTATCGTGTAAATGTTTTCTTGTTAAAAGCTTTCCATGTAATTAATTGAAAAATTGTGAAGAGTAAAAATATCTTTTCGAATATAAATTAATTGATTTCTTATTAATCGAATCTTGCCAAGCAAATTAAATTATCGTAGAATTCTACGCCATGTTTATTGAATACTCAAGTAAACATGTTTACCCAAAGATAATACTCACCATTATCTCGGATATAATATATTCTTCTTGTGGATTTTGTGACGATGTAAGTTCACCTTTGAAAAAATCATTAATGTCGTTAATACTTATAAACATAAAGTAAGCAATATGTATAAGTGTGTTCAGCCAGTCTACGCCTGCTCAAATCTTTGTAAGTTATAATTCTTGTATTTTCAATAACCAAGTCATTAGAAACAATAACTTCAAATTTACGATATTTTCAAAAAGTGATAGTTCGTTAAGGTATTCTCTCGTCTAGTGAATTAAACAAATAAGGTGTCAGTGGCTTGGTTAAACAGTATTGTTAAGTATTTATATATTTATTATGATAATATTGTCGTTTTTCGAATTCTAACGAGCTATATTTTATTAATATCACTAATTGATTGAATTGCCTTTTTAATTACTTAGTAAACACAAAATTTTGGCTTTAAAAGAATTATATGAATTGTTTGATAACTATTTTGGCTCCACGCCATCGACAGAACTACGTTTAAACTGATTTTAGTTTATCTAAATATCGAATAAACTATAATCAGTATAAATATAGTTTTAACGATAGCGTGAAGCCAAAACGTATTTCGTAATTCATATGATTCTTGTAGAACTTAATGGTTTGATACTTTTACATTATTTTAATTATAATTGTTTGTTTAAGACATCGACTGAGGGTGCTTGATGGAATTTCATTATCAAATTTGGATTATTGAGATTTTGAACACTTCCATGGAAGTTTACAAAATCTCAATAATCCAAATTTGATACTTGTTTGTGTAAAAATATTTTTAGACTTTAGTGTCTCAGAATCGAAAGCTTGTCAGTTCCCCTTAAATAAGTTTATACAAAGAAAAAGTGTTGAGAAAATGAATTTATATTATAATAACCAACCCTAAAGACCTTCATATTCTCTCAAAAAACTATATAGTCAAAATAATCATATCCGAAGTAAACCCTTGTCGTGAATATAAATCGAGAGATTTATGTAAAGCGTATGCATACGGACACAGAATAAAAAATCCCTTCCAACCCCGAGAGCGTGTAAAATTATATGAATATACAAACACAGCTTGGAAGTCTCTCACATCAAAGGAATTTTAGCGGAGAAATTTAGTTAAATATGAGAAATATTCCGTTTCATAGAGGTTCGAGCTCAAATCAACCTGTAATATATTTCACCAAATGCAGGCCATTTTCGTTTAAATAATTTCGCTTCTATAAATATGTCGAAGCGAAAAAGTGTCTGTAAAAAATTCACCCTATTTGTGATGAATAAATAAATTTTAGAGGCAAAAAATTGAACAACGCTCTGAAAAAAAGATGAATCGAAGAAATAAAAATGTCAAGTGTCAGAAGAAAGACTGAAGAAAGAAATAAACTGAAAAAGTATTTATTACACATCGATCAAACTAATTATGTATGTAAGGTAAACGTACCAGTACAGTAAAATCAACAAAAATAACGATTAACATTTAGCATAAGACCAAATTATGACTAAACAAGTGTATTCATAATGAATCAAATGTCTTTATTAATATGATAAGACAAAAATAAGTAAAAGTTCTGTCACAAAAAAATTATGTTCAATTTTTAACAACCATGTTAATGTTTCAGTAGTTGACCAAATAAAAAATTGAAAATGCCACTAGTTGACCATGTCTATCACAGTGTTTCATGATAACCTTTCACCAGAGATGCCGTAAAGCTTCCTGTAAGACCGCTCTCCCGCGTCTTGTAAGATCGATTAGAATATGCTTACATTCACTGATATCCTTAACAATTCTCTTAAGAAATTCAAAATAAAATACTTACTTCCTAAGGTGTTGTTTTTAAATGGTCGCTATTACACCCCAATGAAATATATGGTGATGTGTTAATTCCTCAATCCGATAAAAGATGGTTTCACTTGTCTGAAATTTACAATTTAGAGCAATCCCGCGTCTACGTTTCTTATTTTGGGGACTTTTATTGAAAAAACGTCAACTAATGTTACATTTACCTTATATAATATAATCAAAAATACTTACGCCTCGATTAATATACATTTTATAATACGCATTTGGCAAATTGACTTACCTGCCCCATATATCTAACCCTTCTCTTTTCTAAAAAGAAAAGTTGACGGATTGAATAACAAATGGTTTTGGTAGAACAACATTAATAGTGTACATTGGTGAAAAATAGCAAAATATCAATTAAGAAGTTTAAAAAGTGGATAAATAAAGAATGCAGTTTTAAACTATATTATATAGTTCAATGATTAACGAATTATTAACATGTATTAATGTTTTTTGCAATGCAAAAGCATGATATTTTATTTTAGTACTTATTCAACAATACGTGGTGTAAATTCTTTTTATAAAGATAAAGCAAAGTTTTATAATACTATTTAAATGTAAATTTCAAAACTGTAGTTAAAGAAAATATTACAAATCTTCGGGTTGCGTGTGTTACCGAGCTTGCGTGCATTGTTTAATAAATTATATGTAATTTAACTTGCATAGAAAGATAGATATGTTTTTTATACGTGGAAAAAATCGTTGAAATTATTATAAGATTTGTATCACACTGCTGAAATATTCTTGATACATTATTTTTGATTTGGCATTGTTACGATATCGTTGTCAACGTCATCCACTTGGTTACAGATGTGTCAGATTCAAATCCCGGTAAGAACAGTTTCATAAAATGATTTTTAAATTGATTCATGAAGTTTGTAGGTCTGTAGATCAAGAATCCCCAATCACCCATCCGATGATAAAAACGGGGCGTAGCGAGAGCAATCAGCTAATCAATAGTCTTGTCCTAACCTTAGTTTCTCTGAAAAAAAGAGTCGTTGAGCAATTGGAGTCCATATGACACCGTAAAAAAATAATAAAAAAGATATCATTATAATTAAAAATTTGTATAATGAAAAAATATCTAAAAGTAATATTAATACGGGATAAAAAGTGTTTTAATTTTTCTTTTTCTGAAAACGTATTTACTTCCTATTTGAGTGAAATATATATAATAAACGAATAGTATTACCAATTAATTAATACGATGAGCTGTATGCCATATACTAAATAACATTTTTTTGAATTTTATTTGTTAACTATAGATACAGTAAACATGATTTAGATTGTAGATAATTTACATGTTTACATAATATATTTATAAACATCAAGATGCTCTTTACCTTCTTAAACTGTATCCACTCAATATGTGGAATATACAGCGTAAAATAAAATAATACATTTAAGAATATATTTTTGCTTTTCTTTTTCAACGGCTGAACCATGTCCGTTTTTTTTATGTGCAGCGTTTGAAGTAGAATATGACATAACAAAAGGATTGTCTCAATAATTTAGTATTTGGTAGACTTTTTAAAGAACGAATAAAGTGCTCCTTATAGATTTATATGTTTTTTCTGGTGGATAATTTACAGCTTTCTTATTTTTCTCGTTGAAAGTTGGAGATAATAAATCCGTGTTATACTCTGCAAAGAAACCCTTCGGTAAATCATTCTGATCCGGAAGTTATGTTATATGTTTAGTTTGAGCAAATGAATAATTCTCTGAAATTGGTGCCAACACCAAAATAGTGAGATTATAAAATTTAAAACATATTGTAGATTAAATTACTTAATTAGTTTTACTAGCCCTATTCCAAATAGTCTCTCAAAATATAACAATGCATTCAAGAACAAAAGTTTTTGTATGATACATATTCATTTGTAAGGAAATACAATATTTCCTTACACAAAAATTTGCTCGACGTATACTTTTGCCTTGTATTTATTTGATATAATTGTATTTTTATTTAACGATCGTTCGTAAAATATTTAAGTTGCCCAAAACCGAATTGTTACCAACGTTGTACCTATCATCATCTAAAACAAATGCCTTCTACCAAACGTATCCCAAACTACAGCAGCGTAAAGCGTTTTAAAAAATTTCCTAGAATATTTTTGGAGAATTAACTTGCCATTTGAGATCTAAACGTTTTTTTTTCATGACGATATAAAATTTCATGTAATTCGACCTCAAATTACGTCACACTAATTTGATCAGATCTGTTCTCTCAGATATTCCAAAAGAATTAATCAGAAATGTATAACTTATAACCATTGGCACATAAACATTATCGAAATAAAATTGGCTGCCGTAGAAAATTGATATTTTTTTGTTCCAGCATAACATTTACAATTCACAATACATTATATTACATAATAAAATATTCTTTATATACATCTAAATTCTAATTAGAATATAAAATTGATTATTTGTTATGAATTACAAATATTTATTACACTTTCTTTTAAATTGTTTAAAAGTTTTTCGTATCATGGAAACACCTGGCGGTATCAAATAAAACTTTTTCAAATTGCGATGCATCGTTATAACTTTAAAAAACTATTTGCCGAAACAAAAAACTTTCAAAACGTCTTTCAAAAATATTTGAAACTTAAAGTTTTCCGTTCCTCCGATCAAAGTTTCAGACGTCAAGTGAAGTAATTCGAAAACTTTCATTTTTCCACTTGGGTGGCTTTGAATTAGTCCCAAGTTCCAATGTTCTATGCCGATGCATTTCTGAAATTTTACGTCACTAAATTTTTCTTTGAAGTTTTTTAAAAATATGAAAATTAGCGCAAAATCTGCAGATAAATTTTATCCATTATCGAAGTTTTTATTCACAGGAAAAAACTTAATATCAAAGCGAAAAGCAAAGAAGCAGTTTTGTAAATAAATTATATTGGTAGTACAGAATACTTTTAAGGTTTTATTGTACATATTTTACGATATACAACATTTAGTCTATATCTATACGTAGATTTAAGCTCCGAAACACATTACAGAAGTGCATGTTTATCACTCTTATAGTACAACAATGAATCGTGGAATGGTTAATAACTTTAAATAAAGTATTTTATCTCTTACTAAGATTTTACTGTTTTAAAACAGTCTGTTCGTACGAACTGGAAAAAGAATTTTATTTCTATTTGAAATGCATAAACAGAATTAACTGTATTTATGTGACCTTGCTTGAATTTTTTTTACCATGTCCATTCTTAATGTGGAGCATATGGTCTCCTTATAGAGGTATCTCAACAGAATTTTTCTATGAGAACTGCTTGTTACTCAGTTGCTCAAACTCTCTTTTTCGAAGAGAGTAGGGATAGAAGGATAGAACTAGGACAGAACTAGTGATAAGCTAATCGCTCTCGCTACGCTCCGTGAGGATCGGATGGGTGGAAGGGGGGTTTTAGAGATCACAAACACTACGAACAGAAATCCATAAATCAATTTATGAAAACCATCCGCACCGGGAATTGAACCTGAGACATCTGTAACCGTAGCCAACGACGCTACCAACTGCGCCACGGACGCCTGACCTTGTTTGAATACTATGCACCTATCCCTCGTTTAACACGGAAGATAGGTTTTGCTACATCACCGTGTTGAACGAAACCGTGTAAAGCGAGACTAACAAATGTACGTACGTTAAAAAATCTCCAAACTCAAAACCGTGTTAAGCCGAAATCATGTAAAGCGAGGGATGGGTGTACTGTTTTATGCACTAATGATTTGATAATATGCTGGAAAAAAGAGATGAAGGTTAACGAATGAATTATTGTAGGTGTTTTTATGTCTTTATTATTTAAATGACAAAAAACTATTTTATATGGTGGATTCTGAGTTGACAATCAATCCATTACTTACGGTGATTTTAAATACATTTTTTTAATGACAAAGATGGTACTTCCTGTAAAATGATTTACGTATCCATATATTTAAGTAAATAATTGGTATTTATAGTTTTGAGCCCTTTAATTCACCACGCACGCTTAAGTCTCCTCATTATTAATATACAGTACGTTCAATAAATATAAATAATCAATTAATGTCTTTTGGAATAAATATTAATTTTGAAATACATTTAGTTTGAAGATGTCATTCAAATTGATTAATTACTTTCTATTTTTTAAACCATGTCCACTCCCAATGTAGAGCATATGGACTAATTGCGAAGGTTCTCAACAGTCCACAGTGGTATGTTATCAATTAAATATGAAATTGTCTTCGATAAACCCATGGATAAGTTATTTAAAAACAATAATATAATATAAATTTGGATTATTGAGAATTTTGTACACTTCCATGTATTTTGTCACTAACGACCTGGGTTTCGCCTTTCGGCATCTTCAGGCATTGGAGCACACGAAAGGACTCGAACTGACAGACAGTAAACAGTGTCTAACGTTTATATAGAAGATACAAATACGACAAATATGTGAAGTGAACAAAATCTCAATAATCCAAATTTGATATTGAAATTCCATCAAGCACCCTCAGCCGATGTCTTAAATTATATAATGTAAATTGTTTAAGTTTTTAGCATAGATGTATTCAGTGAAAATTGTATGACAAAACTCAGTAGGCATATATATAAGCTGTATATATATTAACCATCTCCACTCTCGATGCGGAGCATATGTTCTCCTAACGGAGGTATCTCAACAGATGTTTTTTCTACGAGAAATGCTTGTTACTTAATGGCCCAAATACCCTTTTTGTAAGAGAATATAGATAGAGCGATGGACACAAGTCTAGTGGTAAGCTAATCGCTCTCGCAACAAAAACTGATAAATCAATTTATGAAACTGCCCACACTGCGATTCAAGTCCATAAGCATCGTTACCAAAACGAACGACGTAAATCACTCGAACAGGGATCCTAAAGTTTTTATGGAATTAATGATGGAATAATAAAATAGACCAAGACGTTTATTTTTTAATTTTGTGCATCTATTGAAGATTCTTTTATTTTCACGTAAGTCGAAAAGGGGTCGGAGGCTACTTGAACACCCCTACCCTATTAACAGCTCTGGCTGTAGTACAACAACTGTTTCGAATTGTATTAAAACATTCATACAATGTAATATGTTTGCGCAGTAATATCTATTAAAGAGCATTTGGGCAAACGATGAAATGATACCGAAATTCTGTTGGAATTGGAGAGGTCGCTTTGGACTGGGTAAGGCTTTTGTGAAAACGGCTTTGTGAACCTGAAGGGAAAGTTGTTTTTGGAAATCGTTTCAAAGGTCGACGATGAATGCGGCCTGAGAAAACGACTTGTAGATATCCGCAAACATCATTGTAAAATATTCATAATAATAAAAGTTTCCATTTCTGACATTATTTATATTTGATTTTTATGTGATCGTAATAACATTTGTTGCAAAATATAAACAATGAAAAGTATTATTAAAAAATTAATTGATTATTTAATCGTCACCTGAATTCAGAACAAATTTAGAAAGAAACTTTTATTTAATTTCATATTTTGATTGACTTTTCTTGTTTGTTTTGATAAACATTTGTGGAATCTTTTTTAAATACTGAACTACTCTAGATAAAAAAATAAATATGAACAGTTTTCGTTCACACACATACCGAATTCATCATTAAATACATATTTTTTTATGAATATATTTAAATCTTAAAACGGTTATGTCACACGTTTTTTACAAAAGTAACCTAATTTTGCGTTCATCTTACAACTACTGATTGATTGATTGACACTTTCTCTAAATTTTAATAAGGTTTATTATTCCTACTTATCCATGGCAAAAATTTCAGATAAAGAGAGTGATAAGCATATTTTTTTTTACTATGACCTCTAACTTTAAATTTCAACATGGAATCTCTTTTTAAAGAGTTGAACTATATAAAAATAGGAATAGGAAGGGAGTAACAATTGGTTAATCGCCATTACCAAATCCTGTTTTTTTTATCGTCAATAAATTTAGAAATAAGTACATTGAAAACATCTACAGTGGTTTCCGTTCAGCGATTCAAAGCCTTGCTATGTGGGACCAGCAACTTATAATTAATCTTCCCTCTATATCATACTACTTATCTTATTCATTTTTCAATGTCTGGAGATAAACGAACGTGTGGGAGGTTAGCGATATTTGGCTTTAAATTGTTGCAAATGATATATCAATGCTACTATGTTTACAAAAACTAATGATGGTAACAATAGACTCTCTATAGCTAGATAAAATAAGTCGGCTCCGTGGTGGAGTGGTCGACGTCGTTAGCTACGGTTTAGGATGTCTCGGGTTCAAGTCCCTGAACGGACAGTTTCATAAATTGATTTTTCAATTGATTTTTGGATTCTTGTTCGTAGTCATGAATGTTTGTGATCTCTAAAATTCGCTGCCACCCGTCCAATCCTACAAAAAACGGGACGTAGTGAGAGTTATTAGGTAACCACCAGTCCTGTCCTAGCCCTATCCTTCTATCCCTACTGTCTTCAAAAAAAGAGAGGTTGAGCAACTGAATAATAGGCAGTTTTTGTAGAAAACTTCTGTTAAAATACCCTTATTAAAAAGTCATATTCTCCACTTTGAGAGCGGACATCGTAAAAAACGTTAATTTTTTAGTAATTAATCCGTTTTCCATTTGTTGTAAAATTAACGAGATTTAACATTAGATATAGAATGGTAATTTGTAGTGAAGAATATTTAGACCCGGAGAAATGTATTCAGTTTGGGGTGCGACGACAGAATATAGGTCCTTTCCTATAGTTGTCCTTTTATACGGTCGAATGGTTTTCTGCCTTAGTCATCACTTGCATTGATTTGTTTTATCAAGGTGTTCACTTTCATCATTATGTATACAAAATTGGCGTCGTCTGTACTGCTCATCGCTTGAATTTGCTGACTGAATTTGCTTCAACCTTACCCTTATAGATATTATGTGGAATTTGCATCGTCTTTATTGATGACTCGTCACAAATTATTAAATATTATTGTATCATGTGACATATTCATTATTCCTTATTAAGTTAAAATATCCTTTCAACCGAAAACGGAAATAATAATAAAATATCCATTTGAAACCTTTTGATAGTCTGAAAGGTTTAAAAACTTATTCAAAAACGAATAACGACGCATACAAAAAGGGGTGAAAAACAAATAATTACATTCAAATATATATTCAAAGCTGTAAAATAATTAGTGAAGCTTTACAGATACCCTGTGTCAAATTGTTTCTTGTTCTTTTGAAATACGCCCTAAAAGCTCTATTCATAATATCACTCTCAGGTCTGAAGTAGACATCATGTTCTTTCCAAATAAAGAAAAAAGGATGACATTGTTTCTGTCACTAATGAATGATGAATGTTTTTGAAGGTATCCTAAGACTAACCCTATTCGTGTTCTTTGATAAGCGCGTATTTGAAGGGTAAGCTATTAAGGGTTGTTTAAACTGTTAAAGATAAATATTTGGTAAAAACAAATCAAAGTTAAATAGCTTTAAGCTTAGGAATTGAAATGAGAAAGGAAATTCTATCGCTTATGATAAGATTTTTTTCATCAATAGAAAACGGAGGGAATTTAAATTATTTTTTATTTTTTAAAAGTTTATACAAAGTCTTAAAGGTTATGTTTTGAGTTTTTCATAACGAATTGATCCTTTTTTCCAAATTATGTCATTCGCTTGTGAAATTTAAAATTTTCTCTAAAAATACCTAAATCAAAAATAATACGCTTAATATTATATTCTCCAACTTAATAAATTGTCAAGATCTGGGAGGTAACATAGTAGAAAAACTTACCCCTTAGTACGTTCAAAATAAAACAGCGACGATGGACCTGGCTTAGACATGTGCTGCGGTTGCCCCAAGGGGGCCTGAACTCTGCCTGTCTCTTCTACCAACCGGATGGACTCCGTCGCACTGAATTACGATACATAGGATCTTATCGGCGGAGCTACGAGACGCTAGGATGACCTGAGTGGAAGCAAGAAGACTAGCGGTGGACACGAAATCTTGGAGGAACCGTATGATGGCCATATGCTGTGAAAAGGAGCGGATTATTTTTTTTTTGAACTTAATAGATAGGGTAACGATGTTCAATTATTTCATTCTGAAAGAGTTGAGTGATGAAAAGCTGAAGTCCACATAGAAATAATTTTACATATGACTCTGTGTTTAATGATTGTGATGATTTCATCCGTTTTTACCCTCTACCCAATCCCAAAGAAACGTTAATATACTAAAACAATAATTGTAAACCTTTTTTTCCAATTTAAATGCTCAGCTATGTAAGGTTTATTATAATTGTTAAAGTACGCATACAATTTACATGTTCTCTACGAGACATCTAGTAGCGGTTTAATTTAGATTAACACTGAAATGTAAGCTGGTGGTAAATTGTAGACTTAGAAATGGGAAATTATTATTCAAACTGATCAACGAAGTACATGAACCGATATAAGTCTACGGCTTCGCCACAATTATTCAGGTATTCTCTCGGATAATGTATTCTGCCTGTAATTTGAAACTAAATACACTCTTGTATATATTCATTTGCATATATTAAATATTGTAAGACACTTTTGTCACCATTAGCATTACGGCTCTTTGAGACTAATTATTTTTTTCTTTTATTAGTATTTGTAGAATAAAATTAAATTCAGAGTAAATAAAATGAAACATCAATTTCAGTCGGAGTTGCAGTATAACAGCCGTCAAGATTATTGATAAAATATTTTTTGCCAGTCCTGTAACCGAGAAATGAAGACTTTTGGGTGTTAGTTCTATTAGATACGGTGTCAAAAGTTCATTATTTGATTTTGCAATCGGTTTATGGGTTCGTGTTTGAATGTCTGCGATATGTAAATTCTCTCCCACTGATCAGATATGATTCTATAACTGGGCGTAATGAGAATGATTAGTTGACTACTATTAATCATTCCCTGGCTCCGTCTCAGTACCCATAAGCACCTGAATGGTAACCAGTTCTCGTCAAACAATTTCCGTTGAGATACTTTATTAGCGGTACTAAATTGTCCCATTCTCTACAATGGTAGCGAATATTGAAAAACTAAATTATAATTATTGAATATTTTAAATCACGTGATACGAATTTTTACTAGGATCCTCTCCAGAAGAAAATATATATTGAGAACACAGAACAATCCAATCCAACCCAATCGTTTAGGTAAAGCTTTTATCACTAAAATATAAAACCCGACTATAATTTGATATATATGTAAAAAAAAACTAACTATTCGTGGTGGTCTATAAACATAAAGAAATGCAATTTTAATTTACTATTCTACATATAAGCCTAAGAGCTTTTTTTAGTTTTTTTTGCCAAAAAATAAAAAATACTTCGAAACGAATTTCGTTGAGGTGCTCTAATAGATATAAATCTTAATTTAATGGCTACAAAAACAAACTGAAAACTTTAACACTAAATTATTAGAAACACGAAATATCTCAAAGCTTTAAAGACTTACGAAACACTCTACAGAATTTTGTACAACAAAAGATAACACAGACTTTCCCATCGTGGAAAATATTTTTCACGTTTTCGCAGCTCCAAGCTCAAACGTCAAGATTTGAGATAATAGAGTCATTTAGAAAAGCGTGAGACAGATGAACGCTATGACCGAGACTCAAGTCGATCTCTCTGTCAGAAAATATTTTGCCGCTATAATTTGAGGTTATAGTGGTTTTTAATATCTTTGACCTTATATTTATTTGGAAAGTTTGCTTGTCGGTTAATTAAGCTACGAAGCAATTAAAATCAAAATATCAATTTCAGTTTCATTATTTTTTTAGTGGGCATTATATTATAAACGCTGAATTTATAAGTTCGAAGGTTTTATTCGTTAATTAATGTATATCAGAAAGGTTTTTTAGTGAAAATTGGTGGACTCGAAAAATTATTATTTTGTGCTTGACTGAAATTATACTCTGTCAGTTAATAATAAAATAAGCTTTTACCATAAATATCCGCTAACAATGTGTAGGATATGGACCATCTCAACCGAAGTTGTTGTATGCGAGAACTGGTTGTTGTTATACTGTCATTTAATATAATAAAAGCTGTCAGTATTTTATTGATTGTTTAATTTAAATACTGATTACTTCATTACTGTTAAATAATGTAATTGTCCACACGCAAACAGATCATTGATTCTTTTTACGGATCTTTTTATTTATTTGCTGATATTCAAGTAACTATTATTTTTTTGAGCATATGCACTCCTAATGGAGATTATCTCAACATAAAGTTTTTTTACAAGCATTGTTTGTTCCTCAACAACTTTTTCGAATAGAGAAGGATATAAGAATAGGGTTAAAACAGGACTATTTTTTAGACATCACAGATATCTTTGTTTTCGAACAGAGCTTCTTTAACTGTCATACTGGGATGGGAGCACGTGAGCACTTTAACTGAAGCCAACAATTTTTACCACTCAATAACGAACCTAGCAAATAAAAAATAAATGTAGTTATATTTGTGCACGTAAATTCAATTGTGATTCATTTAAGT
Organism: Himalopsyche phryganea; assembly: GCA_022494535.1. Classification (NCBI taxonomy): domain Eukaryota; kingdom Metazoa; phylum Arthropoda; class Insecta; order Trichoptera; family Rhyacophilidae; genus Himalopsyche; species Himalopsyche phryganea. The sequence continues at coordinate 2,843,870 of JAGVSL010000125.1, read as the reverse complement.
AAAAAAAAAACATTCAAACTCTTCAGCTGTTCTATTTAAAAATAAATCAATAGTTCAAAGTACGAAAATAATTCAAAAATTGTTTTAAGTCTGGAATCGTCAAAACTTTTAGAATTTTTAGGCGTCAACTGCCAGTTTATTTCTGATTTTAAAAACCTTTGTGTTGTAATATTATGGAAAAATTGAACCGAAATAAATGTTTTGTATTCTGATATTAACTGAAAAATATATTTTTAGTTACAATGTTTGTAAATTGAAAGTGATAAAAATCAAAAACCACCATTAAAATAGCAGCAAATTGTTATAAAATGTGAATTAATTGCTTTTTATTGTTCCCACGAGAAATAAAAGAAATAAAGCATACACTTTTTAAATTGTTTAATAAACTGGGCAATATGTTGTGCGAATGAGTATATATATATATATATATATATATATATATATATATATATATAATAAAGTAATATCAAAATCTTATACCATAAAGAAATCGTTATTTGTGCTTTAATGGCAAGAGTTGTACTTTAGCAAGAGGAGTCTGGGTTCAATTCCCAGCAAATTTCAATTTGGAATTCAGATTTATTACTTAAACAATTGAGATTTTGGGCATTAGTGTACATTCTATAGTAAAGTTAACTACTGAAACCGTAAACTATTATGAGCAAATTGATTCGATACATTTTTCTAAATTATTTTCGTTTTTCGCTGAAATTTAACTTTTAAAACCAAAAGCTCATTTTTAAGACAGCAAGAATTTATGACCCTTAGAAAATTAAAGGAAATAATAACGTGGTTTCCCCTTTTAATGATATGATGACAAAAAGGTTTTTGTTAGCTAATGACCTTAATGGTGAGACCTTTCTGAACTTACTGAGACTCACAAAAGCACACAGAATTATACAAGCAACGAAACTTCTGCAGGGTTAGATACATCAAATATAATTTGGAAAAATACTTCTTCCGTAATATATAATAAAAATATCTATTCTCATTTAAATTCAGTCAGGATTCATAAAATATATAACAATCATTCAATACAATTTTATTGTTATCGTTAAAATTATAGTACATATATGTTTGATAACTCTATTTACTTATGATGTCTCGTAAGCTAAAGAAAAATAGTTCTTTATGAAAATAAAAATACATTACAATTTATTTAATAATTATAAAAATGTTCATTCAGGCTCTGTAAAATATTGCAAAATGTTATGTCAAGTAATCAAATAATTAATATGTCAGTAAAATGGTTCATAACATCGTGTCAAGAGCAGAAAAGAAGAATAGAAATAATAACATATATATGAACGATTATGAAGCATCTAAATACATTTAAAGTTGATTTGATTTTTGAAGTTTTCAACAGTTTTTTTTTATTTGTTAGATTAAAATGTTATTTTGAGAATACAGCGGCCATGATTGATGGTAACTATCTGAATTTTTGAATCCATTGCATACATAATTCTCAAAAGTTATAATAAAGCAATGAAAATACTATTTTCCATATTGTTTTATATGAAGATAAGCAATAATTGTTTACATATTTATCTAAACGGTGTACTTCCATAAAAAAAAATCAGTCTAGATATTCTTTTAATCAAGAATTTATTAACGTTATATTTAAAAAATGCTGATAATGTCAATGTAATTTTATCCCTTGCATCTTTTGATATTACTGCGTAATCCAAAAAACTTCATTACATATGAGAATGTCCAGTAAAAGAGAGGCAGATGCTTGGTTATCACCATCTAGGATGTCTAGGATCTCAATCAAACACCACTTCCAGTCCGGTTCATCTCTTATTTATTAATGAAGTTGCAGTGGTTTAATACACAAAAATTACCAGTAAAACATTAAATTGAGTCTACATTTACGTTTACTTAACACATGAATTTACCTTTAAGTAATAATATAGTTGACATAACAAACGATTTTCAATTTAAATTAATGCCAATTTCAAAACAAAGCAAAACAATTTATAATAATGCGGCGGACACCCAGTGCGCCCACCGGCGGAGGCCGCCGAAACCAGACGGACTGCCAAAATAAAAATTAAAACTTCAAACAATGTAGGCTCCTTCCATTTTGTCAATGACTGTCGTCAAGCGGATGAGTCTATTAACAAGCGCCTGCTTTCTAATTTCAGCTTAAGCTCATCGGTTGGTCAGCAACCGATTGATTTTTAACGGCCATAAACCGGTTCGGCTAAATAATTAGTTATCACGAATCATTGTCATTAAAGCTATTCGCTGTCAGTTCTGGATCCTTTTAAAACTTAAGCTTAACAAAAAAAACCAGGTGTGTCACATATTTATGTTTTTGTCTTAATTCTCAGTCACGTGCAGTATAGTTCGTTTCATTGATTAAATTGATATTAATTTTCTAACGATACACTAAATTAACGTTTATTTGGAAGCTGCCATCATGCCATACCAAAGATTTATAGACCACTTCATCGGACCGAGACCTCTGTACTATCCACCCGTATACAGCATTTATCACTCTACGACGCTCAATGAGAAACGCTCAATGAGAAAAGTTAAGGGCTTTGGTTGTTAAGAATTCAGCTTGGCTTGGTGTTGAGTGGTTGGGTTTTGTTTATGGGGAAATAAAAATAACAAAAGACTGAATCTCGTCATAAAAAAATTGACTGATTTTTTTATTACGGATATCATGACAATAAACAGAAGGTTAAAGTTTATCCGATAACTCGGTTTTGTGCTTTGTGGCCAACATAACAAATTTTTTATGAATGATAAAAGAGTAACCTCATGAAACAAGTCTTTAAACTGCATAAAATATATGTTGTATTTTGTCTTCATTATTTGATTACCTAAGAATTGGCTATATAATTATGTGGGGAAAGAATACATATGAGGGGCAATACGGAACACTAGAGAAAGCAGAGACATCAACAGAACGCGTCCCATCATACACCGAGACGGGCGAAGGACAGAACGCGATCGAACGTCATAGAAGCCGGACTACCCCAAACACTGAAACAGGCGACAATAATTTCTCACTAGCCGTCGACCACAAAGGATGGCGGCAGATATATTCCAAAATGTTAAAATATCTGTATATACTCAAGTCAAAATAAAAGTTTCCAAAAATTATTAAGTTAAGTGAAATTGTTCAGTTATTTTGAAATATTATTTGCAACTTTCCAACATATTTTATGCGAATACTGTATTTCAAAGAACGTTAATAGAACGTTTTAATCGCTTAATTGTTTAATATTCCTAAAGGGTTTCAAACCAACGATCTAGCTCATGGTTAAACTAACACCTAACATTTTTTAATACTATGGGTATATTTTTATGTTTGGTCGTTACACTTATTTCTGAGAAATAGCAATGAATTTCCTTTTGAGTTTGGAAAAAGCCTGGAAAAAGACGGGAACGATTCTTGGGTATTTTGTGCCCGTCAAATTTTCACATAAATTTTGTCATTTTTGAACCCTTCATGCTCCGCCACAAAACGGGTAATTCAGTTGTTTAATATTAATAAATGAATATGGCATTTTAATATGCAAAATTGTCTTATGCAAGCAATTTATCGTCAATTCTATTACAGAATTGTATATCTGCATTTGCGTTTTCGGCTTTTTGTATTATTAATAAAACTGCAAAAATCACTCTTAAGTGCATGAAAAATAGCAAAACTGCGTATCATTATTAAGCACATATATTATTTATCGACTGTGAAAAGGCCAAAGGACGTAACCCACACACAAAAGTATTGTGTATAGTCCACACAAAACGGGTAGCAATTGTATAGATTGTAATTATCGAAAAAAAAATATTTTAAAAATACGGAGAAATACTTCTTTTTGTCTTTCTATAGTCGATGTTAATCACTTGTTTTTTATTTTTGTTTAATTTCGATAAGGTTATTTTTATCTGTTTTCATGCTCCCATTACAAATTGAGATTTTGCAGATATACAATTTTGCAATGGAAATAACGTTATGTAACATGTCTACTAAAACTTTCTGTCACTTGTCCTAAATAACAATACATCTTGTGATTACGACTGATACCATTAAAGTAAGTTTTGTAATAAAATATATCATAGCTGTACTTTAATTTCGATCACATTATCGTTATGTACACAATAAATTTAATATTACTAAAATTAACAAAAGAACAAATTCTTACACGAGAAAAAGGTTTTAGAATGAAAGCCTCATAATTCTAAAATTTCATAAGGTGACTGAAATAATTTATTATTCTTTCCTTAATAAAATATATCATACGTTGTTCGCATAGACTCTGTTAAATGCGTGTGAAATTTGCCATATTTCCTAAAGACAACGTAACAGCTTATTCATTACGCCTTTATACTCATTTTGTTTCAAAGTTATTTATGTGAGTACTAACCGTTATATTATTTTATAAGTTATAAGATAAAGTAACAAAGAGGCGTGTTATTAAAGTTGTGTTCACAAGAGATGAGCTATTCATCTCAAAATAAAACTAACGTTGTAAAATAAAAGAAAATCATTAATTTGGGAATTGCCAATGATTTGTAGTTATTTACTAATATTTCGAAACCTTTGCAATAAATCCATCAGAAAACATTGTTACCTTACAATAATTTACTTATTGCATTTAAATAACCATTGTTAATGAAACTTTCATTGCTTTCGAAACATACCAACTGTTATTACACGTATCATACACATTCTGTGAATGAATAAATGCTTAAATATATCGAAGATATAAGTTAGGGATGAAAGTAGATATTTTACCGTTTCTAACTTATTGTTTATTTTAAAATGTAAAATATTTACTAAACACGTATTTCATATCATTCTTTCAAAGATTAACTATAAATAAATTGTACTTAATTATTCAATTAAGTATTATAAACCTGTCAGTCGACAGCCGACATCTTTAGTCCTTGTCGTACTCACAGTTAAAGGTTTAAATTACCAAAAAGAATATTTGATAAAACTTTTCAATCGATATAATATGGTTTAGTAACTAAACCCATGGATTTCTTTGTTGTTTTCTTCCTATTTTATCCACTATGTTTGATCTTGAAACGGGAATTAAAAGGGTAATTAGCTTATTACTAGTTATTTGCTTACATTATCTCTTTTTAATGATGAATTGAGTTAATGAGTAACACATGTTTCTGTTCAAATACTTCATTAACGTTTTATATTCTACGTAAGAATGTAGTTTGTTACAAAATTATAGTATTAATTGAAACAGCGCTCTCCTGTTTTGAGTAATGCTACAACTTGAAGATTCAACATCTATGTCTACAGGAAACATCTGGAGAACAAAGAGCGCATGCCAAAAATGAGCATCGCAATGCTGGTAATAGACCATAACAAAATAATCCTTGCCAAGAGTTTTTGAAATTATTTGAGTTTTCCTGGAAAAATATGAAAATTTCTTGTTCGTATATAATACAGAAAGAGTCCATAAAAGATAGTGGAAACATGAATGTAGGTATGTTGAATATGGATAAATTTTATTAAGTTTCTCAATTATTTCAACATGCTTGAAGTTTTTGCTGTTAATTTTTATCACTTTGAAGAATAAAAATTACAAAACACTGAGTAGGGCATAATATAAAACATTGTTTTTTATACTTGCTTCTTTTTTATTACAAAAAAGCATATTTATAAAATATTTTCGTACTTACGCAACTTTTTTAATTTGATCAAGACTGTTTTTACTTTGCGTGTCATAATAAGTGAAAGTAGTAAAACCAAAATGTAACTAAAAAGGAAATAATTTTCTTGCCGCGATAAATTTTTCATCATGTATCATTTCAGAAAATCATTTAAGTCTCGCAAATTTCTTCGAAAAAAATATGTCATACAAACTTCTAAGAAGCTGCATAATCTCTCAAAAGTTTGTTTACTAAGTTGTATTTGTAACTATATTACATTATTTTAAACTGCCTGAAGCTTTACTAAATTGAAATACTAAAAGCACATTAAATCGACTTAAAGTAAAATTTTATTGTATTTCAGATATTGTGATTTATAGCTTGAGAAGATTGCACTTAGAATCGTATTTTTTGTTTTAGTTTATTTCAAATTTTTTTTATTATATTTTCAGACTAACCTTTCATAATTGTTATTTACTAAAACACACATGAAAGAGTTTTGAAAAATTCTATACTAAAATTGATAAAACGTACCTTCAATTCATGAGAAATAAATAAAAATCACATGTTTCAAAAACATGCAGAAATGCAAAAAGAAATATAAATCTGCAGTGAAATATAACCTTCGTTCTATCGGAATCTTGTGATTAAATCCATATCAATTAGTCGCCAAATACTTATTACTTTGACATTATTTGAGCAATGCATGGTTTTATTGTAAAAAAATTGTACAACGAAATAATAATCTACATCTATTCATTTAAAGCAGTAATTTCCAAACTTATGCCCATGGACCCCTTCTTAAAGCAAAACCCTCATCATTACCCCCCTACATAACTGCATAATAGAAATATTATAAATTTAATTTTGATATCTTGAATGGTAAATGGTGATGTACAAAATAAAATATAAATAAAACATTTTGATATTTTAAGTAGTATTGATTGAAATATTAATCTTTGCTTTAATATACAGAAACACATTTTTTTAAATGAGATGGGTGAACCTGATGGGATGATATTTTATGTTCGGCTCTATATTTGTGAGTGAGATTGTTAAGTCTCCACGAGCACTAATTTTCAGCCGTTTCTTCTTTTCATTATGAGGTTCATAACTGCATTTAGTCCACGTTCTACTAAATAGAAAATCGGGAAAACAATCAACAGACTCTGTACAGTGACCCAGAATGCAGGATATAAAGTTGGTATCTGTTTTTGTAACCAGAATTCTTGTTCGAACGAGTGGTATCCTTGTTCGAACATTGGTTTCAGCTCCTCATTTGTGGATAATTCAATAAATTGCTCATTTAATTAGTATGAATTGAGTTTGTCGTTCTGCTTGCAAAGTGGTCCAACACGCAATCTGGAATAACCAAGTGAAGAATATCTTAAAATCTTTGGCTGAGGTCAGAATGAAGAGCTGTTAAATGTTGACAATAAGCTAGCAAATCTTTATATGGTTTTTACAATTTTGAAAGATTTGGAAACTGACAGCATTCTACTCTCCTATAACCTGCATAAGAAAGACGGCCGCGGTCGGTCTGATTGTAAGGTGGTGCGGCGGGATGGTTGTAATTACTTGTTTTTTATGTAATATATTTACATTTTAATCTGGACGTAAAAATCGCTACGAAAATATTTATTGTTATTTATTTTAACTTTCATAATAATGAAAATGTGTCACAATTATTTTTTTATATTAAACCTTTTGCGGACCCCCTGACGCTGTCCACGCACCCCCAAATTATTTTTAATTTACCACAGACCCCCTCAAAAAATCACTGATTTAAAGTGATATTTCCATTGTAACGTTTTTTTCAGACGAATAGAATTATATATAATATATACAAATATTATACTAAAATGACTCGATGACTGTTGTAAAGCGTGTCATTTTGTCAGACAATTCCTCTTCCATAAGTTTCTTCGATTATTTCCTGGTAATATAATATATCATATATGTATATTAAAACTGTAAGGGATATTTTGATTCGCTTAAAGTTTTTTTAATGTTGAGGAACACATAAATGTGATTCATAAGTGATTGAGTGTGAAATCTTTTTAATTCTAACATTTACGTTATTAAATTTTTGGTTGCTAAACGACCTCAACATAGTTTGAGTTGTTATGAAGATATCACAGATGTCACATTTAATAACTTTAGAGCTTGTACGTGCAACTGGAATACGAACACAGTTAATACAAATGATGCTCCTTGTGCTTTACCATCCTCCAGTTATCTGAGAATGATCTCCAGTCCAGTATAGCTAATCTTTTCTAGTCTCACTGTTGTGAATATCGAATAGCGAAGTGATGTCTCGCGATTCTTTAGGTAGCAGTAACGGGCAGCTAGTAATATTATAAATATAATAATGAATATTGCGCTGTCCAATTAGTTACGCTCTGGGTTGTCGTTTCGAGACCCAGCGTTCACTTCCATGGGTAATTAGTTACGTATATTTATTTTTCCATAAAACATTTTATTTCCCATGTTAAGATTTTTCAGCAGTAAAACGTTTTCCCTCACCACCCAACGTTTTCAACTTCTCGTTGAATATGAGGGCTCAAGTATCATAACTCAGAATCTCCGTCAATGCTTGTTTTTGGCAAACTGAAAAACACCGTTTTCATGCTAAGCGTTTGCATACAAGTAAAACTTAAATTAAAATGTGATAAGTAAACAAACACTGGGGGCCATGAAAGTTCAATGCTGCACTCTCATTGCTGCAATGGAGATTAGTTAAGAAAATTACACGACATTGCAGAATATAAGTTTTAAAAATGAACAAAATCTTCACATTCATTTTAAATGGGAGTTTTTAAGCTTAGAAACACATTTTATAATTTAAATGGTAGTTGTGAACACGAAAAACAATGCTGCTTTCATAATTCATTTTTCATATATTTTGGAGATTATGAGTTATGATACTGGACCCCTCATATACTACTTAAGTAATATGTGATTTTTTTTTATTCTTTAATTTACAATTTATCATTTACAAAAGTTATTCGTAACTAAAATCAAGATGGCGCTGAAGCTTGCACAGAAAGCTTTATATTGTTTTTACATAAAAGATAAATTTAATCTGAAATACAAGCGTAACGTTATATTTACCTATTACCAAAGTCGATCAATTTCCCTAAGCTTTTTACTCACAAAACTTTGTAATGAACAAAAGTTTGTGTTGTCAACGATGGATATTTATTTTCTTTTTTAAAGTGATACATAAAAGTTTTTTCGCTTGATAAGACGGGTATAACTTAAAAATAATGTTCCGATAGTATGAAATGTGAAACCGTTTTTTGCGTAGAAAAAGTTTGACAAGCATTTGCCATTGTTTGTTATTTATAAAGATTAAATTAAAAACGAATAACGTATTTTGACAGTATTCATACAGAAATATACAAGCTTTTTTAATGAAAATGGAGATCAACACATGAATGCTTATTACAGGAATAAATAAATTAATATTTTTTTTTAATTCTTTTTCTCTAAAAAAATAACTGATTTGATTTTGAGTTAAGTAGATTTCTAATTGTTTTTTTTTCTTTTTTACCACTTGTATTTACTCATTGCACCATAAATGTAATTCAACAGTAAGTAGATTTAAATATTTTCAGCTTAAAACCAGATGGAGAAATCATCAACATTAATTTATACAAAACGCTGAAAAATATGACCAGATCAGCGTCTAGAAGAGATTTTTTTGAAAATTTACGTAATCCTAATATATTGACATCTGAAAAAATAGTTAAAGACATGAAGTTTTGATACAAATTCTTACCAAACTTACTGTATAATGTATTCGAATTTCCTATTATTTTTTGTAACAATTGCTTTCTTTGTGATTCTTAACAAGCATAAAATGATTTTAATTTTACATATTTTTTTCACACTACTTCGATAATATAGTTTTTTAATATGAATATAAATTCCATCATGTTTTATTTTAAAGTTTAAAAAAGTACAATTTGTTATTCAAAATAAATAAATAAAATGCCTTGTTTTACTGTGGTTTGAAATGTATGGAAATTTTATTTTTCATTTTAATTTTCTTTTATAAATGTCTTCAATTAAGACTAATAGTACAGAAATAGAATAATTGTCGTAAATGTTTTTGAGTTCGTAAGAGCATTTTTATTTTATGTCCCAGTGTAACTTGATATATGTCAATAAAAATTCTACATGTAGTTAATATGTGCTAACATGTAAATAAGAAATTAACTTAAATTACAATTTATCCAAAAATTATAAAGATAATGTGTATATCCAGTATGAAAAATACGTTGATCCTCAGCCCACGATTGTCTTATCAAAGAGTGTATCTGGATGTGTAGTTTGATGATAAAAACTCTTTGGTTAAATAAATGATATTATTAAAAGATCTTTAAGAAGACTATAGGGCAGCCAAATTATTTAAGCATAATAAATGTCCAAACATCATTATTTTTGTAATACTGTTAGGGTTCATGCTTTGGATTATAAATTGGAACATGGAAAGGCAAAAAAATTGAACATTGTAACATTTTATTTAGAAAAAAAGAGGGCTGCATCTTAACGGAAGCCAAAAATAAACGTCCAGAAAGCTTTTTGTGGAGTTAAGTATGTAAAAACTCACATATTTTGACGTAAGCTTAAATATACTCACTTGCTATAAACTGAATAACTTAATAGTTGCGCACAGAAATATTTTATTCTTCGTGCAGATGTAGTCATCACGTTTACTTGTTTTTTGTACTGTTCCAATAATATGCACTGTGATTAAGCGACAATTTAAAGAAAATTAAAAAACTTGGTTCATAACATACCACCAAAAAACAATTCGTCTACCCATATAACTTATTTATATTTAATATGATAGATTTGTGACCAGAGTAAGCTAAAACAGCAAATTAGCTGTCATATGTTTTTTAAATAACATTATTTCTGAAAACGTCTGAGGCCTTTTAAATCAAAATCCGATATGTCCACTTGAAATATGAATAGAAAACAACGTTTTTATATTTTAATCTTTATTATTAGTTTTAACGATTTTTATTTTTTCCATCAGATTGTATTGCCAATTTAGAAAATTACGCATATTTTTAGTAAACAAATAACCACTCATTTTAATTATATGCTTTTGTTGGGTTTTGAAAGTTATGTATCATTTATTATTACGTGAAATGAATTATAGTATATAGGCTTCTATTAATTGAGCATTTTGGTTGTTACGATTAGTTTTTTCCTTTAAGATGCCTCATGTATTTTAAAATAGCATTTTGATAGCAAATAAGTGGCTGAAAATATCGTAATTCATAAATCGTTTCAAAATTTAAAACGTATATGCAAAAAGCAATTACTTCTGATATGGTTTGGGACTGAAACAACTTAAACGAAGGTTTAATATTTTGTCGTGATGATGATGTTACAACAAAACAAATTTACCTTAAAGTAGCAATTAATTCGTATCATGCTGTTTTTAATTTACACAGTCATCTTCTGTGTTTTCCCGAATTAATGTCCTTAATGACTACGCATGTTACATACATAGGCACGTATAGCACCAGAACGTTTGAATTAGATAAGGTTAAAGGCACATTAACGTGAATGAAAAGCTTTTTTAGTAACACCCTTTTATTTTATGATGATAAAACTACCCCCAGGGGTACGGAGTTCTCTACCTCTACGCTATTCTTTCCACAGTCCACAGTTCCACATTTAGAGGTTGAAAATAAATGAAATAAACCAGCCAACGCGTTGGAGCAAATTGTAGCATTCCAACTGAGTTCCACTAATATAAAAATGGAGTTTATTCTCGCCTACCAAATGCCACACAATTTGATATACGATGTCTACAAAATTGTTGATTCATTCCAAATTTAAAACATTTTATATTCATATCAATTTAATTAAATGTAGTAATTAATTTCACAAGAATTAAGGAAAAGAGTCTATAAGTATAATTAGGCATCACAAAATCATCAAAAGTCAAAATTATCCTGTGATAAATAATATGTAACGTAAATATGTTTTTGAAATCTGTCGCTGAAATAGTTAATTAAAGGATATTTTATAATTTTTGTGGAGCTAAATACTTAAAATCTCAAAAAGATTTTTTTAAACTTTTAATATAGTTCTAGTAAATGTCAGTTCAATCACTAATAAGCTTCTACACTCTTAATTTTACTAAATTTGGCTGTGGTGTGTTGAATCGAATTTCACTGAGTTATTGACATTTTATTATGAAGAGGTCGACAATAAATTTCGTATTAAACTTCATATTATATTGTGAATAAAGGCTAATTATCATTTCTCAATTTGACTAAAAAGATCAAAAATAGTTTCACAAAAATGACACCTTCACTAAATGAGATCGGCTATCATTCCACTTTTTATTCAAAAACCTTTTTCAATTATTTATTTACAATTCATTTCTCTTCTATGCTTTAGTTAAATTAGTCGAAAAAAAACATCGAATTTTCAAAAAATACGCACCTTAAATGTAACAAGTAAAGCAAACAAAACTTACTCAATTAAGTGTTTGTAGATCGAAGTTTATTTGTAATCATACTATACACTGTTTATTCTTTATTTGTAATGTGATAAAGAAAATATGGAATGGTCGGTATTTCCATTATGAGAAAATAGTGCTGGAAAAATTACAACCGCTGTCAAAACAGGAAATATATTTTTATGTTCGTAGATTGTATGATGGTATATTTTTGTTTCTAATTTTATTATATATGTATATTATTTATTGTTAAAGATTTTTTTTTATATCTGAATGATGATTGTTGAACATTACGTAATGATTGCGTTAACAGAAAATTGTATATTTTCTTAAGAGAAAGTTTTAATTTGAAACAATCATTCAAAACGAAGATAAATTGATATGTGAAAAACACATGATATGATCGATTTAGGATTTTTACGTGGTATATGGATTATTTTTTTAACTTCACCGTTAATACATTGAACAATTAAGCAATTGAAATTCTGAGTAGAAAGATATTCTATAAGTTTATAAAATCTTTTCAACAAAAATAATAATGAATAGTCAACACAAAACAATTTAGTAACAGATATGCCTTGTATTGATGGAGATCAGTGAGTATAAGAAATAGATAGCACATCTACGTTAGAACTGAGTGCAAGAAATATGTAGATTTTTTTATGTTTTCATGCATTTTCTACCTAGATATTTGTAGGAAATATAGTCGTAGAATGGATAATTATGTTAGGTTTCGTTGAAAATGTTTTTGACTTCCAAAAAGAAGTCATATTTTCTCGGTGCAGGATTGAAAATTCTAAATAAAGATAAAACAAAAATACAACCGGAAGGAAATTTCAGCCTTGTCAAAACCAGACGGGAATGTATTCAGAAAATAAATGTTTCTTTTTAAGAAACGTCGTTTTGAAAAGTTTAATTTGTTTGAGTGCTAGAATTATATAATTGGAATGATTGATGATTTTATTTAAGTACATTAGAACTTTATAAGAAAGTATAAAATACATTTTTTTCTTTTAAGAAAAAGTTTTGATTATAACATAGTGATAATTCTATTAAAATTGAACGAAATATTTCCCTGGATTTGTAATTAGTTGAAAATGCGCTAAATATTTCTAACAAAGACACGCGAAGTCAAAAGAAAAAACTAGCACCCATGTCTCAGAACTAATAAATGAATTCTGTTCATCTTGATCTTGCCAAGTATAAAAACTCTCAAAGTAGTGTTTTCTTACTAGATTTATTATAAGTAAACCATTTTTTCCTGTAGTTGTCAATATCTTAGTAAGTGGTTCATAAAATATAAATGGGTCGAGTGAGTGAGATGGTGAGTCGAATAAATCAATTTATGCTTATAATACAATTAATAAAAGGTTTTAAATAGTATATTTTACAGTGCTTTAAAATTGAATCCATTTAAAAAAAATGTTTTGATGAGTTTCGAAAAGTTGTGAAAAAGTTTTTTCATTTATTAAAACTTGCTGAGATGTAAGAATTTAAAAGTGGATGAATTATTTCAACAGAAAATAATATTACCACGCATCTTTTAGACATAATAATATTAAAAAAAATCATTACCTTTCAGATGGTTAACATTCTCGCAGAAAAATAATTCATAGGCACTTAAAACTGTAAGTTTTAAATTTCAATCTATTTTTGTAATGAGAAGATCTTGAAGAAATCGTATATTTAATTTTAATTGGCGTATAAAATAAATCTTAAATAAAATTATCATATCGGATTTCCGACATATTTTGTTTCACATTGAGCACAATAAAATTCTATGTGGTGGTAGTTCGATTTGTATTTTTTTCATGTATACATTCCAGGACTAGATAAATTACTATATTAACGAGATGAATGAGTTTTTTTTCTTTTCTTATGTTTTTAATTGTAAATGTTTTCATACAGATGTATCCTAAGTGATTGAAGAGTTTTAATCGGCCTGCATTTATTGGGTGCGTAGTTATTTAAATTTTTGTTCAGTAAAAAATAATAAATGATCAGTGATTAATAAAAATTCTCAGTTACTAGTTCATCGTCAGTATACACGTGGTCAGTTAATAAAATAAACGGTCAGTAATATATATTAAATGATCATTTATTACATTAAACGGTCAGATATTTGTATAAATTGGTCAGTTATTTAATTGAGCATAACCTTTCTTTATTTGGCAATTATTTACCGACTACACATAATCATTAACTTATCATTTCCCATTCCTCATTTATGGAATTAGTTACTGAGCAAATAATTAGTTGCCGTTTTCATCATTAGTTTCATACAAATCAGACAAATAACCGTATTTATTACTTAGAAAGAAATGATAAATACTAAGATGTTATCATAAGTTCAATACAGTTATATATATTAGGTTGAACAAGAATTTAGTTTTAACGCTATTTAAGTGAACGAGAGTTTAATGTAATATTCTTTTTAAAATAATTAATTATTTTTAAGTGGTTGTCAAATTAAATCTCCAAAAAAAGTCAAAATAAAAAGTGAATTGCCAATCAGCTGAAATGAAAAACACATTATAATTTTACTAAATGAAACATTGTTTGAAGTAATGAGCTACATTAACTTATTTAAAATTTATTACAGAGTCATTGTGGTAATATAACTATAGCCCCAGAGGTGTTCAGTTTGTTCTACAATGTTTGTATATCATAGATACGTAAATAGTTTTAATAATTTCCATTAACTCAAGCAACGGAACAATAATCATTCTCGCATATCTTAGCTTTTGTTTCATCTGTCTAAAGTTATACGCTTGAAGTTGTATGTTTAAAATATTCTACGTATACCCTCGATGTTGTAGCTAAATCACGTAATTCAGATTTGTCAAAGTTTCACGGAAGTTGTCGCTAGCAGCTGCTATCTATAATATTGTAGCGATAATATAACTTGTCAAATCACGCACAATAAAGAGCTATAGCGAAAGTTTAACTAAAAAAATTTTTTCCAATGTATTAACTTTTGATCATCCACGATTAGTCGATGGCCTCAAGAGTGCCTGTCCAATATATCAGTTGAATGTTTTGCAATATCTCCAGAAGTTGCTTAGAATACTCGTCAAGCATTGTCCACTAGATAAAATCTAAAATTTCAGTATTTGCATATATTAAATCATTAACATCTTTTTAGATTCTATTGAGTAAGGTGCGAAGGTTTTTCATGTTTACGTGAAAATGTAGCTATTTTATCGACTATTGTTTTGTTGATTTTTTATAACCTCTACTATATTGTCCAGTAAGAGTTTGACTTTTGCTCGTAGGTTAAATTGCTGATAATCACCTGACGTTTTGAAACTATTGCAAGTGTCATTTATATAACTATACAAATAATTATAGCTGAGATATGAATGATGTAATAATAATATCAGACCTTAATCTTAAAAATATTCATAAATATATGAAGGTCTTAGGTGTTATACGAAAAGTCTGCAAATAATTTCAAACTATACTTCTTAAGTAATTTCAGAATTAAAGCAAAGACTTTTTATTTCCGATTTCAAGAACAAAGATCAGTGGTCCGAAATCCAGTACTTGAGATGATTTATTTTTGAGCATGAGCCTTGAGAACAGCTTGTTACTAAAATGCTCAACGTCTCATTATTTGAAAAGGGTAAGGATAGGGTATAACTAATAAGCAAGCTAATCGCTTCCACTACACTTCGTTTTTTAGGATCGAATTGGAGGATCGTATTATGCCTTTTTATACAAATCCATGAATCGATTGAAAGATCAATAGTTTATGAAACTGTCCGCACTAGGATTTGAACCGCTAAACACCGTGAAGGAAGCCAACGAACCAGTCAGTCATTTAGTCTTTATACTCTTTTGAATGCCGAGTAACATTGAAAATAAGATATCAAAATATGCCACTTATAGCTACGAATATTACCGTAATATTCAACAATGATTTAAATAGTATTTTAAAAAGTAAACTTAAGACACATTTGAAAAAGAAACAATTCACAAAATAAATACGTATTACAATTTTTTGCGCTTACTGTCACTTTTTTATGTGTGAATATTGATGATTCTTCTATTATTTTCTTTGATATTCAATTTCTCAGCCCAATATTGTTTTTGTATCTGAAAATCTTTATTTATTTTGAAATAAATAACCTTTTTCCCGTAAATGCCAAGAGCTTTTTTCATATATTATTTATCAAAGACTTCATATTCAAGCAAGAAGCAACATTTAAATATAAATATTTTTTTTTAACATATATCAAATAACATAACACTATTGTACTAGACTTTTATTTTTATTCCTGTTAATAGCGTGTGTTCTAAGCATGGAATTCAATAAATCAAGGAGGAAATGCATTGGATTTAAAGAAAAGAAACTAATTATTTAGTCCAATAAGAATTATCAAATATCTGCACCATCTTTAAAACTATGACGATGACGTGATGTTAAAAAAGCTATCAAAAATATTTGAGAATCCTTGTTGAAAAATATTTTTTGATTATATTAAAATTAAGCTTTACATTGATACACATAATTTTATTTTACTTACACCATAAGAAGTCAATTTCACATCTCTTAAAAAAATCTTATATATAATATAATAAAACAATATAAAAAAAAGGAAGGTTCTTATCATTTCAGGAATTTATTCCAATAAAACGTGCGATGAATTTGAACGAAATGAATTTAAATAACTCACTTCATTTTTTTTTAATTTGTGATAGTTCAAATTCTGTACAGTTTCATAAGTTTTGTCGTCATTAAAACTTTCAGTTTGAGTGCATTTGAATACCTAAAGATAAGGAAAAAGGAAGTCCAGGTCGTCAAAAATTTCAATAATTAAAATTTGATAGGTATTGAAATTACATAAAACATCCCCAATTGATGTCTTTAATTAAATCATTTTATTTTTATGATAGAAAAACAGCAAATCATTTTTTGTAGCTCTTTACTCTTTACTATTTTGTATGAGAAAAGTTCTTTGAGTAAATGTAAACTTTGATAACCAAATAATAACACAAGCAAAAAAATGCCTTTATAACCCAAACTTTCAATTTTCCACATCATTTTCTTTCTCTTTTACAAAATGTCCGCCGAATCAAAGTTTTTTTGACAATTAACTGTTGAAAAAACGGTTTTTAATGGCAGATTGAAATTTCAGGTTAATTAATTAGAAAGGCTTTGTAATTTGCCAGGCGACAGTTTTTAATTCGCGTTTGCCCAGACAAAAAGAAGCCAGTTTTTAAAATACTGTTTCTCTGCGAGTAACTTTAACAGTTTGTTTGCTATATAACTTTATTGCTTTAATTTATTTGATAATGGTTTAAAAAATGTTGAAGATTAGACTGTTCTTGAGAGTTTGTATTTTTGATATGTTTTATCAAAAATAAAAAAATAAATAGCACTCCAAATAATGAAATGTATTTTTTCTTTTTTTTCTTAGCTTCATTTTGTTTCAGAAAACATTGAGATATAATTTTTTTTTTATTACTTTACCTTTATTATTGTTTTTACGAAAAAAAGTCGAACATACGTTGACCTCTTCACTCCTTCAAGTGCTTAGTGATTATAATGTTAAATATTAAGTATCGGTAAGTTCAATATCATACATTTTTTTTCCATGTCCGCTCCCATTGTGGAGCACATGGTCTCCCAATGGAGGTGTCTTAACAGAATTTTTCTACGAGACCTCTCTTTTTTCGAAGATAGTAGGGATAGAAGGATAGAGCTATGACAGGACCAGTGGTTAGCTAATCGCTCTCGCTACGCCCCGTGAGGATGGGATGGGTGGGAGGGAGTACTCAGACTACGAACAGAAATCCATAAATCGATTGAAAAATCAATCTATGAGAACCGTCCGCAACGGGAATTGGACCCGAGACATCCGTAACCGTAGCCGGCGATGCTGTCAACTGCGCCACGGACGCTGAATATATAATTAATTTTCAATAAAAATAAATTGAAATAAAACAAATCGTTAAACGAATTTTGATCAATAGTTTATTCTATTGATGTAAGGTTATTGGTGCAATTTAACTATAACTTTCAAGTTGTTTAAATATAGTATTCTAGGATTTTTAACCAAACTTGTGTTGTTTGGCATGTTCTAGCGACCAAAAACGTAGATCACCTATTTTAATGGAATCTATCAATACATTTAATAATGCTATTGCGGAAAAATTGCCTGACTTCTTAATAACAAATTATCTTGAGGTCAACAGAACTGTCAAATCGTGTTCAGGATTATTCCACGAACGTGTTTCGGCGGGTCAATTGCAGGCTTAATAATATTTTTTCTGGACAAATACTCTTTTAATGCATCCTTCAGCTTCTTTGTTTTGATATCTATCTAGTTTTAAACACTAGATGAATCGAATCATCAATATGACAATGCAGATTTACGAATCAAATACAAATATAAATAGATATAATTATAAAAGATTCTGCAAAATAAAATATAGACACCTGTGAACAATAAAAAAAAGGACAGGCATTCTGTCGTCGCGAGCAGAACTGAAAACACACACATAGACCAACTTTTAGGAACTGAATAATTATCATCCTATTTTATTTTCTTCCATGTCCGCTCCCAATGTGGAGGATATGGTCTCCTAGTGGACGTATCTCAACAGATTTTTTCAAGGAGAACTGTGTGTTACTCAGTTGCTCAACCTCTCTTTTTTCGAAGATAGTAGGGATAGAAGAAAAGATCTATGACAGGACTAGTGGTTAGCTAATCGCTAATATGAAAACTGTCTGCACCGAGATTTGAACCCGAGACATCCGTAACCGTAGCCAACGACACTACCAACTGCACCACGGACTCCGACATATAGTTAGTTTATATTCGTATAAATTGATATTTCAATCGACTGATGGATTTCTGTTCGTAGTCTGAGTGTTTGTGTGTGTTGTCATCATCTTATACCTGCAGCTAAATCTCATCAATCATAAAACAATTGGAATAATATTCCTAAATCCGTTTTTTCCTTTTATTCACATGAATTAGGCTACGCTCCGCGATAATGACAGAACGTGACGTCATTCTGACAACAACAATCTTTCACAAATCAAAAACTTTAGAACGCCGCCACTAGCTTAAATAGTTTTTCTTTGCCGTAGTACCTACCATAAACGATGCAAAAAAACTTACCCAATGTTATTGCATCAATAACTCAACATTGATATTTATGTTGGTTGCAACATTATTCCGGGCAAGAGCTCAACTGAGTAAGAATACATTTAATTTTAAATTGCCGTTTTTGATGTTCAACAAGTTAAAAATTCTATTACGACTTCATTTTCGTGTTTCAATTCGTGTCAAGAAAGCTCACTTTGAAATCTTTAAGGCAGGCAAGGCACACAGCTATGATTCGACGTGTTATATTAATGATACAAAACCGTGCTACGGCAAAACGTTTTGTACTTCGGTAATACACTATTCCTTCGCTCTATTCATAGACAGGCGGAGGGTGGATATTGTGTATTGTTGGAGGGTATATCAAGGGTTGGAATGACCGCAAAAGCCTCTATTATTTATTATTCGCTAGCATGTTGGCTGTACAATGAACGGGACTGAACGTGTTTGATAATAAAACTCTCACATACCCTTCGCTGTAGATATACAAAGAGGGCTGTGAAAATTTACGTGAACTGTTAAATGAAGGATTTTCAAGTGATACGTGAGTGATATTTTAAAATGAATTTTATTTTTATTGATATTTATTTATATAAATAAAAGTCGTCTGTCGTTTACAGCGTTGATTCTTTGTGATATATTGTGAAAAAGTAAACTACTTTCTATCTTAAATTTTATGGATAAAAATGTGTTAAAAAAAAAACTTTAATAGCATGCATATTTATGTAGCGTGGCAATGGAATCAGCTATGAACCATCTGTGGGTTTTACATTCGCTTCATTCTTAATTACCTGAATAAAGTGGAATTGCGTGGCGCCTAAATAGTCCTCAAAAACATTGAATATTAAAATACTAAGGTAGAGGCTAAATTTAAACTTTTTTTTTTGTTTTAAACAAAATAATTTAATTATGATAATGATTGAAGCAATGCTAAAATAATAAATTTTAGACATCAAATAACATCGTACTTTCTATGCAAAGAGCTCTCTTCTGGTGAAACCTTAAACGTATTGTTGAAAGCTTTGTTAGTCATTCAGAGGTGTTGTTATAATTTGTCATGTGTCGCAGTGTCGGTGATAAAAGGTACAAAGCCATTAAAGTTAGTTATCCATGTTTAGAAAAAAACACCATTTTTTGGGTTATTAATTTTATTGTATACTAACTTCTTCAACCGGAATAAAATACGAATGACATCAGAGGTCGAGTAGTAGAGACAGTAAAAAATAAAATACATTATTCTGATTCACAAAATGTCATTATTTATTCAGCAAAGGTTTATTTACCAGCCCGTGGCCGAGCCCCTTTGAATGACATGATAAATTGAATAGAAAAATGTGCGGATTATTAGCGTTAAAATAAAATAAAATCGGACAAAAAAAAGTTATACATGAAAAGTGACGTAATATCAAAGGCCGATTTTTTTGATCTTTTCTAGGGTCATATTTACTGGATTCTCATTGAACAGTCGTTATTTTTACGAAAACTCATATTTATTTTATAGTCTTAATTTAATTTAAATGATGTGAAAATAAACGATGATTGTATTGTTAACAAATCGTCATCTTTAAAAGGATGAACAGAATCAAAAGAGTTACCATACACGAATGACAAAATAAATATGGATGGATTGGATAATTAATAACGTGTGTTTCAAGGTATGGAACGAATCAAAAACGTTGTATATTATAAATAAACATCAAGTTTTCCTGTACATTACTTCAAATTGAATGATTATTTATTAAATGTTCGACGGAAACAATTCTGAAAATAGATATTTACCACTTTAATAAAGAATACTGATACATTAATAGCTAGACATTTGCGTTATATGAAAGAGGGTGGCTATATTTATATCCGATTCAATTTCCTATTTACGCGAGGGAAAGATTTCTGAAAATAAAATGAAATGGAAAAAAAAACTGACAGAAACAAATAACGTGCAAACGGCGTCTACGTCAAATCATTTGTCGATGGATAGAGACAGATTGCTAAGTTTTAAATGAGCGATCGTGGCGTCTTGGAAGATGGAACGGTGACTTGAAGAGAGAATGTTTTTCTTAGACTCCAATAAAAATACTCGGAAATTTTTCCTAGCACGCATCTATTACGAGTAATTTGGCGTGAAAAATATTACGTATTTTTTTCCAAAGCGTGAAAGTAAAACCTAAGTCCTTGCGTGCATAACATAATAATACAATATATTTAACACTTTTAAGGTGTTAACTGACAATTCTTGGTGGAAAGACATTATATTTTAAAAAATAAAACACAATTCATTTGTACTACTTCCACATATTTATAATTATCAGGACCGGTTTCGCTCATCACGAGCAGTATCAACTGATATATATATATATTTAACACTCTATTTGGTGGAAGGCTAGTGGATTTTAAAAACGTTTTCCATACAGAACACCGTTAAATCTATTTTTTTTATATTTTTTAATTAGCAACAGAGAAAGGTGTTTTTTTTTTAATTTAAGAATGTCTGTTGCCGATGTGAAGCATATTTACTCCTAATGAAGGTATCTCAAAAGAAGTTTTTTCTACGAGAACTACCTGTAACTCAGTTTTTTTTCAAAGAGTAGAGATAAAGATAGGTAAAGGTATAAGGTAAAAAAGGCAAGAAATACTGCCTCTCACCCATCCAATCTTAAAAATTATGTGCGTAGCGAAAGCGATTAGCTAACCACTATCATTAGTTTTGTCCTATACTTATTCTTCTATCCTTACTTACAAGTAGTTCTCGTAAAAAATTTCTGTTGAGATACCTCTTACCATTAAGAAGCCCTATGCCCCACGTTGGGAGCGAATATGGTAAAAAAAGCAAGACTAGTGGTAAGATTTTCGCTATCCCTAAGCTACTTTTTAAGTATTGAATGGGTGGCAGGAAATTATAGACATCAAACAACCATGCCTATGAACATAAATACACAGATCGATTGAAAAATCAATTTATAAAACTGTCTGTACTGGGATTTTAACACGTGAGATCCGTAGCCGATGGCGACGAAGTTCACTACTGCACCACGGACCCAACGAAATAAGTGTAACTTCTCAACGGATTCAGCGGTAACTTTGTGAAAGTTCATTTTTAATATAAAATCAATTTGATAAAAGCAGCATCTTCAGACTAACTGCTAAGATGCTTCTCAAAGAGACGAAACGCGACACGTTAGTGATAAACCAAGTGGAATAACTAAGTTATCAAATACAATTTTATATTAAAGTGTAACTTCAATTACAATAAATGCATGTATTTGTTAAGTAAATATTTTTTATTTAACTTTTAAAAATTAGTGATAAACGTGCATTGGCTTTACTTTTTCAATTATTGTGAAGTCATTTTTTTCAAAACGAAACAATAGTCTTGATTAAATTAATCATATTTCTGTTGTTAACTAATTGGATTTATGCTGATTTAACCTGATAATACTGAGTTATTTTTCAAAACACCATTTTTATTTATTATTGTAATCTTATAAAAAAATCAATTATAAAACACATACCAGGATAAAATATAGAGAAAAGTTTTTAAATATCAATATATATATATACTTTACAACACATGAAGAGGTACTTTTTGCGCAATTTGTAATTGAAAAACTTTAAAATGCATTCAGCTACAAGTGAAGTGAGTTATTTTTACCTAGATTGTAGAGTATTGCAATGCCACCAGTGCAGTACTAAACTCATGAACGACGATATATTTATGAATTACGAATTTATATAGTATTATAATACTCTGCTATACACAGTAAAAACTCGGTCCTGGCCAACGGGAATAAAACATTTTTATAAAAAAAAAAAATATAGTCAAACTAAGCCAATAATAATGTTCTTTGGATAGGCTCGATATTAATTGAGAGCACCTGACCGCAATTGAGACAATGAGGAATGAAGTGAGCCAACTGATATTTTCGTGATTACGATGGTACACCAATAGGGGTTTGTCCATAAACGAAAAAAACTATTGTTCTTTTTTGTGGTATTGTTAAGTACGTTACTGAACATTGCATCCCATGGTGTAAGAGTTATAGTTGAGTTGTATAAAAATATCAGTCGATGTTTTTGCATTTGTTGGCGTCATTCGGTGCATATTGAATTACAATGTACGAGTTTGCAACATTGTTTTTGGTGACAGTAAAAATTTGGTTCGTCAAAGTGTCATATATTACAACAATTTACACTTTTTACACCATGATTGCATCCCATCTGCACGTGTGCCACTGGATCTCAATGTGACAACTGTGGCGCGAATGCAGCGTAGCTATGTCACAGTAGCAAAGTGATTAACTCTTTTCAAACCATTGCGTTACGTTGCATTCCACTCGATATCGGTTGAAATCCACTGGAGCGAGCATAAACGTTATATTGAAGTGCTGTTATTGCATTGCAAATTGATTTTTGAACAGAAATTTGTGTGTTTTTTTCAAAGCAAAAGCAATCATGTGAAAATATCACAATTCAATGTTATGTAAAGTATTTTAAACTTAAATGAAACATATCTGCTATATATTTATTAATAAATTTTGATTAAGATATACTGTCAAAATTACAGATTGTATTTACAGCTTAAAAATAAAATTATTTGCCTATTTTTAACTAATGAAAGTAATATCAAAATTACATTATTAGATTATTCTGCAAAGTTATATATAACTACTATACTATCTATGAAGATGATTGAACGTCTTTCAGAAAAAGAAAATTTACTGCTAAAAAATAGAGAACACAATTCAGCTTCTGTATTTATTTTGTAACACAGACCATGATTTGATATGAAATATGAAGTCGTAAACACGGATTCAAATCACACGTAAAAAAAGTGTAATGAATTCACTTTGTTATATTGTTAAGACATATTGTTGACTCTGATTATCTAGGTTTCGTCGATGACGATCTATTTGGGTCAACAAAACAGTTCATAATTAATTATTTTTGTTTAGGAAGAATTTATTTCAAATATTACCTCTGCCATATTTTGCATTCGACATTAACTTACTTCTGTAGTACTTTGCCGTATGTATTGAAGCTTCTGTTTTATTTTGATAGCAGATAGGGATTCCAACTATTTGTCATTGTCAACTATGTCGAGAAGCAAAACTAAAACTATTCGAATAGTTTCCATAGTATGAAAATAATGTTGAAAAATTGTTTTGAATCATTATTAACATAACGTTATATTTACATACTAAAATAAAACATTAAAATTTGCAAGAAAACGAGCTTATTTATAATAAAAGTTACATTTACTCAAATTTTAAATCTTTGTAATAAGTTTCAAGCATGAGATATCAACATTTTATAATAATTTTCTACTAGATCTTTTCCCATTTATATCAAATCCTAGATAGAGACAATATAAATACACACTGCAATACCTTTTTATTGTATTACAATATTTAAAATTTGCAGCTGCGTCGGATTACTGCAGAGGTATTCCTTCAATTAGTGAAATGACGATACGATTAAAGAGGTTCTTTTTTAGTACCAAGTCATTCGTCAAACTCACGTATTTTAATTTATGATATGATACTGAAAGCGCCCGAGTTGGGTGAAGACAAAAAAAAGACACTACCTTGTGTATTCATTACTATTCTTGTAATCTGGAGAAATTATTCTGATGTGAACTTTCATCGATTTTTGTTGAATATTTCATTAAAAATTTTATATATTAACAATAGAAATATTCAAATAGCTGCCTAAATAGTCTAGTACAGAATAGTTAAAAAAGGGCTAAATATATTCGGATATCGAATATTTGAATATTCGAGTTGGAATCTCTAGCAAATATAAAATTGATATTCTATTCTATTGCATCTTTATAATAAGAAAATTGTAATGAAATGGCACATGGGAAGAATAGTATAAAGATAGTGTGTATTTTTGCAGAGAAAAGCGTATTAGGTTTGAGAAAGTTTGCGTGATATGAAACTAGACGAAATATTAAAGAAGCAGCACGTGTTCTTTTACTTTTACGTAGAATGTGTCAAAAATAAATTATGAGTTTCATAATTATGACTGCATTATTAAAAAATCGTACTTATTATGTGTAGTATTATTAATAACTGGTCGAATGATTTTTATATTATGTTCTTGCTTAGTTATTGTCAGTTATTTTTCTTTGTATTCGTTCTTCTAACGGCAATCAAATTAACACAGGCGAAAAGTCTGAAAAGGCCAATTATTATTCATTTCAAAATTTTTTATTCCTGAGCATCAACAGGGCAGGTAAAAATACTCGCGGATGCATTAATTATTATGCCCTTTCGAGATTGTACAGGCGAAAGGGTAAAATTGTCGTCGCTCATGCGAATTACATAGAGTTTCGCCGCGTGACTGTGAGATATCATTAAAATTTTAAAATGTGCACGGTTGATGGAAAAAATTATTACGTGGCTTATATATTTCAAAACTATATAAAAAAAATTAACCTAAACAATAAAACCATAATATTTAATTAAAAACATTAATTAATACCGAATTTTTTTTTGCTTTTAGATTCAAAATTATAATTAATAAAATAAAATTCACGTAATTATATTATATACATAAAGGTGTGTGCAGTAAATTTTACTCTTTCTTAATTAATCACGTGTAAATTGAAGGGTGAAAGCGTGATATAAAGGCATGCTGGCATTTTTTCTTTTATACTAATTGCTTATACACAAGTGGTGAGGTTGTGTGATAAAGATACATCCACCGCACGCCGGTGAATATGTAAATATGTATATCATATCTATACTATGTTAGAATATATAATCTACAGCTTGAGGGTCATGAAGGTAGCATACCAAGAATTTCTAAAACACATTCCACAAAAATCATTGTTTCAAAAGTTAAAATTGTCTATAGAAATTAATAGATATGACCCGTTTTCCACAAATATTTTCTTAATCCCTCGTGTGACTTCTCCATCAACCATTCTTGCCTTGTAGAGATCGTCAATTTCTGAGCTCTTACTGTGATGAAAAGTTGCTTGAAGACATTCTGAAGAGTTCCATCTGCTTCTAGGTGGATCAATTTGAAACTCTGTTTTTAGCTTCCAGTAGGAGCCTAAGACGTTTCGATCGGATCGGTCGATTTGGGGGCTACTTAGTGGCCGTTAATTTTATTTAAAATCATCGAGTATTAGTGCTATATATATAAACAGTCATACAATATTTATTATTCTATCAAGCATTTACCAGAAAACGATTAGAAGTTTTAATATATAATGAAAACATTAATCTTCAAAGATATATTTTTCCAGAACTTGACAATCATCTAATGAAAACAATATTGAATTTGCATTTAATTGTAACAGTGGAATTCCATTATAATAGTATAACATATCAAATTATTTAATTCTACAAAATTTTATTAATTAGTCGATAGCTATTAAATTTCTATCAGAGGTAAACAATATAACGTCATCGTACTTATTCCAACATCGTAAAATTTATGTAAAATTAAAATATTTGACCTACTAATTGTGTTTTTATAAAAAGTGCTTATGTGGTATTATTAATCAATAATTAAATTTAATGCAAAGACATTTTATTGATTATGGGTAATTACGTGAGCTTCTTATAATGGTTTAAGTATGGGGGATGAGTTGATGTTTGTTTGTTGATTATCGTCTTGGCTATATGTATTAATTGTCCAGTTGTTGAATTTTTAAGAACAATAGAATATTATAATATTGCCTATCTCTTCTAAACAGTACATTACAGCCAAGCTGAAATAGGTTTAAGTATAGGTGTGACGATGGCGTTAAGTCGAAATAGCTATCAACTAAGTAATACAATTTTGAATACAATTATGTGAGTAAAAAGCAGTTTTAGCACAACTGGTGACTCCCTTCTACTAAATTAAATAAATATGAAAGTCTCTCTAAAAAAAGTTATTTTGTTGTAATTGTTTATGTTACTCTTTTCTAGTTCCAGTTAAAGAAAAAATCACTCACATTATCATTATTATGTAGAATAATCGAAAAATTAGAATCAATATTTACGTTGTAGCTTTAAATGCTTCGATATATTTAGTCTAAAAATGTCTTTCAAAGAAGGGGAACACATATCAGACCAAATTTATTTGTTAAAACCATAATATTATGAAACAAATTCTCAGTTTGATAATAAGCGAATACTAGACGATTAATCAGCTGTTAAATATTTGTGTGAATACAGTTTTTGGGACAACCTGTAAATCCACTGGTATAAATGGATGTGTCGAGTCTAAACTAGAGCTTGCCAACCTTTTAATACTTATGGGTCGGTAAAAAATTTAACAACCGTATTGATAATTTTTCTTACCATGGGAACAAATTTCAATGTAGAGCATATTATGGACTCCAAATGGAGGTATCTCAACCGAAGTTTTTCAATAAGAACTGCTTTTTACTTAGTTGCTTAACCTCTCTTTTTACAAAAGAGTAGGAATATAAGCACAAAAGTCAGTTTATAAAACTGTTCGTACTGCTATTTGAACCTGAGTAATCCGTAATCTAAGTCAACGAAGTGGATCCAACGAATGCTTTTGTGTACTGGCAGAAAATGTCGAGGTACCAGCACCAGGCCGTCGACCATCGGTTGGTAAACACTGTCTAAGCAACCTGAGAATGGGGTGCTAAAGAGTGGAGGCAAAGTTGGGAGTAGTTTTGGTAAACCTCCAAGCTCTGATATTGAGAAGATCTCTTCTCTTTACTGGTTTGTTGAAGTTTATTTGCGCAGAGCTGAGGGTGATCTGAATAGTTTTCAAGTGGAAATACGAGATTTTAGAAATCATTAAAACAAGTGCAGTTGAACTGTTTAAAGATATCTGATTTTGATATATAATAATAATTTACGAAAACGAGTTCTTACTTCAAGAATATATAACATATCATGTACTTTGATTTACTCATTTTGAAAAATCAACAAATAAAATATTGAATTGAATTTTTGAAATTTTGTACATTTGCATATTGAAATTTCATCAAGCACTCTCAGTAGATAGATATCTTTAATGAAAAAACGTTATTTTAAAATTCGATTTTTTCTAACACAGATTTGCATTTTTGACACGGTATAGTACTTTTTAATTCATTTTTTCTCCGTCGTGCAGTGTTCAACGTCATTAGCTATGGTTACGCATGTTTCGGTAGTTTCGGTAGGTCGACAGTTTCTGTTCGTAGTAATGTGATGTCTAAAACTTCCTCCCACCCCTTCAATTCTAAAAAAAACGGGAATTAGCGAGAGCGATTAACTAACCATTGGTCCTGTCTTAGCCATATCCTTCTATCCCTACTCTCTTAAAAAAAAGAGAGGTTGAGCAACTGAGTAATAAGCAAATTTGGATTATTGAGATTTTGTACACTTCCAATACATGGAAGTGTACAAAATCGCAATAATCCAAATTTGATATTGAAATTCTATCAAGCACCCTCAGTCGATGTCTTAAATTATACTTAAATTATGAGTAATAAGCAGTTTTCGTAGAAAACTTTTGTTGAGATACCTCTTTTAAGGGGCAATATGCTCCAAGTTAGGAGAGGACATGGCAAAAAATAGTAATTTGATCGTAGCTATAAAACAGATAGGAATTAAAATCATAGGATTTAAGAATCCAAGTTATTGAGTATAAAATTATTTATCATTTAGTTTTTAAAACGACAATAATTATAGCGATGTTTCTTAAAATTCCGCAATAATTATTTTTTTAATTAATTAAGTATTGAAAAGTAAACAAATAAGTCCTCGAAATTATTTCAATTTTGTCATGTAATTTATTAATTATGATTTTAGGAAAATCTTGTGACGCATTTAAGATCTCGCAATTAAATTTTCATTATTTACTTACGATCCTTCATCAGTGTGTGAAATGAACGTATACATGAAAACAATTAATCTTTAAATCAGGAAAAGTAATAATATAATAAGTATTACAGTACCAGCCGGCACTATTTCAACACTGAAGTTTTCCATCAGTTTTGTAAGTTTTACTAAATAATAGTTTTAAATTTGTATTCACAGATGACACTAGCAACAACTTTTCAAAAAATCATTTATAATTTATTTTTAAAATCACTGTAAAATTTTCCCAAAATAGTTAAAACAATTTATTGGATAAAATACATTCATTTTTAAATAAAGAATTCGATATTTCACCAAACAAAAAAAATAAAACCTACAAAATTTGATGATGGTAATCGAATAAATATCACAAAAAGGTAAAGCAAATACAACTATAAAATAAAGCATCCGGAATAGGAAATGATCGTGATTCTAGCATAAAAATAACGTTTTGTATAATTTTATTACGGTCCAAGATACAGTAAACACGATTTAATCATAGATTCAAACCAGTAATAACAATAAAAAGCTTCGGCTACTCGCTTATAGAGGCCGTTAAAACTGGGTTGCGTCTTCGTAATAATATTATAGTACGGTTGATCTGGAGGCTGACCCTGAACTATCAACCCGAGAAAGACAAAAGCACTAACCTATGTCAAAAATAGTATGTTAGGCAATACGGTAAAATAAAATATTATGTATCAAGTATTCAGTGTATCTCTGCTTTTGGATAATTTATTATTATAAGACTTAGATTGTAAAAAGAATTGATTTATTCGGAGGGTTTTAGTAATGTTTCATTTTGTCAGCTTTTTTATTCCAAGCGTATTGCTCATTCCAATTTTATTCTTTATTTATTATATGTACAGAAATATACGTTTCTATTTTGATAAGCCGTATTTAACATTCACTTTATCGATTGAATTAAAATTTCTGCGTGGCAATATTGTTTTTCCATATAACACATATTTATTTGACGGAGCAAAAAAATTTTACTCCACCACAAATCAGTAGTATGAGGCGAATAAAAGCAAAGTCCGATATGTACACTTACTTAACAATGTAAGTTGGTTAAATTTTTTTTCCAATGTAAATTTTCATAAGAAGATGAAAGCCTTTATATCTGTTATTTATAAATTAAATTTATTGGTATCTAAACTACACGTTAAATGTACAACATAGTGAAAGCTTATTTAATTGTATTGTTAATTAAATGCAATGAAAATTTATTTGACGAAGCTAAGTTTATGATACTGGTAAGTAATTTCAACTTCTTCCACATCAATTCCTAATGAACCAACAAAAAATTGGAAAAATGTTAAGAAATTGAACACCGGACTTATTTATAGCATATGCTAACCTACTTTTTTCCGATTTTTTGAAAAATGTGGTTTTCCTGAATTTTGCTTTTAAACGCCTTATATATTATCTTAGTAAAATGACTATCATTTTGAGCATTCTTACTTTAATTAAAATTACAATTCCTAAGCTTCTAATAATTTTTGTTATTTTAGAAATTTTGTTCCTTATAAGTGGTCATTGCTACCGTATGAAGCGATTCCCAAACATGAAATATTTTCTTTTTCCAAGTGTATAATTGTGTGAACATAATATTTAAACAATTTTCCAAAGCTAATACCTCGTTCGAGATTTTGCCATCATAAGTAAAATGAAATCTAATGCCATAAACTATTTTATACTGATGCCGTCAACAAAAACAATTTTATATATTCTTTTACTTAGACAGAAATAACTTTCATCACACCTAGTTATCAAAGTTGTTACGCGATGTTTATTTGCGCGATTTCAGTTTAGGCGTCTATTTTGAATGGTATAGTTCCTTTTTTTCTACGTAATACATTCACTTTAATGCGATTATTTCTATTACTTTTTTTTCTTTTGAAAGCGTTTAATCTAACGAGATAAAGCAAATTTAAAATTCGAACGAAAATCCACAAGTCCGTTCCAAAAATCAAAAACTTATACAATTCGTCACCAACAGTGAAAGCAGCGAGTGACTCGAATATGAAAGATAACATAATTTTATTTGTATGTTTACATTACACGATCACTTCGTATAAACATGTACATAATATCTAGTATAATGTACCTGAATATTCACGATATTTTACGATTTTCGAATCCCTATACCTTTGTTAAAAATCATAAATTATTAACAATTCTATCACTCTACACCAGTTTATTTCTTCACTTGTACAACACTTGTTGCTGGCGATATATCCTAATACGATGACGCAACTTAAGCAGTTATCCCATACTCCTATATTGCAATCTACCTCTGTTTATTATAATGTCAGTGATCGTTGACTGGAAGGTATTATGCAAGATTTTTATTAATGTTTGCCTTATGCCATCCACTCAAATTGATTCAAGTTAACGAGGTTAGTATTTTTTACTGAATAATGTATACTTATTAATTGCTTAGACTACAAAATCTATCAGCATAATAAGGCAATAAAATACTGAGTAATTGAAACAGGATGGCATTAAGCAATGGTTTACGCCTTTTAGAACGACGCGACAATAGACAGGCAGGTAATCTCGGTAAATGGATGCCATAGACACGCGACGCCATTATTTTTCAATTATATTATATTTCCCGCCGAAGCGCTCACAATGCCATCTTGTGGCAGATTGTTGGAGAAGTAAGCCACTCGTGGACATAATTGCCATTTAAGACATGAAAGAATATCGCTTAGGAGAGATTTTCTCATAAAAGTACCGTCGTCACACAACTACAGGATAATCCAAAAGAAAATATATAGTTGTCGTTTATGAAAAGAGAAAAATACAAAAAAATAAATAAAACGTTTCTATCATTTTTACCTATTTACGCTCAAAGTATAGCAAGTTAAGTAACTCTTATGTTGAACATTTCAAATCGACTGTAGAAAGGAAAAAGGACGTAACCCACACCAAAATATATTGTGTATAACTCACACAAAGCGGGTTAATACATATGTACACATATATAATAGTATATCAATTGTAGAAAGGCAAAAGGTCTCTCCATCTTTTCAAAATATTTTGTTTTCGATAATCACAACGTATAAGATTTAATTTAAGACATCGACTGAGGGTGCTTGGTGGAATTTCAATATCGAAATTTCGAAACCCGGATCGTTGGTGACAAAATAAATGGAAGTGTAAAAAATCTCAGTATAAGATTTAATACACGTTTTGTGTAGGCTATGCACAAAACTTTTTGTGTGTGGGTTACGTCCTTTTTTATTTCCAAGGTCGAAATGATATTAACCTTGATGAACACTATTTGTCAGCATGGAAAAGTCATTGACAATACCTCACTTTTTAAAAATGCTATTGTATAGAAAAATGGGAACGTGTAACGTCTAGACTTGGCTCCCATCGCTCTCTTTTCAGCTGTGTCATAAAAAAGACCAGATGAAAATTTTTCAAAAATCCATACCTACTAGTCGCAAAATCTCCACATGAGACGCCCTGAATCATTTATTTGATTGAACTATAGAATTGATAAGCGATTCGACCACTCGAGGTAGAGAAAACTTTTTTGATCACACCCAGGAGGTAATTATCACATTTTTTGGGAAATACTGAATTTTGCAAAATCACTGCCACACTAATATGTATAATTATAATAATACTTTTATACACTGCGGAACTAATTACGTAGTAATTAATACCGTATCGGTTGCCATACGATTGCTAATTACCTTCAACGCGCGTCGCGAGTGCTTCGCACTGTGTGAATTAACACGTGCTTTCCCAGAACGAGCGTATAGAAATGAAATAATATAAAACAACAACTAATCACAAACATAAACAAACAAATAAAAACGAAAGTTGTAGTGAAAATATAAATTTATCAAAAATGCAGATTTGATTAATATAAGAGTTGTTATTACATAAATTATTTAAGAATATATGTTATATAGTTGCACGAGGAAAAAGTATTTTATCTGGTCAACGAATTATTCATTGTGTGACCTTGACCAAACGGGATTTTGGTAATGAATACAAATAGATTGCATTTTATGTGTTTTTTAACATCCGATGACAGAAACAGATATAATCACACAATTATTTATAGACAGTTAAATCAACGCAGTAGTAGACAATTTTTAAAAAAAAACGTGTTTTTAGCTATAAATGCCTTTAAATGCAAGAAATAATGACTCATCGAATGCAACGGTATGATATCCTGTAACTTTAAAATTCGACCAATGTGGATATTACCTTACAGTGACAATCAGAAAATATCGGCGGTTCTCAAAGGCTTAAATCCCAATACGGACAGTTTTGAAAATTTATTTTTGAAGTTTTAATCGATTTACGGAATTGTGTTTGATGGTGGACATGTCAGCGGTGTATAAAATTCCGTCTCAGCCCTTCCAATCCTGATAACAGGGCGTAGGAAAAGCAATTATCGCACTTAACAGTAGTCTTTTCCTAGCCCAATCGTATTATCCCTACTCTCTTCTAAAATAAGGGTTTAGCGACTGAGTAGCATGCAGTTCTCGAAGAAAACTTCTTTTGAGATAAACCTTATTAAGAATTTTTACACTCCACGTTGGAAGGGAAATGGAAAAACTGATGAAAGCTTTAGTGTGAAAAATCGTTTGGTCAATTATTCAACATTTTCTAGAGAAATATGCCATTTATGATATGAAATTTTTATTTTATACACAAACAGTGAAATAAAATAAATGATAATTTATTTCTTCATGAATCAATACAGTTGAAATTGTGATAAAAGATAGCTTTGCTTAAAAATCTTTTACTGAGAAATCAGGTGGTTTTTAATTTTATTATATTTTTTGAACATTCTGTATCTGCTCTTATAGAATCCATTAATTTGATTTTGCCAACTGTGTAGCATTTAAAGACGTTCAAGTACAACTAAGCAAAATTTATATTTCATTTGGAACATCTGTCAAGGTAGGTTGGAAAATTTAAATTCAATTACCGGTTAAGTGTAGTTTCAAAACTAATTATACGCAACGATGCTTATAAAAGCTCTTAAAAGCTTATGGTGAAAGACAAATTATTTACGATAATTGAATAATAATCAATTGTTGATTTAAATATTTTATAAAAACCTTAGTCAATTACATGACAAAATCATTTATGATTTATTCGCTGTTGGATACTAAATTATGTACCAATAATTAACACATATTCACTTTCATTTATTGCTATAATTATATTACATATTTTGATAAATTTCAGTCACTCTAGAGCTTTTGTCATACTCAATTATGCGGTCAGTGGTCTGAATTTAAATAAGTTAACCGAGATCGGTACTAGGATTAACCCCATGTTTCGTTCAATTAATGTTAGAATTTTATTCCTTTGTGGATTTTTTCGAAAACCATCTTAAAAATTACAGTCATGGGCAGTATTCAATAACGTAGTGGACGGACACCTTTAATATGCTTCGCATCGGGTTATCTAACTCTGTTGTAGGTAAAAATATAAGAGACATTGAAAATTATTGAATATCGTCGGCGTTCTGGAAGAAAACACTACACCGAAAAAACGACATATTGAATTAATTATAAAAAAATGTTCCTTATTTCAAACTGTATCGTATGGAAAAACGTAATTTTATTTTTATAAACTATGCTTTTACTGAAAAACAGTTTTGTACAAAGAAACAAAATGAAAAAGGTATACATTTCAAACATTTGACAAACTTCAAAGTCCAATTGCTCAAAACTAGTATTTTTCTCCCAAAACAACGACGATATAAATAATGCCCATTTGGTGACATTTTCTACTTATTACGGGAAAAAAACTACAACATTACCAAATTCGCCAAAGTGATCAGATTTGTATATATACTTAAAAATGTTCCATCGTATTTATAGAACATTTATTATTTTTATAAATCAGAAATAAAGTGAGTTCTGTAGATATAAAACAATTCAATTTTTAAGAGGCTTGTAACTTTGTGCGAAATTTGTCTCCCGACAAAGATAATAATTATTAATGCCCTTGTTTTAAGTGGAAAGGAAATTCCCCTTTCAACGAAGCAATTTCCGGGGATTTTAACCAAAAGAGGTTGCCGAGAAAACAATAGAATAACCTTTTATTAAAGTGAATTTCAGTATGTCTATAGTTAGATTCTTTAGACATTACAGTTGAATTGCTGTATGTAAAAACGGTATACTGATAATAACGTGATAGACCAATGGAATCCTTATAGAATACGTCAAAAGAGGACTACTCTTATTCTGAAATGAATTATTACGGTTATTAGTTAAGTAAAAATTACATGCGGTGACCGTACTAAATAAGAATTAATTCAAAGTTTAAAAAAACAATATAGGTATCTCAATATAAGTTTTTCTATGAGAATTGCTTGTTCCTCAGTTGCTCTATCTCTCTTTTTCAAAGAGAATATGGATAAAAGTATAGGTTTAGGGCAGAATTAATGGTTACCTATTCGTTCTTGCGACGCACCGTTTTTAGGATCGAATGGGTCCACAAACTTCAATGTCATGACCCGATAAAAAATCATTTGCATGTTTTAAAGAATCTAGTGGGGCGTTCAAACTAGTGTTGTAATTGATCCAGTCATTGACTAGAAATCTGAAAGTAAATATTCATTATAGCGGGCTTTATACAAAGGTGGTCTCACGCGCAATTTGATATTGTGTCTTCTTTAAAAGGAGAATGTTACACACACTCTTTAAAAGATACATATTAATGAAGGTCAGTTCTGTAGCGAAATAATTAGATCGTTTGAGCGTTTTCCACTTGGTTACAGACCCTTTCATAAAGTGATTTTCAATATATTTCTTATTTTGTATACAGATTTCTGTGACGTTTTTTGAAATTTTTGATCATGAAAACGGTGCGTAGAATGAACGAATAGGTAATCACTAGTTTCTTTCATTAAAGATTAAAACGACGCACTAACAACGAGTTATCGTAAAGATTAAATACTAGAGATATAACAAAATGAGTCCCTGTGTTCCACTTCTGAAGCGAATATTGTGAATATATAAATAAAGCACGAACTTTTATGTGATGAAATGGTGGTGAGATTTTTAAAACCCTTGATATTTTACACTTATTTAATCGTCTGTCTTATTTATTTGTTTTCGTGCGACAAAATAATCGTCTTCGCTTTTCAATTGTATAATATAAATTTGTATATTTTGTTCATTAAATAACATACTTTATTTGAAACCTATCGGAAGACTAATACATTATGTATTCAATTATGATATTTTATGACTAATAAAAATGAAGTTTACACATATTTACATAAATTACTACTGACTTTGAAATTAAATGAGTCGTTTCAAATTGACAAATCAGCAAAACTCTTAATATCTACATATGGGAAGTAGAAATCAATTGATCATGTATTTGTTATTTAATCGATTTGCACGTAGCGCATCATTTTATTTCAATAAAAATAACTAAATTAAAGGAAAATGTAAAAATTATAGGATATACTTATTTTCAATTAAAATATGTATTGTGGTATATGTATCAATAAAGCATATTTTTTATGTTAAGACTGTAGTTTTTCTGACGTTAATTGAAAGATAGATTCGTATTTGGTTTGTTTCAACTATGAAAATGTCCTTTTTGTGGTATTTGGTATTTGTAGAAACGCTAATCATGGTTATAAATGGTTATATTTAAGTCGTATAGTGATTATCATTTTTATTGCTGTGGCCAAGTAGTAACACTATTTGTATACCAATATTATATTTATGACAGTATTACGTATAAGAAATTAGATGAATTAATCTTTTTTACATGTGACGGATCATAATGCCTGCGACCAGGTGATTATATAGTCCCCTACTTTCATTCTGGACAAATTTTCTTGAAAACAGATGAAAATAAATGACTCAAATGAATTGTCAAAGAAATTTTTTATGAGTTCATTCTATTAAAAAAAAAATAATCATTTATTTCTTCGCAAAAAAACGTTTTTTGTATTATACAGAAATTTCTTCAATCAAAGATCTGTATCTCGTTTTCAAACCAGTTTAATATGAGTATGTTGCTTAAAGCAAAGTAAATATGACGGGAAAAAATCGTTTCGTTTTTCATTATGCCAGCTATGAATTTTCTTCTCTACTTAGATGTGAATATTACATAGTCTATATAATGGTTTTCATATAATATATGTAAGAATATTTACATTTAAGCTTGAATTTGTTCAAAATTGTATTTTTGATTACTTGATAAATGATTGTTTTATGCATTCTAAAATAATGTCACGGAATGAAGTCTTATGTAATAAAATTAGTTTGGTGTAGCCATGCATCAAAGCAAATATAGTAAATTTTACAACTGAATTGACATAAAACCAGCATTAAATCAAAGAGTGATTTTACATTATTTATAAAAACGGTTTTACAATAATTAGACAAAGCATTTAAATTATTATAAGAATACCTCACAAGGAAACATGATTCTTAACTCAAGATGTGAGATACGGGTTTGCTATTTTCGTATGATTTACTCTACACTGAAATAAAAACATGTAATTTGTAAAGATGATCATAAACCATCAAAAAAAGATAAATTAAACACAAAGTTAGATTGATATAATTAAAAAGAATTCATTAATAATTTAAAACAAAGTGAAAGAAATCCCGTGGATAAAGTTCCATTACGGAAAAGGAATTTAAACGATAAAACGCAAAATGCAAAGGTTTAAAGGTATGTAATACTAAACTTAAAACATAATTAAATAATAAAATTTACGACCTAAATGAGAGACCATGATCGTCAACCTACCCTTCCTGCGACGATTCCGAAGGACACTCCACTCTATACTCCTATACCTGAAACCACTCTGACTCGACTCTAAAAATCTACGTATCGAAATGCTGTTGGAGCATGCTTCCCGTTTCCCCAAAGGTGCCTTCTTTGATACATCATTTGCGGCAGGAAATTATCGATCGTCAATATGCATCATATAAAATCCATTTATTTAAATGTCCGGGAGAAATGCTCGAAAGCGGAATTCACGTTATGAAAATCGTAATAATGACAAAATGTTATCTAAACTAAAAGTTATACAATGTTTCTTTTTCCGCACGAAATGAAACGAATTAAAAGACAAAGCGCCCAAACAACAGGAGCGTTTAAATGTACCAACTACTGAGTGAACTATAAGAATAAAACATCTAGCTTAACAATATTTGTATTTAAAATTTAATCGTTTTTTCAATCATTGTGGATGAACTTAGTAAGCAAGATGTATTTCGATAATAATCATTACGTTCTGTTTTAAGGATCGGATGTGTGGAAGGGAATTGTAGACATCACAAAAATCCATGCGTACGAACAGAAATCTATAAATCAATACTCAAAAACAAATACTCCTAATGGATATATCTCAACACAAGTTTTTTCTACAAAAACTGCTTCTTACTCAGTAGCTCAACCTCTCTTTTTTGAAAAGATAGAGAGATAGAGCTAGAACAGGACTAGTGGTTAGCTAATCGCTCTTGCGACGATCCGTATTTAGGATATAATGGTTAGGAGGGAGTTTTAGACATCAAAAACATCCATGCATACGAAGAGAAAGCGATAAATCAATTTATGAAACTGTCTTTACTAGGATTTGAATCCGAGACATCCGTAACCGTAGCCAATGACGTTGACCACATCACCACGACCGATCAAATCATTTATGAATGTAATAATAAATTTTTAAGCCGTGAATACTTTGTGTTGCATAAAAGTATACTATAAAATAGTTTGAAGAATGATAAAATATATTGCTTAAATTATTGATTTTTATTAGTTTATATTTTTCTGATACTAAAAAAAGATATGTTAATTGGTCAAAGTAGTAATTATATTCACAATTAGAGTTGAAATGCTTTCGGCTAAAACTGTATTATATTTAAACTGTTTGTCGATAAAAATTGAAACTAGTAGCATAGTTTGAGAAACTGAAACTAAATAATTGATTGCTTTTATGTAAACTAGTTTATATTTTAACGAAAAGGGTCAAAGTTATTTTAAGTTAAAATTTAACTATAAAAGTAAATTTATGCGTATAAAATGAACAATTTACTCGTAATCTAATTTACCATTTTGTTTATCTTTTCAGAAGCACTTACTTCCCAGTGGCGGAGAATCCACCATCTCTACACTTCACCCGACAACAAAAACATTTCTCTTAAAACCAAACACGGCGTTAATTAAATCTGCGAAAGAGCTATGAAAATTCCCATTAAACTGAACAAAACTTTAGTCAGTGCCGTCGCGGTGTACTAAAAGTTTCAGTAAAATTATTTTCTTACATTGGGCAAAAACACAATTTTCAACCATGACGAAGTTATCTTCTGACATCGGCTGAGTATTTCAAAGGTGGAGTTTGAAATTATTTGAAGAGTTTTAAGAGAACGCCACTGGGGAATATTTTCACTCGCTTTCGTTGATCTAAAAGGTAAGTTTTTGTTTTTATGGTCTTCATCAGCTCGATAATTTTAAAAGTAAAAATTATTCAAACTCTGTGACCTTTGAAAGAACGCACACAGAAGACACCTTTGAATCAAAAAGTTTTCCTTTTCAAAAAAATATTCATTTTGAAATTCATTTGAAGAGGTGGAAAAAACGTGGAAATTGGATGTGAGAATCTTTCAAATATCACTTCTTGAAAAAACAGGGACAGTTTAACTTTTCTCATATTTAAGAAACTTCTTTGAGAAAACAATGCATATTTTTTCTAACCATTTTTTAAAATGAAGAAAAAATCTTTAGTTTCGTATAAAATATCAATACCAAATGAATATTTAGTCCATATAAACAACCATAGACCGTAGTGAAAATCAGAATCGTTGAATTTGAATATTATTTTTTTATTAACGATTTTAACAAGTCATTTTAAGAAGTCAGTAAAGAGATATTTGTATTTTTTGAATCACTATTTCCTATGCATAATTCCATTGTGTTAAGAAACAAAATGTCAATGAATTTAGTTCTACATAGATTTTGAAATAGTTTTATCAATATTTCACAAACTTTAGACAACTATAATTTATACACGTTTATAATTTAACTCCATTCATTATACTCTAAGTAAGCCACTTATATCTCTCTTCGGAAGATATAAAAAATACGGATTGGACTAGAAAGGGACTATTGTACTGAAAAAAACATCAAAATTGTATACGAAGCCATAAATCTATTGAATCATTTTATATGAAAGTTTCCATTTTGTGATTCAAAACCTTGCAAAACATAAAAATTAGATTAAACCATTTTATATAAAAAAAAAAATATGACAATTTTCTAATAAAATATCGTACATCCACCAAAATTTTGTAAAACAAAAGTCATTACACTCTTTACTATAATATGTGATTTATATTTGGTATGTTGCTATATGTTTTGTAATTTGTTGGCTTAACCATATGGTACATTCATTGTTTGAAACACATGATTTCCTTTAGTAGAAAGGAATAGATAATCCGCAAATGTTTGTGCTTGTAGAGCATGATTTTGTTATAATTAAGATTCTAATGACGAAAAAATACTCAAATACAACTCATGGTGTGAAAATTATGTTTAGACATTACTGATCAATGTTTGTTTTATAATTAACTAGTGAGTACTTGGCATGCGTTGCAATGCCACTCAAAGAAGTAAAGGGTTTGTGTTTTAATTCTGTTTGTTGAACTGCTTTTGGATTAGAGGTCTCCACAGGCCGAAATTTCATAGACTTACCCGGTTCGAGCCCATTATCTTCAGGTCTGACCCAACCCGAACCCGAGTTTCAAAATCACACTTGTTATAACACAATATTTTTGTTTTTCGTCTAGTGCGTACACGAATAAATCAGAAGGTTTTTCCTAGATGTCGCTATATGTACGTATTTGATTCTTTTTTTCAATTTTAGATTTTCAATTTTTTTTTCTTCGGAACCCTTCACGGGTGTGTGCAGCCTATAAGATCCGTACAAACCAACAAACCAACAAACC
Source organism: Himalopsyche phryganea (assembly GCA_022494535.1). Classification (NCBI taxonomy): domain Eukaryota; kingdom Metazoa; phylum Arthropoda; class Insecta; order Trichoptera; family Rhyacophilidae; genus Himalopsyche; species Himalopsyche phryganea. The sequence continues at coordinate 2,802,838 of JAGVSL010000125.1, read as the reverse complement.
AACAAACAGACATTCATTTACATATATATATATATATATATATAGATTTCCCGGCATGATCACAATAAGTCCTTCCTGAAAGTTTCGTCGCGATCGGTTGAGTAGTTTAGCAGCCTATAAGATCCGGACAAACCAACAAACAGACATTAATTTTTATATATATAGATAGATGAACAATAAATCATAAACCGTAATGTTGTTATCAAATTTTCTTAAACACTACTTGAAAAACTTATTTTCAAAATTATTTATAGCAATGACCATGTTAAATTATTATGTCTGTTGTTTTACTAGAATGTATGTAATCATTTTAGTTTGACTTTATTTTTTGTGAAACAATCTTGACAATAAGGCATCGTAATGCTTAAAATACTCTTCCACGTATCCAATACTAAAGATATGACGTAGGGAGAGCAATTAGCTAAAGACTCGTATTTTTCTATAGCTACACTTTCCGAAAAAGAGACTATAACCAACTCAGTAACAAGCAGTTTTAGAAAACATCTTTTGTTGAGATTGAATGGAAGCAGATATGACTAAATGAATAAATAAAAAACATTTATTTGCACGTGAAAAAAATGGAAACTAATTATTTCGTCAGTAACTAATTCCATGAATAGTCAGTATGAAATAATAAAAGGTCAGTTAATAATTATGTTTGGTCTGTAAATAATTGCCAAATAAATAAAGGTTACGTTAGGTTTAATTAAAAAATTGATCGTTTAACGTAAATATCTAAACGTTTATTTTAATAACTTACCACGTGTACGCTGACTATTTTCGAATTTGTTGCTGATAATTTTGATTAACTGCTGACCATTTAATATTTTTCAATTTGACTCAATATGACCGATTTTAATGTGGAGTATATAGACTCTTCGTGAAGCATTTCAATTAAAGGACAGAAAGGTACAATTTTTGAAGTATCTACTTAATGCTGTACAGAGTATACAATGGAAAATATTTAACTTTGAGTTATTGACAGAATTTTACAGCCAATATTTTTGTTAGATGCATATCAAATATTTTGATTAAATAAACATTGATATCTATTTTTTAATGTCGATAAAATTTTTACCGGCACTGTAGATGGCTTACCTGAAGTACTAACGTAAATGTTTTTTTTTTACGAATGTGTCGTTAGATAATCAATTAGCGCGTGTGATGAATATTGCGGTGATGAAATGTAGGAAGAAAAATCGAGCTCTTCAAGGCTGGTTAAATATAAAACAAAAAACATAGCAGAACGATTTTTAGCCTTAATACAGGAACCGTTAGTCGATACAACAAAAAGTAGCTTTTATAGGGTTTTTTTTTTATTTTCATTCAAAAAAATGTTACGCAAGAATTCGGAATATAAATTTTCAGTCATAATTACCAAATTTAACTTTTTGTATCAATCATAACCGGTTTAACTGATTTTTGATCACTTGAAATTGCTCATGATTGAAGAAACTGGTCTAATATTTTCATGAAATTTTGGAATTATCACAAAAAAATGTATTCTCTTATTATGATGACTTTCTATCAAGAATCAATAATTAACCTCTAGATCAACAATTGAATGTGGCATTATTTGTGGTACCGTGTTTTGAAATGTACCATTCGTTAAAAAACTATAGTGTGTAAAAAGTGATAATGGTTAGTTCATTATAATTACTTAAATTCTGAGATTGTGACAACCCTGTTCATGTATATTTTTGAAACAGTATTATTTATCATTTTAGTGTGAAAATATTTACGTCTAAATCTCGAAAAAAGTGTTGATTTGGTAAACGCACAAGTGTACATAATTTTATGCCTATTTCAAAATTTTTAAGCGATTTATTTTATCTAGTCCATCTCGAAAAATTTGCCTGGCACTAAAAAGGTTAATGCAATAAGTTGAGTGAAAAAGCTTTTTGGTTCAATTCTACGACTTAAATTTAACCTAAAATTCGACTATGTCTACCTTTCCAGTGGAATGATTGGTTTGCTACCAGTACTCATGAAATAAAACACGCTCCGTTTTAAAACGGACATTTAAAAAACGCTATGCTTACAAGTTATTTTATGGCAACAACGTAGAAGTCATCGATTTTAAAATAAACTCTAACCACACTGTATATGTGGGATGGAAGATAAAAATTTTAACGTCGTGTTGTTTCCACGATAAAGTATGTAATAAATTTGATTTTGTCTTTGTTACAGGTTTGAAATATGACGTAGTAAAATTAGAAAATGACTGTGGTTGCTGTGTTTTATACTTTAATAAAGAACTCTCAACTGCTAGTATAATAACTCAAACAATTCATTCTTGTAGAGATTAAATTTAAATGGAAAATAGAATGTTGATAAAGCATATTTTCCGAGGAAAAGACCGTTGTTTTTGCTTGTAAAAGTTATCAGTAAGTAGAGTCGACAGTGTTAACGAACTAAACTTTCCTTTATGTACTAAATATATGAACATTAAAATAGGAATGTATTTTTTTTTGCCTAAAGAATTTACATTTAAAGGAAGGTATAATCAACAACACTCAACATAAAACAAAATATATAATAAATTATTCTAATCAACAATTTGTATTGCATTTCTACCTAACGACAAATTAATGTGACGGATATTTTTATTGTAATTTGAGCTATGTATACTTTAATACACATTTATAAGTGTGAAAATATTTTTAAATTTGTTTATAAGCGTAAATGTTTTCTGATTTTCCGTTTTCAAATTCAGCAAATAAAGTTGTGTAGTATTAACATTTTGAAACATTAGAATACGTTAGAAAAATAATTGATAAGCTTATAACTATTGCTTTAAATTAAGTATAATCACCAATCAAGAAAAGATTTGAGACGCAAAATAATGAAAAGAGAAAGGGAACACTCCTTGTTTATACAGATTTAACAAAAAAAGCATTATTTTTCTTATAATTGTTAATTAAACTTTTGCCATTTAGTATATTCGTAAAGACAAGAAGTTGCCGGTGTTTGATTTATGTACACATATATCTTTCATGGAGGTGGTCACATTTGGTAATATTGTGTGTGGTAAAACAGTATTTAGAATTATAATAATGATCAAAAAATACTTAATCTTTGTAGATTTTTTGTACATAAGAAAATATTGTCTATTTTCATGATAACAGATACCACATATGATAAGATTGTAGTAAGTAGATTGCATTTGATAGGAACCGGAGATAGATTGACCTATTTTATCAGGTGTGTTTATTCGGATTCTATCGTATGCATTTTGATTTTTCTATTTTGATCAACAATATTTTTACTCTGGCAAACATGTTTTTTTACAAGAAACATATTCATATAAGAAAGAATTGTACCGGAAACATTTATGTCTTCTGTGGTTTAGTCAATAAAAATAATTGGATGGTTTCTATAAAGAAAGATTTGTAGAAAAAAATACATTATGCAATATATGGGATTTCACATTTTTTTTAAAAAATAAATAAGATTCGCATTCAAAGGAGAAAGCATTATAAAATTGCTTCAATTGTCTCAAGATATTTATAATAATACAATATAAAGTATTCAGTTATTCCACAACTTCATAATAAAATATCTGAATCAGCTCAATGGTGCTAACCGACTGAAGACTGAATTCACTCAACAATAATTGTATATTATCAGTTGATCTTATTTTTATTCAAACCATTCGATCAAGAGCAACAACTTTATTTTTTAATTATAGAATATAAATTAACTATTAGATTTTTGTTTTTTTGTTTCACTATTCTGATTCTATTTTTTTTAATAAAAACGAATTGATTTAAATTTCAAATGATAGCTTTAAAAATGTGTCCTTTATAAATATCTTTATTACGATAAAGAAACTCAATTTATTTACATAATTAAACGTCTCACTATAATATAATAGAATGGAAATGTAGAAGGTGTGCAAAGAAACCACACTTAACTTGCAAATCTTCAGAGTGGAGTGAAATATTTGAACAGGCTACACTCGTTTCCACAAACATAATTTATTTTGCGACGAGCTTTTCAAATTTTCCAGCCGGCGAGCGTACGAGTGGCGAAAAATCACGACGCCTCGCGGGAAATTTATAAGTCGAACGTTAAATGTACAGCTGTGGTTGGATATTGAGTCTATGAAAATTTGCGTAATGTATAGAGCTTTATCACGACAGTTAAAGAGATTTCTTTTCAAACGAGATCGTTTAATATTCATTTTGATGAATGACGTAATCTTAAAATGGAATTTATTACATCAGAAAAGAGTCGTTTATTGAGAAGTTCTGTATTTAAAAATATATTAAATGCTATTATTACGGTGTAGTGTTATTGCATATATATGGTACAATACTCTGTTTTACATTTAAGATTTTTCTGTAACTTATATTTTGACTACAATGCTCATATAAAGACAGCACATAGTTATTGTGTACACATTTTGCTTATTGAAAATTTATTAATCATTTCACTTTTTCATAATGCTCTTTTTTATACTTTGAGTTTACCTTATAATGCAATAATACCTCCTACTATCACTGATTTTATTCAATAAATATTTAATGTTTATGAGTTGTGTTAAATTTATCACATACAAACAGTCTAAAAAAATTCACGGTAAGTTAGCTCTCTTAGCAACCAAAAAGCCCCGAAAAGGTCTATTTAAAATGTGGATATATTCATTAGCTTAGTATAGCAAAGTATTTAGTTTCACAAAAAATATAAATCAAAAACAATATTTTTCATATAATTCTTATGGAACTAAATACTTTTCTATTTTTATCTTAATGTAATAATTGGTTGATATCAAGTAAATTATTAATAACAATCTGTTTATTACAATCATATTTAAGCTATTGTTATCAATTCTGATAATGATACATAGATACAAATGATATCAATTCATAGGAAAATCAAACAAAATAATCCTTTGTTTTCAAAAATTTCTTTATATAATTATGGCATAATATAATATAAACGTAATTAAATGAGTGTATTACCAGAAGTATGAAAAAGAATGGATTAGTACACAATATATAAATAGCTTAAATAGAGCTAGTGTGTATTTTTCATTTGTCAAATAAGGACATATTAATAAGAAATGTATCGCAATTTTTTTGACTAAGTTTTGTCGAGCTGAACCATTGATTGTTCACTTCATGAAAATACACACATTTAGAGCACTACAATAAGTTACAAAAATGAGCAAACGAAATGAGGCCTTCATAGATTTCACAAATACTCTTAATTTTTTTGACATGTAAACATGTGTTTTTTTAACTTCTGCTTAGTGTTGTCAGCTGGTTATTACTAAATAAGCACAACGAAAGTATTACATATCTAGTGACAGATATTGGTTGCAAACTGTTAGTTGCCGGGCTGTAATTGCGTTATGTTACGCCAAAGTTATAAGGCGTGCGCGATTTTGGTCAATAAGTTTCCAACAGGGCTATTGGCCAGTGGTTTTCGTGGTCATATTTCAAAACTTGTGTCCTGCTCAACGAGATTAATATTAAACATCAACCGCAGATGATATTCCAATTACTGTGAATCGTCCTCCAAGAAATATAAGATATGTTTTTGAATTTAATGCGTCTCAAGGATTGATGTATCTGTGAACCAGCTTTCCAATACATATCGAAGTTTTTTTAAAAAATCCGTTGAAAACAAAATATCAATTACAATAATTGACAAAATAAAAAGTGATTAAACACAAGGTCACGCTAATGATGATTTTGGTAAAGACTGTTTGAGGTTTAAAGCAATTCTGTGAGTAATAATGTAGTTTTTTTTATGTAAATTTAACTCCCGATTATCCGAAACAGTAATAGGTATGGGAGTCACATGTAATCAATAAAAATGGATAGTGGCACACTGAGATACAATAAAAAAACATTCTCAAGTATTTTAGGGAACACTGACATACTTCCATATTAATTATAGAAGTGACATAATCCATTACAAATAAACGAATGGGTTTTTTTTATGTTATATTAAATAAAGTTGTCTTAAGCATGAGAAAAATGACTTCTAAAAAGAAAAATTCTCATCGAGTTTATCTCGTACGATTATCTAATTTTCAAAATATTTGGCGCATTGGCTGTCGGTTGTAATGCCAGATATTTTTTAGTTTTAAAACAATAATATAAAATCTATTTAGTTATAGATTAGTCCTAACTAATGACACTAATAAGTTCTATATAAACAAATAAACTGATTTAAAATACCAAGTCTCTAAATAATCTGGCGATTAACTGTTGACGAGATGAATGGTATATAGGGTTAACTTTCTAAGATCAGTGTAAGACGCAATTTATTTTATGAGATTGCTTATTCAGGTAAACTTAAGCACTATCTGATATATACCTCAATGTTACATATACTGGAATGGGTTAAAAGTCTTACAATTGTTTCCACGTTTATAAATATTATAGTTAATAATTGGTTCATTAGTTGAGTATATTGGCGATTGAGATTCATTCAGCACATACAATATAAATAAAATCAAAATTGACTGAAATCTAATATAAAGCGAAGGCTGATAGATTTATCTCAAAGATAGACATATATTTATAGGCAGCAAAACAGGTAATAAAAAAATATTAGAAACAAAAAACAAAACGTTCTCGTTGATTGAAATTGTGGTCCAGAATTACGAATAAATACTTATTTATTATGAACTAGCGAAAACCCGGCATGCGTTGCAGTGACACTCAAAAAAAAAAGAAGTGTTTGCGATTTATTCTGTTTATTGAAATGCTTTTGGATACAGAATATTTTTTGTTTCCGTCTGGTGCGTGCAAGAAAAAATCAGAAAGTTTTCCGACACGTGATCTGTCCACATACAGCTGTCTATGTGAGAGGCATTGATTTTCCAAATTTAGTCCACAAACTTGTAGCGATTGTCCCATTGCTTTGTTGATGGTCCGGAAAATGCAGACCCTTTAATTCAACTGGAATATCTGTCGGAATCATTGGGATGTGTAGCAGCAGTACATCTTTAAATTTAAATTTTCCATTTAAGACCGGCAATAGGAATTTAACAATCAACACCACTTGTTACATCACACACAAACTGAAATGTCGCTGTTTGTATCTATTTGATTCTTTTTTTTAGATCTTAATTTTTTTCTCAGGAACCTTTGCGGGCATGGGTACAACAACTCACCAAAATTTCATTGCAATCGGTTGAATAGTATAGGAACGCATACGGGACAAACAAACAAACATTCATTTTTATATATATAACAAGACCTACTGTAAGTTAATAGTACTATACCTATAGCCTTCGCACAAGTGAAAGCAATAGCTTGACAAAGTTTTCTCGGAATCGGATGAGCGGTACATAGGCAGTGCATAGGATACCATCGATACGAACAAACAAACATGAAATTTTTTTTAATGACAACATTAACAACGTCCAAATTTTTCACTTTTAAAACTATATAAATATGCTGATAACTGAATTCTTATGTATGATAATGACTAAAATGATATGGTCATTATTTTTACATTAACATAACAAAAATACATTTTATTAAAGAAAATGACATTTTTCTTTGATTTATCATCCTTTACAATTATTTACCATGCGGATTTTTCAGTATTTTTATTTATTTATATTATTCCTGTTACTGTTTATATTGCAAGTTTATATCGATACAAAACACAGTGAAAAGATATGTATTGTAAATTGCATTGCAAAAATAAAATACGTGGTTCTCTCGTTTGTTTATTGGAGTTGCATAAAAGAGTAGATTCAATCCACATTTGCATTGTGAGGAGAAAAGGAATCGAAGAATAATTGAGCAATCTTGAACAATTTTCAATGACTCTCATCATTTATGTAATGTTTTTGGGCCACTTTCAATGTGATAAAAATTTGTTAACATTATGTTTGATCTTTATGTGGAATAGAAATGCTTTATGAAAATGTGATTTTGGATTATGAATTTGCAATTCACATTAATTTCAAGAAAATAAAATATGTATTTTAATTTGTCAACTCTATGAGAACTGATTGTTTCTCAGTTGCTCAAGCTCTCTTTTTCAAAGAGAGACATACCTAAAAGTAGCCAACGACGTTGACCACTGCGCACCACTTACCCGATAATTTATTGGAAATAAACAGAAAACTTTAATAATTAATATTTTCCAGTAGTATTAAAATCAAATTCAAATATTTGCTTTTGAAAGAGTCTCTCAGTTATACGTAGGACTTGTTTAATATTTTGTAAGATGCTGTCTTTTTTGTTTGATTAGACACCATTTTTTTACAGAAAGCGTTCGTTTGCACGAAGACTAATTGCAAAGAAGAATCTGCAGCAATCCCCATTTGCAAATAGAATATTTTAATAAAAACAGACCTCTACTGAAATTTTGTTGTACCATTATACATTAAGACAATTTCATAAAATATTATACGTACTAATGTAAAACAAAACGCATACATCTGTGATGCGTAATATTTTCTGTATTTACGGTTCCACAACCGAGTGGTAAATATCCTTATGATTTAGTTCAGCAAGAAAAAGTTGAAATTTCTGGATTTCAATGATAAAAAATTGATTTTTATGCCGATTTATACAATTAATATCTAAAAGCAAGGACCTCACCTATTCCTTTAACGATCTTTAAATGCCATAGAGAGAGAGTAATTAGCTAACTACTTTCCTCACCTAACCTCATCCACGTTTCTGCTTTATGTGAAAATGGGTGGAACGGAAAACTCTTCCCAATAAGGAATCCATGTACAGTATTATGAAATATATTTATGTACAAACATTGGAATCTGAAATAGTTTAAAAATTAATTTTAGAAATATAATAATGTCAGATGTAAACTTATTAAATTTTTTTACTAATAAACACTAAAGATGATACTCAAATAAGAGAAACACGTGCCACAATTAGTTTTACAAGCAGTGGAATGAGCAAAGTTATCAATTTTCATTTTATGTTACAAATTAATTTTCACAAAGTGACCGCTGAATCCATCGAATATTATGTTTGATAATCTCGATGGTAAGAAAGTTTTTGGCTTTTTATTCCAAGAACGATTTTATAAATGGACTGAGTGTGGGTAACTATTTCCAGTGGGATTTCAAAATAGTGGCTTACTCATGTAACAACATGGTAGAATGATTTGATATTATTATGAAAATCTGTTTGCTGTATATGTTATTATCGTGGTTATCATCCTTCCTTCCATTAATACCATCATATTAAGCTGAAAAACTATTTTTTTGTCTGCCATATAAAAACTTTTAAACGATTAACTCTTGACCGAAAAAATATTTTAATTTGTCTGGTTAATCCAGATAAATATTACCTTTTGAGCTCGATATGTCCTTTCTCACTAATTACAGATTAAAAACTATAAAATATTATTTTTTTATTTCTTTTGAAGTAGATAATAAAGATAATAAGCTAATTGGCTATTAAACCCTATATTATTAAAAACAGGAAATGGTTACTTAATTCATTAAGAAATTGAAACATTTTAATGAAGAAAAATTATGTAAAAAATATATTTTTTAAATATTTAAAAGAAGGTAGATTAAACCTAATCTTTTAATATTTAACCAGCTGTGCGGCCAACTTTCGTTGGTTATTTACATTAAACATAAAGTTATAATATTTTGTAATTAAAAATCTTTTGAGACGTAAAATGAGAAATTCGAAATTAATTTCTAGACAAAAATTTATAAAAGTTTGTTAAAAAAAATTTCTCTCAGAATTGCGTTGCGTGAGGTCAATTTTTTTTTATGATATTTAAAAATTGACTTTTCATATTCTACTTAATTGACTCGACACGCTTAGAATTCTGAATATTATCTTCTGTTTAAATTGCCATTGAAAAATATACGAAGAAAATTTCTGTCAACCTTTTTTCAGATACTTGTCTTTGTTCTACCTCCATTCTGTCACTAAAATAATCAGAATCTGTCAGTTTGCTTACAACTATCATAATATCATTTCTTGCCTACGGTGAAAAATACCCAACATCACTTATCTGGATTGCATTATGCCACTATTATTATATTTATGAATCTCGTTTTACTCATTAACTGTCTCTTCTAAGCAAGTGTGTAATACAACTAAGCTAAATTAAGTTGAAACATAGTTCTGGCGATGGCGTGATGGCCAAAATAACTATCAACAAATTAATAAATTCTTGTATTACTAAATACTTTATTACTTTTATCATATCAAAATTAAGGGTCATTCTTAACATGGAAACATTTAATTAACACCGGTGCGATCGTTAAACATCTTACGTCAATTAGTAGTTAAAGTTGCCATTATACATTTCAGCTAGATTACATCATTTGTCTTTTTTTTATTTGAACATTTTAAGGGTTTTTTTCTTATTATTATAGAATAAACTCTTGATATTTTTTTTCTAAAATAAATATTCTAGGCAAATTTTACCAAATAATTTTTAAAATGATGCTTTCCATCTCCCAGGAAAACTTACATCTTCCAATAATCTTCAGTGTTCGTGATTCTTAAAAATAAAAGTTCAGGGATAAATTTAATCTGTGTTTTATCTAGAAAAGCGTTATTTTATATTACATATGTTTAAAGCTAGAAAGCTCATAACCTAGTGAAACAAAAGCTTGTTTTATGAAAAGCAGTAAAACTTGATCCTTAGTTATTAACGTAGTATGAATAGTATAAAGGCTTCAAGGAAACTATAAGTTTTACAGCAATTTTTATAAGTCTTATATCAAATAAACAAAAACAATAATATTTAATGCCATTGTATAGTGTAATTCGAGAGATATGATAAAATTTTATTTTCAATTCCTAAATCTTAGTACATAAAAACCATATTTTAAACATGTATTTGTTTGAAGCTTGCAGCTTGAAATATAATTTGTAAAGGTTTTATGAAGCACTATAACTAAAAAATTAAGTATTTTTATATTGCACAATAGTTACATATTTGTCACTCTACGTCTTTTTTCAGAGAGATGTATTTAATTATTAAATAATAATATAACATTTTATAGATATTATCATGAAGAAAAAATAAATCATCAAGATGTCAAATTTTAAACAGAAAGAAAAACATTTGATACTAAACCAGCTAAAATTTGATGTTGGAATTAGATTGCTTTATAAAGTTTCCACCACTTGGCTGACAATTTTGACTTGAGGAAGCGAAGACAAAAATGTAAAAAATATCAGAAATTAGCAAATCTCTATGTCGCTAATTCAAGATCGAGCGGAGTTTCAAAGGATAGAAAAATCACAAATACTCAAAGCTATTTTTTTCAGTCAAAAATTTCATGACCAAGCTTATTATTTTCTCCGTTGATTTGTGTGTTTAAATAAAATAAAACATCTTTTATTGAATACTGTTTCTATTGAAATCCATTGACCATAGTGTCCATAAAATAACAAAGCACTGAATAAATTACCGAATGATTTCGTTAGAAATACGCACGAACCACCGAGTAGTTGCATCCTTTGTGAAGATAACGAGCAGATTAATTTTCTATTCTGCCTTTTCACGTACAATACTCAAAAACGAATGTTTACAGGGTAGTTGCAAACATTACTAAAACTTTTACTGTTATTTGGATGTCATTTGCAAGAAACATTTCATTTGCTACGCCGTGTGTTTGATCAATTAGCAAAACTCTATTTCGGAAATAAACTTTAAATTCCACTTTAACAACGAAAAGTGATGTAAAGATCGTTCAAAACTATAATATGTAAATAATTATAACACGAAAAATATTTATTACATTTACTGTCACAAAACTGAAGCTTGTGATAACATACGGAAAGTCTTAATTTAATCCTTCAATAAAATTAAGATTTTTTTAAATTTTGGATTGAAGTCTATAAATTTTTAAATCAGAAGAACCCCAAAATATCATGGTTGGTTTTCCTGTATTTGTGGTTATTTTTACAGTCCCGCTTAATAAAAACAGTGTCGAATAATCCAGCATTCATTTTTTTTATTTTAATGGAGCCTTAAAAACGATTAATTGTTTTTTCATTGTACTATTTTAGTTATTAATTGTTGACAAAACACAGAAATGCTTTTAGAGATAAATCCATTCTGTGTGATATGAACACAATCATGTATTAGAGATAAATGTATTTATTATAAGCAACTTCAAAACATGTGTATCTGCATTCTCAAGAAAGTAAATTGTTTACTTGCAATTATGAAAATAATTATATCGGGATCGTCATTAAAATAAGTATCAAACTATCCTAGAAATCAAAACAGAAGCTGGAATTTTTGTTTTTGAAATTTTTAGTATGTAGCACTGGTCATATAGTTAGTAGCTAAGGCTACAGTGGTAACAATACTTGCTCATTGACATCATGCGAGAGCACTATTAATAGAGCCTCAATGCTCTCTCACAGATTCTGCATAAATCTAATTCCTTGTAACAATTAAGTTCGTATATGTTAGTGCAATACCGCAGGATTAAAGCAGAATATGTGATGTCACATTATTAATGGTGTAGAAATTCATATAACTACAGATTGTATTCGAACTGTTCAAATTGGGTAAACTTTAGTTTCGACTTTCAGGATCTTCAAGAATTTGAGTACACTGATGAACTCAAACTGATAGCAATAGTTTATACCGTTTATATATAAGATAAATCAAAAAACATATCATTTAGTCTATGAATTAGGTACATTAATATTGGAATTAATATTGTAACTGATTTGAAAATTATGATTTTTAACCTTAGTTTGGAAAATAGTCACATAAACAATTACAAAATCATATAACTTCCAATTCCAGGTGACCAAAAAAACTCATCATTTATAAAATGCAATTTGTAAAAAATATAGCATACCTACTAATTTGTTTTCGTTTTTTTTGAGTGAATGTCAGATGACGTCTGGTTATGAGAGTTTTATTACTTTAATTGCTAGAGCAATTCATGATTAATTTACGAACTCATATCATTTTCATTCGGGGTCGATCCACTGCTGGATGAAGGCGTCCTCCAGCTCCCTCCACTCCTCCGGGTTCCTAGCTTTGCGCTACCACGTACTTCTACCGAATCTGACAAGTTCGTCAATCCAGAAGGTTTTGGGGCACCCCTGAGGTCGCTCAGTGCCCCTCGGGTACCACTGAATGACCGCATTCGTCTAGCGGTTGTCCTTTCGCCGTGTGACATGTCAGGCCCACCGCCATTTCATCAATTTGGTGGCTTCTATCATATGACGCATAAGATGCAACATAGGGCAGTTAGGGGAATAAGTTGTCCGTTCAAAATTGTACAGCTACTTAGCTGTGCCTTTAAAAATTTATGATCCTCCATTGGAATAGTGATTCTCCACTATATATATAAAAAAAAAACTAAAGAAGTTATTGTTTCGATTTAAACAGAATGTATCTACATTTTGTTTTGCTGCCACACTTTATTTCTAAATTGATGAATATTATAGAACTATAACAAAAAAAATAAGTTATTTATTTCTAATCATTCGATAAAAATTATAGAAAAAAAATACAAAAATATGAAACGATTGCATGATTGATAAATTGGTCTTATCATTTTGCAATTGTAGAATCTTGTGTATGAAACTATTTTGCCTTTTTTTAACTTCATCATATTCTGGCGCATCGGTATTTTTCTGTAATGGTAATTAAATATTCTTGATTAACATTAACACTTTTATTTCATTATGCTAATTTTCAGATTTTTATAACACTTAATAATATATTTTTTTAAATCTACAATAAAAGTAGTTCTTTACGCTTCACCGTACGGCTCACGTAAGATTAAAACGGTGGTATGAGAAAATACAGCTTTCTCATGTTGTTTGCAATTCGAGATTATTGCATTGTTTGAAACTGATATCAAGCCTGCACAGGAAAATGTTCACAAATTGAAAAACTGTTTGAGATACTACATTTGGTATCTATAAAATTTGCATAAATACACCGAATTCTCTTTTTGCACGGGGAATATGTTCCAAAGACTACCGTCCAAAAAATAAGTCGTTCATTTAAAAATTGCAGATAGGTTTCAACTAATAATATATTCAATTTACAAAATATATTTATCATTATACGACATACTTATTTATTCATTCAATAACACTGCTAGATAATATACGTGGCGTTTTCTTTGTTTTCTTGTGGCAAAATATTTACAACTGTATCTAGAATAAAATTTCTATCTTATGTTTCATTGATTTTAAATAATTTGGTTATCAGATGCTGCGATTTCATTTTTTTAAGTTCTTTGTATGATTCTTCATAACGCATTATAATCATTTTGAAATCACGCCGGAATTGAATAGCTCGTCCATGGTACTGTCGGTTTCCTAGGCAACAACCAACTTGACCGGTGCATAGCCGACATACAAGACTTCTCTCTTTTAAAACCGTGTTAGAGTGAACAAACAAAGTAAAAAAGTATATCAGTCTTTTTTCTTCGATTGTGATATTTCAAATCCGTGCAAAAAGAGAATTTGGTTTGCTAAGTTGTAAGGGAGTAATCATAAATTTAAAATGTCAATAATAAGAGTATTAATACAGCAAAAACTTTACTTAATTTTGGTAATTATCCTAATGAATTAATCACATATTTCTTTAAGTTTTTAAAACAACAGATTTAATCAAAATAATGCTTTTTGTACGGTAAGTAAGATATGATCTCTGAGCATCATGTTAGCACAGAGATTGACGTGTTGTATCGGGAATCACTAAGAAATCTGAATCTTCTATCGTGTTACGAAAACATGTCTAATATATATTGAAGATTATCCGTAAAGCGTGCCGTAGATTTAATATGTATAACATTACAAGTTTAAGAGCTCTTTGGATTAAAGTATTGCGAAAATCTTTTGAGCATTCAATTATATTTACTTAAATAAATTTACAAACTAGTCCTGCAACAAACATATATATTATACAGAAAACAGTGTTTCAGTGATAAATATGGTAGGCAACCTAGACATTTGCTTAGGGCGGTGGATATGTAGGCGGGTCGTGTGCCAGTCGTCTGGTTGTATGTGCTGTCGGCTTAAATATTTATTTTTCTATAAGTATTTTCTCAATGTTCAAATAATAAACATTCACAGGAGTCTCCAGAAAACATCCTTCACAATAAATAAATTATCGCCGTTCTAGAAGAAAACACTAAATTGAAAAAAATTACATAATGTGATAGTTATACCAAAATATTCCTTATTTAAAACTCTGTCATATGAAAGAACACACTTATTTTGATAGATTATACTTTTACTGAAAGACAGTTTTTGTACAAATAAACTGAATGAAAAAGGTATATATAGCATTTCAAACACTTGAAAAACTTTGAAGTGAAATTATTCTAAACAAGTACATTTTAGTTATATTTAGTTTGTCTTCTTCTAAAACAATGACGAGATATAGTATGTACTTCCCATAGTAAATAAATGATGAAATGGTTCGTTTTGCTATTTTTTTGAAAAATATTTTTATTCTTACATATTTATTCATTCTCCATAACATAATATTATTCAAATGAAAACAGACGAAAAATCATTCAACATAAATTTAGTATAATTTAAGATATAATTTAAGACATCGACTGAGGGTGCTTGATGGAATTTCAATATTAAATTTGGATTATTGAGATTTTGTACACTTCCATGTATTTTGTCACTAACGACCCGGGTTTCGCCCTTCGGCATCCTCAGGCACTCGAGCACACGAATGGACTCGAACTGAGAGACAGTAAACAGTTTCCAACGCTTATATAGAAGATACAAATGCGACAAATATCATTTACGAGGAAATACATTATACGTCTGAGAGCCACACCGATACCTGAGTTAAAATTTCGGAAATCGTCGTAATCCTTATTTTGTAAACACCATATTACCAGAGTGGCGATTGCCGAAGGCGGTTGCCGCTTTTCAACTTCTTTTAGAAATACCAGTGATTTTACAATTATAATAGTATTGTGGGTTTTGACGGGATGTAATTCGAGGAATGGGTAAATATATACAATCATTCCACATTTAGTGAAATCTGTTAGGTGTTTCAACGTATCGGATATAATAGCGGAGAATTAGGAAGGTTCAGTTGCTCATTCAAGATTGGTAAGGAGTATAACTGGCCTCTATTAATTTCTAAAATTTCCTGATAAAATAATTTATGATCCCCATGTTTTTATGCAACAGTTTAACCCCATCATCCGCATTAAACGTATGGTTCTCCATTAGCAAGTGATTTGCGAATGTCGAAGTTTCTTTTTTAATCTAAAGGCAGCTAAATGTTCTGATACCCTTATATCTAATGTACGTGTGGTTTTACCCACATAGAAATGTTGGCAATCATTGCATTGTAATTTATAAATACCAGATTTGTTCTTAAAGTTTACTCTATCTTTATTGTTAATAAGTAATTTGCCTAGAGTTTTTGCAATAGAACGCCGGTCTAACACTATCAGCGAGTTGTTTTTTAATTTTAAAGCTTGTGCAACCTAAATAACTTATTCTATGCCAGATTCTAGGGCGGTCTATGTCTTTAGACAAGTTCCCGAAATATAGCATCTTTTCTGCTAATTTACGTTGTTTTTTTGATACAAGACTATCTATAAGAGACGCCTCATAGCCATTATTAATGGCAATTTGTTTAATAATGTTTAGTTCGTTTTCAAAACGAAACTAAACATTATTAAACAAATTGCCATTAATAATGGCTATGAGGCGTCTCTTATAGATAGTCTTGTATCAAAAAAACAACGTAAATTAGCAGAAAAGATGCTATATTTCGGGAACTTGTCTAAAGACATAGACCGCCCTAGAATCTGGCATAGAATAAGTTATTTAGGTTGCACAAGCTTTAAAATTAAAAACAACTCGCTGATAGTGTTAGACCGGCGTTCTATTGCAAAAACTCTCTAGGCAAATTACTTATTAACAATAAAGATAGAGTAAACTTTAAGAACAAATCTGGTATTTATAAATTACAATGCAATGATTGCCAACATTTCTATGTGGGTAAAACCACACGTACATTAGATATAAGGGTATCAGAACATTTAGCTGCCTTTAGATTAAAAAAGAAACTTCGACATTCGCAAATCACTTGCTAATGGAGAACCATACGTTTAATGCGGATGATGGGGTTAAACTGTTGCATAAAACATGGGGATCATAAATTATTTTATCAGGAAATTTTAGAAATTAATAGAGGCCAGTTATACTCCTTACCAATCTTGAATGAGCAACTGAACCTTCCTAATTCTCCGCTATTATATCCGATACGTTGAAACACCTAACAGATTTCACTAAATGTGGAATGATTGTATATATTTACCCATTCCTCGAATTACATCCCGTCAAAACCCACAATACTATTATAATTGTAAAATCACTGGTATTTCTAAAAGAAGTTGAAAAGCGGCAACCGCCTTCGGCAATCGCCACTCTGGTAATATGGTGTTTACAAAATAAGGATTACGACGATTTCCGAAATTTTAACTCAGGTATCGGTGTGGCTCTCAGACGTATAATGTATTTCCTCGTAAATGATATTTGTCGCATTTGTATCTTCTATATAAGCGTTGGAAACTGTTTACTGTCTCTCAGTTCGAGTCCATTCGTGTGCTCGAGTGCCTGAGGATGCCGAAGGGCGAAACCCGGGTCGTTAGTGACAAAATACATGGAAGTGTACAAAATCTCAATAATCCAAATTTAATAAATTTAGTATGCTAGAAAAATAAATATTTTGAATTTTACTAACGGAAAGACATATATATCCACCAGGCGCGTGCGATGGCTTTATATCTTTCTCGCTCAATTACATGAAAAGTGAAGGTGCAAGCGAGATGCAAGGGAATGCAGCGCATGCCTTGTATCCTTCTAGCTCATACCCAAATTAGGTTGTGCGATAGAGATAAGTTCACCGCACGCCGATGATATCCACATAATTTTCTAAGATGAGATGATATTTTGTTTTTATTTAAGACAATTATAAAGTTACAAATATTTTTCATAAATGTTAGTGTCTCGTTTTCATGTCTTAAGGCCATCAGTTAATGCAATTAAAATTAAATTAAACCCTGGTGAACTATGTAATGCATGGGAAAACATCATTTGCATTTCATCACATATAGGTTCTTTGAAAGTAAAGAAAAATTTAATTTTAAATACATAATATTTGAGTATATAGTTTAAACACTTTTAAAAACAAAAAAATAAGGAATAGTTAACAAAAGAAGTAATAGTATATAAAATATTATTAATTTTGAAAATTTAATAGTAATATACATTTCATAAATCATAAAGCGAATTACATTTCCATTGCATAAATGAAATTGACGTCCTTATTGTTGTCTTTCACTGTGAATTTACAGAGACTGAAATTAATTTACGTTTTACAATCTCGGAGACACAAAGACAATATTGAGTCATTAAAAATACACTTAACTCGTGTAATTAATGAACGATCCGCATTTCTCGCATTCTTTTTTTTCTTGATTAAGATCCCGTTACCTAGTCAGTCACTGTGAAATGTTGTTAAAAAAGTATTTATAGAATTAATAAAACTAATTTGGTTATATTTAAAAAACATATCAAATAAATAAGCTCGCTGAGATCTAAATTGGATTAACAGCATATTTATCTAATTTACGAGTGAACAGCAAATATCTGTTCTTTAAAAAATTTCGACAAAGTAACCCTTTATTTTTTTATGAAAAAGAGAACGGTTAGTATTCTCGTAAATTGAATGCTGTAAGACCTTAATTATTTAGTTAGTGCTTAGCGTGTTAATGTTCATGTGTACATAGAAATCAATATTTTGGTGTACAATATTTTTGTTTCAATTGAATTCATCTATTCAGGTGATATACAATGTTCGTTACACTTCATTCCTAATTATATCAGATTCCTGTAACAGGCATTACTGTTAAAAACGAATGACATCCTTTCATGCTAGAATTTTTTTCTCTCACCAATGTGTTAAGTCCTTCCAAGTGATGTCAATATTCCATTACTTGGCAGAATATATCGTATGGATCATCAGAGGACGTCTAGAACGATGGAATACATTTAATTAGAAGATAGATCTTGAATCCCCTGAGAAGTCTGTACCAAATGTACACCGTTGTAAAATTTTTTTTTATGGGACGTTATAATGGGATATTTGGTTTATTTGGGACAAAAACAAACCACATTTCCCTCTGTATCTGTTTTAAAAGCAAAGTATAAAATTATCGTGAATATTAGTAAGGTGCCACCACTCGTAAATGTAAACAGCAGACCACCATAATGGATGAGTAAAAAAGTGGCACATGATTCTTGCTCACTACAACAGTTTGTTTTACTTTATATAACGCATTAAAAAAATATGTATTTTCAGATAGTGATTTTACATAAAATTCCAATTAATGAATTAGAAAAAACTTTTGAAAATACAATTTCAAGTATATACATATATATGAAATTCAAAATCGGCATTTGAGTTAAATGCAAATATTTGAAAAAGTAGATGAAGCAGAAATGTGCATTCTATGTTTTGCTGCAAAATCAACAAGTACACACGTAAATATAAACAGACATCCATAACCTGCAAATGCATGGCTACCTACGCATTTACCGGCGATTTTCTATATTTAGCCCCGTCTCCTGCCTGGATGACGCTCCAGTCGGAATCTACCTTACCGGCAGGCTCTCGAATCACCCCGACATTTCCCGAGCGTCTGCGAATCGACTCAACAAGCCTACCGGGGAAAAACGCACCAAACAGTCGCTGTAATACTTTACCCGCCTAAATTGTGTCGGGAATATTTTGTTTCGGCGCGTTCCTTATTTGAATTTGAAATCTGTGGAAAGTTTCGGTATTGTTGGTGTTCACACCCACAGCGTGGTTTGAAATATACATGTTCGTAAATGAGAGGTTTATTCACGTTTGTTTTAGATTATTTTCTTTGTATTTTTTTTTGCTTTGTCAAGGTCAACTTTTAGTTCTGTAGATGCAACAGTTGGTGCATGCTCTTAATATTTTCATTTTATAATAAAATTAAAATTAAATACATCTTGAATATTTATTACATTATCAATTCTACCGTATTAAAACGTTCTTATTTTTGATTCATAAATTATGTTAAATAGTTTCAAGTACGAAAACAACAATATTTTTAACAGAATTTTGTTATGAAAGGTCTATAAATTTTGGTTGAATGGTACCTTTTTTAAATCGTAAACTTTCATTATAAAAACTATTTATATGTCACACGATAAATTTAAAAAGATCGGAATTTTGTACAGATTTTTACTATTCACACAGAAAAATTGGACCTTTTAAATAGTATGTATTTTCAATAAATTCACTGTCTAATTTCTGTTTTAAATAAAACAAAAAATGTATTTAATGTATTTAATGTATTGAATAGCTTGCATGGATACAACGATTATGTATCTCTTGAAAAAGAGTTGTTTAAACTACATTTTCAGCCAATCGGCTTTTATAAATGAATGAATAAAATCCTGGGCTCAAGGGAGCTGTACTGCACTTTATTATTAAATATTTTATTGTTTTTCGGCTTAGTACTAACATTCTACAATAAATTCTCTTTTTAATCTTTTTTTTCGTCAAAATTTCGGTATTAAATAATGAAATTTTAATTGTATGCAATCATCATATGTCCAAGATACTATCCAATGAAATAAGTCAATTGAACAAAAAAATAATATTCCACTGTTATAACTTTGTTATTACAAATCAGTGGAATGACATATTTTTAGATGCCAATTCTGATTTTATATTAGATATGAATTTCCACAAAGTTAAAAAAAAAAATAGGCATTTCAAATTTTCTTATTTTTTTATTATCATTTATTCATCTTCAGGATGCTTGAAAGTAATTCAAATTAAAAATAACGCATAAATGAAATCTATGTTTTTTACGTTACGAAAAAATTCTACACATCATTTCAAAAATAAAAAAGGTATTAATTTTCTTTTCTATTGAAAGTACTCTGCAAATAACAATCGAATATCAAAGCCAGAACCTGTTGATTCATACAACCTTTTTTCAGAGATCAAAAAGGATTGTCATTCATACAGCCGCCTGCCAAGAAATAAAAAAAAATTCACATTCAAAAGAAAATTACATATTATGAGTTTACGGGATATATATTGTAATTGCAAATTCTTTTAGAATCACCTTCTTGGCTGAGTAACTATTTTTCTGTTGTTTTCGAATTCTTAACCATATTGAAAAACCGATTCCTTTGCTTCACTGTATCAAGGTTTTGTAGAGTTTTGTCAAAAGAAAGTATAAATTTACTAAATCTTGAATAGATAAAAGAAATAGATATTAATAATTTAAAATGATTTAAAAGATTAGTCTTGATATATGTTTACAATGTTTTTTGGCATAAAAAACAAATTGTTTCTATAATGAGATTTTTACTTTCCTCAGATTTTTTGTCTCTATTAATTTTATGAAGAAAGTATATCTTTTACCCTTTACTGAATTTTACATATTTTTCTTCGTTGAAAGAATTTATCGGAATTGTAATTTTCTTTTAAGACTCAATATGTGAGATACGACATGAAAAATATTTAAAATGGAGACCTTTACGGACATTTTGTTCTATTAATTGAAAATGAACGCATTTATAAATAATTATACAGTGTAATTTAATGATGGAATTTCAATATCAAATTTGAATTATTGAGATTTTTTACACTTCCAAGTATTTTGTCAATTCGAGTCCATTCGTGCGCTCGAGTGCCTGAAGATACCGAAAGGAGAAACCCTGGTCGTTAGTGACAAAATACATTTAAGTGTAGAATTTTAAGAACATTAAAGAATCTCAACAATTCAAATTTGAAATTAAACAGTGATGAAAAAAATCGAAACTGGATAATAATGTGTCTTGTTATAAATTTTATATATTTTTTTATAAATATATACTTATCTATACGAGCTTAAGATAACTATTTAAATTATTATCCAATGTATGTGATAATAATGCACGGCATCATTGAAACTTTTAACTTATAATTAAATTCGATTTATTCGTTCGGAGGAAATGCGCTGCACCGATTAATTGCATTTGTTTGAAAAGCTATTATCGCTTAACACACATTTAGTTTTCAATAGTTCTCTTCTTAGTTAATAAGTAATAAGTAACTATTCAATTGCATTTTCTTTTCTCTATAATTCGGTTTCATTAACAATAGTTTTTTAAACATCACTAGTTCATGTGATTGTATTTTTTATAAATCGTTCATAAGTTTTTCCGTAAAAAAACACAATTTAACCTGCCTTTTGGTGTTTTCATATTTATATAAAATATCCACCAGCAGAAAATTTACGATAAGTCATGTAGATATATAAGCATATATATATATATATATATATATATATATATATATCAGGCATTTATTGAGTAGCCGAAATTGACACTGATTGATAAGGGAGTACAGACAGTAATTAATTGATATCTCAGTAATTAATTCTTTATTAACTATATACCTAAGCGCCCAAACAAGACGATTGTTCATTTTTTTCGTCAATTAAATAAATATTATGATCGTGTTACACATTTTCTTATTATATAAATTGAACCAATTAAAATGTATTTTTACTTATTGCGATTGCTTGAAGATGTTCAGATGAATTTTATCGATTTTAAATTCGATGTAAACAAGCGAAAACAGTCCATTAACAAATCATAATTTTTTTAAAAATGAAAATCAAAGACTTTTTTAATAAGTGTAATATTTTCAACCATTATTTAAAATTATGGGCTAACTATATTATATTGAAAACGCTCGGCTTTTTCCTGCCCGAGTTGGCTTATCCGAAAAAATGTTCTTGAGATAAATTATGTTGAAAATTTACAATGTTAATCGCTTGAAAATATTCAGATAGTAAAACTCTGATGGCAGTCACAGTAAAAAAATGAAACGTGACTGCGAAAATTCGACTTAAAAAAATTTTACCAACAAAGCGTGATTCACACAATTATATCTTCAATACACTGTGTATGTTTATAAAATGTCCATTGACGCAAACATATCTGCTACCAATGTGAAGAATGTGAATTTCTTATGGAAAAATTCAACAGATATTGTTTTTTCAAAATCTGGTTCTTAATTAGTCGTTAAACCTTCCTTTTTTGTATACGTTAATGATATTAAAATGGAGCTTGGAAAATACGAAAAGTTGGCTGGCTGATCAATTTTTTTACAATCCGCTTTGAGGATTGGATGAGTGGCAGGCTATGTAAATATTACAGTCATGCATGCCTTGGGACACAAATCGAATGAATAATTAATTAATGAAAGTGTGTGTACGGGAATTCAAACCCGTGGATACGCCAACCGAACCATGTACGGTGCAATGTAAACCTATATGCTTGGTAAGCTGTAAGCTAGGACGTTTTGCGATAAAAATATTGTAAGACAATGCATATACATAGATTATGATTAGTTGTTATACCGTGAGGAAGGAGGAATATATTTCTTGTAACACTATAATTCACTTTAAAATATTAGTATGTAAAGTACAAGTTTTGTCTCACCGAAAAAGCTCGATAAAACCTGTCTGCCACTGTTTTTCATGAATAATGACTTCCTGACACTCTTGTTTCAAAAACCTTCAACATGCCAGCGTTTAAGACTGTATATTTAAACAAAATAACGCTTAAGGGCTCTTGGGATTCATGCACACGCGAGGCGAGGCTATGTTTAACTTCGTTTAAAAAAGAATATTTGTGAACACGCTAAACAATGATGAAAAAAAATAGCTAGACTCTGAACGCACTCAAAATAATTGTCATTTTTATTTTAAGCGAGTACACACAGGCAATTAAAATGTTTATTGAGTCTCCTATACATGACCAAGCACTTTAGTTCCACTTTCTTTTAATTATATTTTTACATGTACAGTTATCATTATGATGATAGTAAAACTCAATTTCTAAATCTTTCTTCAAAAAAAAAATTGTAGTGGAATAGAATTCAAGGTAAAGTCTTCTTAAAAGTTCAAAAGAAAGGTTGACGTCCTACACTTTATATTAATGAAAAGTCTAATTAAGACATAGAACTTTTATCATTATAAAACAATGAATAAAAACGTTTCACGTAAGTAAAAAGGTGCAAAAAGATGTAAAATGATGCAAAAAATACAAAAAAAAAGAATTTTAGATTTCAATACATTTTCTTCAAAACCTATCATGGTTTTACCATCTTTTGTAATAAAAAAGATATGAAACCTTCCCAAAGCAACAAATTTAAATTTTGAATAGCTTAACTGAATCGCTGCCACAAAATTTTACGTAACGTCCCCGATCGAATACAGTGGTAGCCAACCTGCGAAAGCTACTCCTAGTTTTCAAAAATAAACTATTGTTCAAATAAATACCGTATTTGACTACCAATTGTTGCAACAATTGCATGACGAAATCTTCAAGCGTAAAATTGTATTAATGCTTAACAGTTTAGAAGTGACAGTTTATATAACTAAAAATATTTTTTTTATTTACAAATCAAAAAATCCGTCCTTACAATACTCTAACTTTGACGTTGATCTCTAATTTAAATATGTTTATATGATATTATACAATAGAATATAAGAATAATTAATAAGTGCAATAAGTGTATGTTTGAAGTAAACTGTGCCCAATTGTTTACTAATGGGTAAACATCGCAGAATTTAATTATTTATAACACGGTGTTGTAACGGTAAAATATCATGGGGCACACGTGTAATCAAAGTTACTTCCAATTCTGTCGAATCAATTCTAAAGCAATTTCGTATTTATTACAAAACGTTCAAATACCATATTTCTAGCTACCAAATTTTTTGTAAGAATTTTAAACGTTAGAAGTATTATATTTTTTCTTTTGATAAAAATATACGATTTAATGTGGTTAGAATAGAAAAAGTCATTCGGTAATTTTTTCTCCTCTTTTGCATTTATCGCAAAACGTTTCAATAATGTAATTATTTTTATAACCTCATTTTTTCTACGAATTTCTAGCCTATTTATTCGGGTAACATTATAATAGGGCTTTATGATTTTATTTCAGAAAAGAATATTGCTTTTCTATTTAGACAATATAATATGATAACAATATAACATATGATTTATTATTATCCGTAAATATATGTATTGTATGATAAAATACGAGTATAAATGCTAGGTACCATATCCCCTGCTGAATTAGTTATGAGACGCTTTTGTATGTCTGATTTCATAGAACCATCTTGACTATTAAACAAAGGGGAATTTCTGGTTCAAATAAGCACAATTGGGATTGCTTAATTGCAAAGGAAGAATTAGAATCCGTTTGAAATACTATCTGTTGTTTTGACATGCAAATTTATTCAGACTAAATAATGGACTAAGTATAATTTCAATCAAAATAGAGCAGGGATTTGTAATAAGTTTATCAATGAATAATTGGACTATCGACACGAATTAATTTGTATGCCAATCACTGAAACCAAATGGTAACGCTCAAACGCTTTTTCCTGCTTTTGTTATATGCCGATCAATCGATTTTTATGTGAAAGTTTATGATATAATCATGTTTTCCTACGCTACCTAATGCTGAAAAAGTCGTTATGTGGGAAAACAATAAGCAAATGACCAGTACTATCTAAACAAGGGCTTCTAATCCCGGGATTCTGGTCAATTATTCAATACAGTAATTTCAGAATTGTCTATTTGAAAATCAATCAGAGGATTTCGGGATTGACTGCAAATTCTCAAAGATAATTCGTATGCTACATTAAAACTTCCTGATTAACTACAACGTGTACCTAGGTTTGTTCCTGTACATATTTTTTTTATAATATACATGTATTGTGGTCACCCTCCTTCTCATAATTTGTAACAGCCATTTTCAACCAATTTGGAAAGGAGGAAAAAAGATGACCGCTTCTTAAATGGAAAGAGAAGAATATTTTAAAGTCAAATTGAAGAAAATTTTCTCTTTTTGTGTACCATGCCTAAAAAAATATTAAACCATTGTATTCCAATTGAAGTAATAATGAACACAAATTAAATTTTAAATGTACAATTTAACACATTAAATGAAACATTATACAATACAAGGATCATTAAAAGGGTCTGGAATTGGATGCCCTAATTTTAACCATTAATTTATTTTTCATGAAAAGGTACGATAGATGACTGAGAAAGTCTGAATAAAAGTAAAAAAATAAACTTTGCAAAATAACGCACCAAGTATTAGGCAAGAAAGAAATTACAATTTAAAAAAAAGTACTTTGCAGTAATTTTTCTCCAGTAAAATGTGTAATCCTTTTGGCGTGCATAAAAAAATTAAAACTGTTAACACATGCATAAAAACACTGTATTATTTATCAAGTTTGGGCAAGTTATTTGTATTAGTAATCGTTATTTTTATTTGAAATTTTTGGCTCATCGAAAGCATTTTCCACTGATAGCAAAGATACAAATATTGTATGGATATATATATAATTTTTGTATAGCTAAACTTATATTGTATACTATTATAGCTAACCCGGTAAATATCGAGACGTTATTTTGTTTTGAAACATAGGAAAGCATTTCGTTTTTATTTACTCGCTCTTTGAAAAATATATTCCTGTTGAAGGTGAGAAGTTGCGTGCACAAAGTTATGGAAATAGGATTCAATGCAAATGTGGCAAGGAAAGAATAAAACGGTCTATACGCAAGCAAGCTATATACGAGAAATTATAGGAGTGATGATATTTATTTTCCCAGAATATTGGGAACAATGTTATTTGAAAAGTTATAATCAAAAAAATGTTGTAAAATCACAAATTACCTTACTTGAAATCGACAGATGAAATTATTAATGATGAAAGAACCCTTAACTCAAGCAAATATCTTATTTCCTCCTTTGCTTTGTTGTGATAAATATTAAGAGCGCTATAAATTTTTCAGATATACCGAAATGAACAAAAACAAATACCTATTCAGTTAAGGGTGGAACTATTTTAGAAAATAATCTATTATATACTGATATCATAAAATTTTATATCTGTAAGGTTTTTTCGTAGTTATATTTTCAAAAAAAAAAAACCCTGTTCTTTACTAAAGTACAAAATATTAAAAAATGGCGAAACCCATTTTTTCAATCCGACATTTTTATAAAAGAAAGAAAAATACTTATAACTATTTATTTGAATAGATACGTATATAAGTATTTGTAAGGGAACTATACATTTTGTAGGTATTTACAATTTTTCTATAACACTAATTAATTTTAATATATGTAACTTAAAAAACTTTGGTAATTTATTTTATAAAAAAGAAGTGAAGGTAAAACAACTGTCAGAAACTGCAATGCGCCAGTAATTTGTAAACAGTGCTATCTGTTGAACGTGCTCAAATATATTGTGATGGAAGTAATATAGTTATCTCGCTCATCACAAGGCAGTGAATTGATTGTTCATTTATTTGAGATTTGAATGTAACGCGACCCTTATTTTCGTGTCATTTAATAATAGTGTTGTAGTCAGGCTAATACGGTACTTTAAAAGCATATGAACGTATTGATTAAATTGGAATTTCTTAGTAGAACTTCATTATAGAAAGATACACATAATAAAGTATTAATTTAAATTAGAATTGTTTCACGCTTATATAATGATATCTGATAAATCTTCTAAAAAAAAAAACACTTCCCTTTATCAAACACCAATTGTTACGTAGATAAAGTGAATTGAAATAAAAATTATTTCTTGGAATCAAAATAGACGTGAACTTTTTTAAAACTTAATTAAAAACATTTATTTTGCATAAAAGATTTCACAATTGCACGGGTTACGAATAGAACAATAAAATTTGCCAACGTTAGAGAGAAAATATCCTTATTATATCTCGATAAATAAGTTACCTAATCAAAACAATTATGATGTTGTTCTTTCTATTTAGTTACAGAAGTTTTTTGATGGTTTTTTAATACAATTCAATATTATGCAATCAAAATTGAATTAGTTTTGGTATATTAGGTAGAATAAAAAGTTTGCCTATGTAGTCATATTTAAAACGTGGTCTTTTTCAAAACTATTTGTAATATAAATTGTTGTTGTAAGCCCTGGAAAAATATGAAAGGGTTTTTAATTAAGTGAAAAATATTTCCGACTCTTGAAGCTTGTCACGTAATTGAAAATTCCACAATTCCTTTTGAGATTTGAGTTTTTCGATTGAAAAACACTTTGAGTAATACATTTGTGTCATTTTTTTAATACTTTTCGTTTTTAAGAAGTACGAATGAAAGACATGAAAAAAAATTAGATATAAAAAGCTTTTGATGTTTTAATAAAATTATTTGATTACTTTTATAATGCCATTTTTGGCTCAGTTATGGGTCATAGCAAATTCAGGGTTGTAATTTTAAATAAATTATTTGAAAAAAATCAAAGTTATACTCAAGACATTTCATTATAAAAAGAGTTTCTTCAGTTAAAATTAAAAAGGGCGCAATAATTTAAACGTTAAGTAGGAAATATGTAGAACCAGTACCGATCCGAACAATTTAGAAATTTGAGTTTTGCAATAAGTTTGAGATCATCATTTGCTAATGCTTATGATGAGGAAAATCAGTCCTTATCATTATAAAAATGTGAAAGTAGTACCAAGTAAATCATCTTTCAGCTGAGTAGTAAATGTTTCGAATCCAGGAATAAAAACATTCTTTTTAAGGGTAAGGCAGTCTTCGATGAGAGAGGATGGGTGAATGACTTACTAGGTCATGTGAAATGGATTTCTGATGAAATTATCTATCCAATAAAATACGATAACGGTTTTTAAAGATTGTGATTCAATGAGAAACAATTTTTCGATACGTGTAATATGAATATTGTGGCTGAATCACAACCTTCATGTTTGTATGAAATTTATAAATTAGAATCTGGTAGTAAAAGTAACATTTCATCTACATGCCTTGCGTACAGATTAGAGTGGTTATCACCATAATAGCTTTATGTTAATTTGAATCTAAGAAATTAATTTCACCTCAAAAGACCTTATAATTATTTGTTTAGGGTGCGTAGCAGATTGAATGCAATTAGCGTTTACAGTACGAGTGCTTGTAGAACCTATTAAGCTTCAACGTTCACATTAATATAATATGTGGTGATGGGAATTCACTTCAAACTAATACGGCGAACTGTTTAAGCAATTTTAAATTATAATATATATAAATAATGTAATAACTTTATGATCGTCTTTTTTAAAACTGAAAATTAACACAATCAAATAAATTTAATTGCTGAATGCATATATGAGAAAGAGTATGCATTTTTTATTAACAAAAAACGAAAATAATTCTTCGGTCAATGTGTTAACTTAAATTAAATAAAAAAAAAATATTTAATACAATGGAAAGATTTTTTTGATTTTGGACATTGTTATCACTTTTAATAAATTGATTGCAATTTACATATGTTGAAAAGTGAATTTAGATTTTAAAATATGTCAATTTAGTTCTTAAATAAAAGCATGTGTTAATTTTTTGAATGATGAGATGATTATTCAATATTCAACTAGAGTTTATTGCATTTTCGTTGAGCACTCTGTTGATTTTTTTCTACTCTTCGGACATTTATGAATGCACAATTATGTATTGAAAAAATAAGCCGTTTTTTTAAACATATGTACAAAACTAATAAAACACGATATTTTCATATTAAAAGAACCAGTAATTCTACAAGGATGCGTCATTTAGATTTCCTAATATTTAAAAGTTTATAACCGTAACAAAGTTGTTTTCCCAAAAGAGATTCGGATACTGGTTAAGGTACAGCATTTATAATTCACGGTGAATAAATCTGCATACGAAATTCGTTTAGGTTGAAAACAAAATACAAGAATTTAAATAAGTTAACAGCACCTAACTTAATACTTACAAAATTTCAAGAAAAAGCAGGAGTATTATTAAAATAATCAAATAACGGTACACAAAGCTACATGTATTTTTTTTTAATGAAAACATTTAATTACTAAAAAAATTACCAGGTTGCAATCCCCATCCATCTATCATTCACTTAAAACACTCACTGTAAACTATCAATAAAAAGAAAGACAGAGAGAGATTGTGTGTGCTGTGGGTTTCAAATTTACTCAACACTTTTGCTCAAACAGACTCTCTCTGCTCATATCCTGAAAGAGTATATGCGTTTGTGTACTGCGTTACACATATACAGATAAATCAAGACACATATGTATTGCTATATTATTTTATAAATAATACATTATTATGTTATTGTCGGCGTCTGTGGCGCAGTTAGTAGTGTCGTTAGCTACAGTTCTTGTCTTGGGTTCAATTCCCGGTGCGGACGGTTTTCATAAATTGATCTTTCAATCGATTTGTAGATTTCTGTTAGTAGTCTGAGTGTTTATGACGTAGAAAAATTTCCTCTCACCCATGCGATCTTCACGGGGCGTAGCGATAGCGATTAGCAAACCACTAGTTCTGTCCTAGCCCTATCCTTCTATCATTACTCTCTTTGAAAAGATAGAGGTTGAGCAACTGAGTAACAAACAGTTCTCATAGAAAGATTATTTTGAGATAACTTCATAAGGAAATCATATGCTCCACGTTGAGAGCGGACATCGAAAAAAATTTATTATATTCATGTTAATAATTCATTTATAATATACTTTTATAGTAAATTAACGACAGTTAACATTTTTTTTTATTTCTAATTATTCTTTATCAATTTAGTGTTTTAATGACAACTTACATTAGTCTTGTCGGGTGATACATTAATATTGATCTTAGCAGAATATTTTGATGAACCTTTGGTCTAAGTTTTTGCTTTTTTTCTCGTACAAATAAGTTTTTAATAAAACATTGTGAATTTTTGAGAATAGCAAGCTATCAGAATTCTTTTTTAAATAAAAAAAGTAAGCGCCGTCGACTTCGATACAATTTTATTCACCAAAAAAATTGGATTCCATTTATATTTTATCAAACAAAAAAAAAAGTGTAACAAAAGAAAATTTTCCATTGAAACTTTAAAAAACGGCTGACTTTAGTATAGTTCTATTTTTTTCACTATCTTACATGAACCAACATACAGAAGGCTGAATACATACAACATTTTTTTTACATACGATAAGTACGTACTTTAAATACTTATAAATATTATGTTAGAAAAATATACTAGATTATATTATGAGTATGACACGATTTACAAATTTTTTTCTAATCTAATACTCATCTAATATACAAGACTTAAAAAAAACTGGTTAAATATTAGTTGTCCTAAAATCATATTTTTATCTATCTAAAAAAGTGTTTGATAAATTGAAATAGAATCATTAAAATAATCCACGAGAGGCTCGCGTACTCAAATTAAGAAGCAACTGTTAATATAATAATAGAATATATGATTAACATATTTATGAACGTTGAGGTAAAAATTTTTCCTGTTGCTTACATCGTTCAACATTGATTTTCCACCCGGAGTAATATCGATTTACCCTAAGGGTACATTTGAATGCAGGCTGCATAAAATTGACTGTAAAATACAGGCAACTAGAACTTCTGTTTCGATGCGACGTGACATTTACGTTCTATGAGTGTTACTCGTGAAATTGTCTAATGTAACTATTCCTAAATTGCATCTTTTGCAATTCTGTGTGAATCGCTTTTATAAACGAGCTGTTTTAAAATATTTTATTTTCAATACATATTATACATCAGAAGCTTCGTAACTTGAATTGTGTTAACCATCAATTTTGTTTGAAAAAAAAATATACTTTATAAACATTTTATAATATTATCAACACCACGTTTGCTCTGTGTTTCATTTTTAACTGATGAATTTGTTTGAATTATTGAGATTTTGTACACTACCATGCATTTTGTCACTAACGACCCGGGTTTCGCCTTCGGCATCTTCATGCACTTGAGCACACAAACGGGCTTGAATTGACAATTTGACTCTAGTCGATTCGAGCCCATTCGTGCGCTCGAGTGCTTGAAGATGCCGAAAGACGAAACCCGGGTCGTTAGTGGCAAAATACATGGAAGTGTACAAAATCTCAATATTTCAAATTTGATATTGAAATTCCATCAAGCACCCTCAGTCGATGTCTTAAATTATTTGATAACTTAGTTATTTCCTCATACTGTGTTACTAACACGTTTCGTTTCTTTAAGAAGCATTGTATTTAAAAATGAAGAGTAGAGTGGGTTTGTTTTCTTCTAATGGACGTGGAGAGGGGGTAAAACCCAAACAATGATAGTACTAATTATAAAATTAACTAGTAGTGTTTGGAGGTGATATAGTTAGTTATGGTTCGATATAGTTAGTCTGAAGATGCTTCTTAAAGAAGCGAAACGCGTTACATCTAGTTACACAGCCAGTGAAACAGCTAAGTTATCAATTTTAATTTCAAATTAGGAATAAAGTTGTTAACTTACTTTGAAAGAGTATAATTATAAAGCCGTAAGAGTATATTTATTGGGACGATTTAAACTACTTAACATGCATATATGTTGGTTTTCGATGAATCGTAAATTATATAATGATTATAGTAAAGAAACACCGAATAAACTCAAAAGAAATCTTTTCAAATATATGTTGTATTCGACGAAAAACGGAGTTTACAATTATGCAATTTGTTCGTAGAGACTCCTAGGACTACTCGTAAATTGCAAATTTTTTTATAGCATTGCTTGTAACTTAAGGTTGCTTTGATACTTTACATTCAAACATTCAAAAGTATGGGTCATTAAGACCTGTTATAAATTTTTTGATCTTTGTGGTATCTTTTAGTGTTACGTAAGAACGTTGTGTATAAATAATTACATTTGCAAAATGTAAACTGCAGATATTGTTGCAGTGCAACCATTAATATTTGCAATCGAAAGCTTTTTCAAGGTATCTGCATTGTTTAGATAGGTAAAGTGCCAAGTTTTCCGTTGTGATATTATTCAAACGTGAAAGTCACGTACTCTGAATTATTTATTAGTTCGTGCTCAGCTTAACATGTATATCCAATATTGGCAGTGTGCTTCAAAATATTGTTTGAATTCAACAGAAACCTTTACAATGCACGTGATTCACAATATGAAAAGAATTCTTATGCTTTGGTAAACCCACATGTTTATATACTAAGAATACGTTTCACTTGTTGTGAATATTTTTAAATAAATCTTGGAGGTTGCGATTTAGTAAAATAAATAAGTTTTTTAAATGAAGTTACGGTAACTGTCTAACTATGGTTTTTTTTATCATAATTAGTTTCACAAACTAAAAAACCCTTGTCATATAAATAACTCTGTTACATTTGAAATGATTTGTTAAGGTAGTTGATAGCTACTAAAAGCAGTTTACAAAAACTTAATTTTGACTATGGCATTGAGCCGAAACAGCTATCAACTAACTAATAAAATGCTGCAGAACTAAATGCCAATTTGATATAATCTATTTTTCTTTAATTGAAAATGCCCGTAGTGAGTGGAAGCAGTTTTTATTATTACATAAAACTGTGGAATTGATACAAAAAATTGTGCCTTTTTTATAGGAATATTAATTTATTCAATCTCATCTATTTTTTTTCATAAAAAAATGGTAAATATAAATCAAATATTTTAACGTATTGTTTTATATATAGTATATTTTTAAATAAAATTTATGAATATTTTACAACTACTGGAAACGCCCGTCATAGATGAGGGTATTGAAATTGAAATACTAAACGTCTAAAGTAGTTGTTCTTTGGTTTCCATATTGACGGACTGATTGTTGTTTGTTTGCCTCGGCTTTAACGTCACGTTGGACTTTATGTATTTTTTATACACACCGCGGACGCTTACTTAGGTCATGAGAAAATTTAATGCCTACACGTGTATGTAATAATAATAAAACGTCTACATGTACGCCTATAGACTAGCCTGTGCTTTTATATATGAAATATTATAATTCAAAAACAAATATGGATACTAAAAATCATTTATCAGTAAAAACAATGTATGTTTAAGTATATTATAGCTCTTCGCAAGCCTTCTGGAAGTATCGACTCATAGGTTGGGATCCTGTGTACATAATGCAAATCTAAACCAAGCCCAGGGTCGGGTTGTGATTGCGCAGAATGGCTAATTTTCATACCGACATGACGTCAATTCTCATTACATACCTAATGCCGAACGAATGCAAAAGGCAATTTGAACCTTAACTGCAATTAGTATAGAGAGATATTTTCTGTA
This sequence comes from Himalopsyche phryganea, assembly GCA_022494535.1. Classification (NCBI taxonomy): domain Eukaryota; kingdom Metazoa; phylum Arthropoda; class Insecta; order Trichoptera; family Rhyacophilidae; genus Himalopsyche; species Himalopsyche phryganea. Next base: position 2,768,680 of record JAGVSL010000125.1, on the reverse strand, counting down.
CTAGAAAAGCACTCTCACATTCAGATTGCGTTATAAATATACTTTCAAACAGAGGTTTTCATTATTAAAAAACTTTTTGCATTGTTTTCTGAAAAACGAAACACATTGCTGATATTTATTTAACTTAAAAACTTTATTTATTAAATAACACGTCCTTTATAAATGCTCGCACTTTCCCAATCAGAATTTTAATTAAATTTTTAATACAATCATCAGAAATAATACTACATTTTACTCTCTTGAAGCACGAAGATCGTTTTCGATTCTAAAGCATTTCTCTCTTCTTCTTCGGAGACGAGTTTATAATCCTGAAGTTCTCATGACTATTAATTTACATGCTCCCAATTGTTATCTACATGGCCGAAACCAAATCCAGACAATTTTTATTCTTAAAACTTGTTCTTGGCGTCGGTTATTCGAGTCACCAGTTACAAGAGCCATTCGGATGATTAATGCACTGCCTAGAGAGCTGGGTATTTTCAGAACTAAACTCTGGGTATTGTTCACTAATTATTTGTTTTGTATTAAATAATTAAAAAAAAAAGTTTTTATTTTCATTATTGTTTTTATTAGTATTATTATTTTCAATAATTATTATTATTGTTACTGTTATTATGTTTAATGCATGGCATTATAGCTGACGCCAATATCCCATGCATTTCAATTTTTAAATTTACAATAAATAAATAACAATAAATATATTGGTTATAATGTATCGGTCAGATTTACAGAAGGCAGAATAAATTATTTACGGTTTAGTATTTATAGAATTACCTAACCTTTTATTCTGACCGTATAATAATTTTATTCTGATTTATTACCCTTTTTAAATATATCTTAATTTATTTATAAACTAATATTAGCAGTTGAAAAGACTTACCTTGAGTTAGTGCATCTTTGATGAATTGTTTATATCGAGAGTATACTCTCAGAAGGCACTAAGTCATAACAACAAGTTCTGAGATAACGGCATTTAAAGCATTATTGTTTTTACAAAGCAGTCTCTCTCCAAAGTACAATTGTTTATCAGTTAAATAGATGTTTTGTTCATTATAAAGAATAATCTTGTTGATATACACATCGTCAGATTTTGTATCGATGAATTGTAGCCATATAATGCTTTCTGCTAGAATAAAATTTGCAATACTAAATGATACTGTTTTTTTCAATGCAATTGTATCCCATGATTTTATGTGTTCTAGCAGTAGATACCTAGATCGTTAAATTGCATACATTTTGATATTTAAAACATAAAACTATCAAAAATTGACTTAATAAATTCTGTCAGCACAACCTCAATACTTCATTATTATAAATGAGCCATAAGTGGTTATAAATATAAATAAATTTCTTTAATTTAAGACATCGACTGAGGGTGCTTGATGGAATTTCAATATTAAATTTGGATTATTGAGATTTTGTACACTTCCATGTATTTTGTCACTAACGACCCAGGTTTCGCCTTTCGGCATCTTCAGGCATTCGAGTACACGAATGGACTCGAACTGAGAGACAGTAAACAGTGTCTAACGCTTATATAGAAGATACAAATATATAAGCGTTAGACACTGTTTACTGTCTCTCAGTTCGAGTCCATTCGTGTGCTCGAATGCCTGAAGATGCCGAAAGGCGAAACCCGGGTCGTTAGTGACAAAATACATGGAAGTGTACAAAATCTCAATAATCCAAATTTAAATTTCTTTAAAGTAGCTGCCAAGTCCGTAGCTGACTAACAAGAAACACTCTATCTTTTTTTTAATTCAGTAATTTATTTTTCCTTTTTTATCAACCCTTATTTCACATGTACTTTCAAACCACAGTATTGTTTCCAAATAAACAACAAAGAATTTCGTAAAAAGTGAAAAAATACGATTTAATTTTCGTTTCGTCAGTCGAGGATCGTTATAAATCATGGTTCACCTCACGCGAGAAGAAGCTCACCGGGAAGACGAAGATCTAGACGACCCTGGAATCTATAAAGATGCTATTGATATCACCGATAAGCGAATGGTAAGTAAAGCTAAAAATATTTTCATCCAATTTCGATTTATAGACTTTTGTTCAGTTATATCAGTACAATAAAATATTTTGTCAAAAAATAACATCATAATGAATTGAATTAAGTCGACAGGTTTATTGAATGCTATATTTATACTCAGTAGACTTTAATTAAATACGACAGAATGGTTTTACATTGTTGAAAATGATAAACTTGGTAGTAATCCGTTAAAATATTCTGCATATAGATGCAAAAAAGTTAAAGGTAAATACACAGATGCACACGATAATTTTTTTCCCTATTGTTTAAAACAAGCTGTTTATATTGATTATAAAAGAATATTTTAGAAAATAGTATGACTTGTTCGTAAATATGGCGACTTTAAAAGCCAAACGATGCTTTCTAAATAAAATAATTGAAATCTTTCTTTATTGGTCGATTCTCTAGCCAATAGCAAACTCTAGCTGTTCTGATTCGATAAACTTTACATTAAGCCATCTCTTTAAGACTAGTTTTAATAATATTTGTTATTGAACAATGCTAAACAAAAATATTTATTTTTCAATTTAGGTAGAAATCATAAATACTTTTGAGCACAGCGCATATTGATTGTTGTGCAATTTAGATCATAGCAGAGCTAATAATTTATATATGTTGTAGTTGTGTATAAATGGTTATTTATTTCGTAACTAAATTTGTAAGATTTTATGTAATTGAGTGTGACGTACATCTTTGTATTATTACAGTCAAATATTACAGTACACAACTATCTTGAAATATTTTTCCAAAAAAAAGCATGTCACACAGAAATACAAAAAAAATCCTGTTCTGTCTATAATTTTATGTGGTTCATTATGTTGGTATTAGATTTTTAAAATTTAAAAGTGAAAACTTCAAAATACATAATAATAAAGCAGAAGATTCATTCATTAACATTTTTATTTGAAAAATGCAGTCGCTTAACTCTATGCATTGTTCCATATATTATCTATTTTATTATAATATTATAATTTATTCAGGTAAAGATATTACACATATCTATCAATGATTTTTGACTGTCACATTATTTTAATTATTTGTTTCAAATTTAAAAAAGAATTTAGTAAAAAGGTTAATATTTGGAATTAAATCTGTAGCCATACAATATTGAACGTAAAAAAATCATTTCAGTTCGACTTTTCTCCTGGAATAAACGTCAATAGATAACCAGATGATGATATGAACGCAATAAAGATCTATAGCGAAAATGCAAATAAAACTTCTAGATAATTACTTGAAAGTAATAACGAAAGGTTTCATTTACATCGAGCGTTTAAAATTCTGAAAAAATATTCACTTCTTGAAATAAGAAGTAATATAATAATATTCTTTTTAAATTGACCCTTAATAAAAAAACGTTTATAAAATGCGTCGCTACTGCCTAGTAAAATAAGACATAAAGATTATTTCACCCTGCACCCTGCTCATTGTTAGACTGGTTGAAAGTGATGTGACCTTTAACTTTATCTAAGGTCAACATTAAAGCAAACAGGTTCATTGTAAAAGGAAAAATACAACATCGTAATTTTTAATCTTATTCTTCAAAAATTTTCTAGAAAAACCTTGTTATATTTTCTATATAACTCAATTTCATGTTTTAACAAAAGTAAAATAAATACATACATACGTTCAATTAAATTATAACATAAAACTAAATCTACATACATTTATAAGGTGTGGAATGTTGTTAGCGAACGCAAGATTAATCCAGGTTTACCCTACTATTCGTTGAGCGCTGTTGACTATTTCAAAGCCTTATGTGGTCATCTCAAGGGATTAAATAAAAATCCTCATTAAATAGTACTTTGGTATCAGCTATTTCTGTATTACTCAAAGTGTGTGTTGACAAATCAATTTAATTTGATTAATTTAAGAGTATGTTTTTTAAAAAGCGGTCGCTGTATTAATTTTGTGAAAATTTTATCGAAAATAAATGACATTGAGTGTAAACACTATAAATTTAGAAAAAAATAGGTTAACGTTGCTTAAAAAGTCGCCCATCAATTTTTTTAGTTAAATAATTGCAAATGTATATTGATCGCAAATAAGATTTCATAAAAAGTAATAAATATTCTAAAAATAGCAAATTTATTCTTATTTGTGTCTCTACAGACACAATTTTTTATGTTTTTTCCACAACATCAAACTATGGAAGATGTGTCCAATTGTTTCTTAAAACGTAAACAATGATCTAAATGTAATTTTGAGAAATATATATTTCAGTAGATTCTGTGTCCTTCTGAATAATCCCACCGAGTAAATAAATCCTCACCGGAAATTCAACATAGCCTTTGGCTAAAGGAAATTACTCGCTTGGAAAAATGAAAAAGCACTAATCTTATTTTATACTTTGAACAATAAAAGGAATTTATTGCAAATAGATTTTATTTAACTTACGGCTTGTTTGTATTGACAAAAAAGTTGAAACCTCATTAGATAGTCGTTACTATTTTCAAGATTCTTTCAAGCAATTTTTATTGCTGTATTTATAATTCCACTGGCTGATTTTAAAATAAAAGCAACATTAAATTTATATTTTTGAGAAAATCACAATTTTATTAAAGCAAACGTTGAAAATTTAAATCACGCTTGTAAACTACTAGAAAGTATAAAACAATATCTCTACAAAATATTCCATCGTTGTTGTGGTAGAAAACACTAAATCGAAAAAATGACATGTCATACCAAAATGTTTCTTATTTCAAACTCTACCGTATGAAAGAACATAACTATTTTTATAAATTATACTTTTACTTAAAAACAGTTTTGTGCAAACAAATAAAATAAAAAAGGTTTGGCATTTCAACCATTTGACAAACTTTAAAGTCAAATTACTCAAAACTAGTAATTTCCAGTAAGGCTCTTCTTCCCGAACAACGACGAAATAATAAAAAATTCTGCCCTTGAATATTATTATTTTTATAAAATTTATTTACTTATATATTATTTTTCGGTTATATTTCTTTTGAAATTCGAAAAAAGCTTGCTTAAAGAATTAAAAATCACCTTAGTTAAAGAAAATTTTATATGGTTACGGTTTTATTTAAGCAGTTATTTTAACCGATTGGCTAACGCTGCCAATGGTTTTCGATCACTTAAATCTTTGGATGAAAACCTTCAAATATTGATTGATAAATTGTTTCATAGATTTATATCAAAGTGCTTGTGTGTCTATTATATCTGTATATATGCCTTCTTCTTTTCCATCTGAACCTAAAAACGGGGCGAAAACCGTAATGACAGCAATTAACTAACTATTTGTCCTTGTTTATCTCTACCCTGTTCGAAGAAAGAATTTAAGCGACTGACTTACTTCCAGTTTTCATGAAAACAAGGATATTTGAGATGTTTCATAAGGTTTTACATTTTCCACACTGATAGTGAACAGGGTGAACAAAATATTTAAATTCATATTTTACTAATAAGGCGTTTTTCTTAACAGTTTTATGTTTTAATTTTTCTATTTCAAAATTTCAAAAAAAGGTTAGAAACATACAAAACAACATTTTACATGATTTCTGAATTTGATAAACTATATCACAATAAATGTACCCAAAGAGATCTAGGGTTAATTCAATTTCGATTATTTGCATTAAATGTGTTTACAATATCTCGCTTTGTCAATTTGAAGAGAAATTCGGGTTAAAGTTGAGGTCACCTTGCCACATTCACATTCAGGCTTCATTAGTCAACCAGGAATGTAGGATGGCATTTGTCTGGCTAATCAATTTACGGGTCATCCGTTTTATATAGTGGTAATTCGATTGAAATATCACACACAATGAAATGGAAAAGCTAACAAAGATACTAGTTAATCCTCAAAATACATGCTCAACCTGAAATCTTATTATATTAAAAAAAACGTAATTTTCACAAATTTCATAAACATTTCTGGTAAACATAATATTTTTCTTAAAAAAAGTCTTAATCGAGTATTTTCAGAATTGGTAAAAATGGAAACATGGTGTCAGGAAAATACAAGTATAAAATTGGTCGTACTACGTAATGAACCCTTGTTTAAATTAGCATTTATTTGGTAGAGGTTTATTATACTATAGTTAAAACTAAAAATGTATTATTTTCTCAAAATTATATTACAATGGTCGATAGCTGCTTTGATGATAGATCATTGTTAGAACACCTTAGGCAGCCCTTAGTTCTGGCGCGATGGTATGATGCCGCAATAGCTATCAACAATATTAAATGGTTATTAAAAATATTTAAGTTGTTAACTGACAATTCTTGTGAGAATACTTTATATTTTAAAAATAAAAAACATTTTTTTTGTACTACTTCCACATGTTTATAGTTATCAGGACCAGTGTCACTTATCAACTGATTGTTAAATGATAAAAATATTCTGTAGCAAAATTATTAATTGAATGATTTTCTCAGTTACATTGTAACTGTCGATTCTTAGTGGACCAACATTGTTTATATAAAAATAAAAGGTAAAGTGCTGTAATTAATCCGCATTTTAAAACATGATCAAGAAATTTTCACTCAGCGAGTGAACTTTCATTTAATAATGCTGATCTTTTAAAAAAATTAACCAATTTTACAAAATAATAAAGCCAATTCTTCGATAACATTTGACAAAAAGAGTACCAATGGAAACGAATTTTGATGAGTAGTTTTTGATAATAAAACCTTTTGCGAACATTTCCCACACATATAGGTAATGTTTTACTAAAATGAAAACCGACTGGGGTTAATAATATTATTAATTTGATAATTATTACAACGACGGCAATTCATTTCGCGTGACGAAAATACACGTTTATTTTAGAGTAATAAAAAACGTTATTTTATTGTATAAATAGAACAAACAGTGTGACATGTGTTTCATTTCAATTTTACTGTTTTTTTAAACTACAGCCGATAAAAAAAGTATTTTTTTGTACAGTGTACAATGTGCTTAATGTTTCAGAAAAGAAGCGGTTATAAATAAATGTAATATATATATCGCGCTATGAAAATTGTTGTGGAATAGTATTATAAAATAAGAAAAGCTTAATGAGAAAATACGAAAAGTAATCACTTTTAAGGATTTGTAAATTATTGATATTTATTGATACAATATATTTACAAAATAAAACATAATAGTTTTATTATTATTAATGCAAATTGGGAACATTGAAGTAAAGATGAAAATATAATATAATAAAGACATTGATGGCATTATACAAGTTTACCGATAATACCTCATTTGCAGGCCTCATTTAAATGTGTAAATTATAGCGATTAAATTAACCTTGCTGAAAAATAAACATAATCTTATTTGGAATAATAATATTTCAATAATAAAACGAATTGATAACATCGGTGTATGTAAACGTTTGGAAACATGGCACTTTAAAAGTAATGAGTAATCTCCGGCTGGTAAGAATGTCAAATTAATGATGTTTGAATTGAACATTTATATTTAGGTTTGATGGACGATATTAATTACTATTTTGCGTTGCTATTTACGTGAAAAATACTAGAATCAGCTTTTGATAGGTATTTATATTTTTTGTGGAAAACAGTTACATGTAAATGTTTATTAGAATCTCCAGCCATATTTATATGTTATGCATTAACGTTTTTCGCTTCTTTTGTAAGTATTTTTAAACTGGTTTTTAATGATATTTTTACCTTTAACGTTAGCACTGTCTACTTAAAAAAAACTGGTTAAAAAATGCTTTTTAAAATGACAAGATACGTGCAATACATAGTGGAAAGAAGACATTTTATAAATGATAACTATGAGTAAAGGAGAATAAACCAATTACCCAATCAAACAAATAATATTTACATTATCTGAGATATATAATTAAAACAATTTTTGTCAATAATAAATAAACATTAAAAAGTCAGTTAATTACGCCATAAAATCGTTATTATACTGGCAGAAGTTAGTATGTAACAAATTTGACGAAAACTAGGTAAGTGCGCAATGCGATTCTTGGCTATCAATTCTTTGTTTGAAATAATTCAGTAGGTGGATTAATTATACCAGTTTCGAAAAACACAGCAATTTATTTTATCAGTAAGTATATACATGCAGATTTCTATGTGATCTATTGTCCATGCGTATTGATCTCTAGCTTGATAAGTGTTAGATTGCCATAAATCCATCTATATTTTGATGTCATAATTATGTATGCATTTTAAAATACTGAAGCTAAAATTTTCATTTGCTATTTACTCAGAACTGTCAATATGTTACTTACGAACTTTTGTTAGTACGGTGACGATATGTTTGATTTAAAAAAAAACAATCGTTTTTCAACGAACGTCGTTGATTGTTGTGTCATGTTAACATTTTAATTGTTATGATGTTCATAGAATATAACGCACCTTATTTAACATTTTTGTGATAAATGAAGTAACTGAAGAATCGTATTTCCTATGTCAGAAAAAATAGACAGTGACTAATGATGAGACAAGACACACCTCTGTTACGCTGAAAAAATAGCAGAATAATAGTAAACCTTTCATAACTCATGCTAATTTAGTTATATAAAATATAAACAGGCCTAAATCGTAGCACCGCACAGTTTAGCATAAGAAACCGTAGCCTCGTAGGCCGTAGCAATTTTGAGTGTACCTTAGAATAGAACTGACGTAATTTAAAATATTACTCAAGTATATAATTATAAAATCTCCTTTGAAGATAACGTTATCAAGTGAATTAAAATTAAATTACGTACTTCATTACAGCTCCAAATATAAATTTTAATTGTTTTACCATTCAAAATAATCTTACACCTTTTTGTCAATTTAATTTCAAGTTTCTCACGAATTCAAGAAATTATTAATGTTTGACGCAAGCATATATTCTTGAAGCTCAGTATATAGGTTTTATGAGGCTATCATAAAGAAGCATTGGTATTGAAAGATGATGCTGACATGTCATTGGAAGAAGCAATGCTATTGGTAGGTGTTCGGAGTAGTGACACGAAGGTGTTCTGTGGTGGTCATTCCTCTACACATCGAGCGAATATGGTTAATGAGCAAAGATTTTTAATTATTCGAAATCCTATTAATTTTCATATTACACAAAATATGCCATTTTCACTGCTGTCAGAAAAGATAAACCAAACTTTAACTATCATCCTTAATTTATTTTGCTGTCAAATAGTCCATTTCATAAAGGTTTGTCAAATGAGAGAATTTTTACAGTCTTAGAAAAGATTTACTTTGTGTTATTCAAAATTATATTCAAAGCATTATCTGCCATTCGAGTAATTTAAACTCCTTTTTTATTGTAATGAATATATTTTATACCAAATAAACTCATGTCTATGAGACAACAATATTGCAAAATAGACCATGTTGAGTATTTGTACCGTTTTTTCAGTCACGTATTTAGAGGAGGTGTTACGCGTCCTTCGATAAAGCTTTAGCTTTTCAACTGATCTTTTCCCATATTGATTCTATTTGAGAACTATCCTTTATATCCATGTCTATGAAATACACTGGCCATAGCCTACACAGAGCATCTTTGACAGATTTATGAAGATGAAGTGCTTAAACCAGATTAAAAGTATAGCAGTTCATAACTGTGCCTAAATTTAGGCAACTTAACTGTCTGAAGATCAATAAGCCTTCTTATACAAACTGTGAACTATTTCTATTTTCTCACAATAAGTGTCCAATCGTTCTCCGTCTCAACGGCGGCTTTTACGAGATCATAAAAAGGATGTAATTTCGTATTTTTGTAGTAGACAGTATGATTTATTTTAGATATATATGCGCTTCATAATTTATAGTCTCAACTGAAAGTATATGTATATATCTGACAATATTTGTTCAACTACATAGAGTACAAAACCACTGATACACATACGCAACAGAAACGAGGGAAAAATACTTTCAATCAATGTAAACATACTATTAGAATATAAAAGCATTCAATCTTTTGTATTTTGCAATTCTGCGTTAAAATTAATAACACGAGTATTGATTCGTTTTGTTTTTTTTTACACGAAAATAAATAAATCAAAAAGGCAATTATATCACAACATGTTCAAATGAAAAATGATGGGACATTAATAACAGTTTCCGGTACTAAATTGCGGCTGTTGTGAAAATCACTACCACGTATTTAATAAATGTACCCTGCCACATGTTTTCCGGATACATCCTGTTTTTCCAACTGGGCGTATATTTTTTTAAGGATATTTATTTTCTTATGCTTAAAAAAAAAGGATCTCAATATAATGATTAAGCAGTGTTGTTCCGTGGGTAGAAACGCGAGGAAAAGCTTTTTAATTGATTTGAGAATGAAAAAATGTTTTGTTTTACGTAAAAAAAAATTATAAATCTATGAAAGAAACATGACTCAATTTAACATAATGAGAAGTAAAATGAAAACTGAGTTTTCGACATAAAAACTCTCTAATATGTTTGCTTGTATTTATAAATGTTACAGAAGTGGCACAATTTAAGGGGACAGATTTTGTTAACTTTCTCTACTTAGCTCAGAGAATCCAAATATAATAATCATTTACTTTTTATATCTACTAAATTATTGAGCTGTCATAATTTAACTATTTTATAAATTCATTCCGTCAATACAATTGTTTTTTTTGCTTTAAATTATTTTAATGTGGCAAATGAACAATTCAAGTAACAAATTTGAATTATTGAGATTTTGTACACTTCCATGTGTTTTGTCACTAAAGACTCGGGCTTCGCCTTTCGGCATATTCAGGCATTCGAGCGCACGAATGGACTCGAACTGACAGACAGTAAACAGTGTCTAACGTTTATATATAAGATACAAATACGACAAATATTATTATTTATTTTTTTTCCATGTCCGCTCCCAATGTGGAGCATATGGTCTCCTAATGGTGGTATCTTAACAGACTTTTTCTACGAGAACTGCTTGTTACTCAGTTGCTCAACCTCTTTTTTTTTTTTTTTTCCAAAGAGAGTAGGGATAGAAGGATAATAAGGCTATGAGAGGACTATTGGTTAGCTAATCGCTCTCGCTACGCCCCGTGAGGATAGGGATGGGTAGGAGGGAGGGAAGACTCAGACTACGAACAGAAATCCATATATCGATTGAAAGATGAATCTATGAAAACCGTCCACACCGGGAATCGAACCCGAGACATCCGTAACCGTAGCCAGCGACGCTACCAACTGCACCACGGACGCCGACATTATTTACGAGATAAAATATCATAAGTCTAAGATCCACACTGATACCTGAGTTAAAATTTCGAGAATCACGAATGCGTGAAGATGCCGAAAGGCAAAACCCGGGTCGTTAGTGACAAAACACATGGAAGTGTACAAAATCTCAATAATTCAAATTTGATATTGAAATTCCATCAAGCACCCTCAGTTGATGTTTTAAATTAAATCAAGTAACGTTTTTGACGAGGAGATAATATCGATCATTCAGTTCAATAGCCAGAGCCTAATAGACACATTTAATATGAGTTAAATATGCAGTTAAATGTATAATTTTGCGTTAGATCCGATTCAGTACTCCGATAACTCAAAAAAGAATTAAACAAAATTTTAATATTCCTGAATATCCTTCTACTGACTTTACTCGAAAAGTACCTAATTCTTAAACACATGTTTGTAAAATGTATAAAACCCGGGCACAAATCAATAATATTTGATTTTTGTGATCATTTAAATCACTTTTGAGGTGTTAACTGTCAATTTTTGGTGGAAAGACTTTATATTTAAAAAAAATAAAACACAATTCATTTGTACTACTTCCACATATTTATAATGATCAGGACCGGTTTCGCTCATCACGAGCATTATCAACTGATAAAAATACAAACATAACAGGCTTATTTATATAAAATTGAGTGTATAAATGAAGGTATATAAAACTGATGGTTCTCTTGTCTCAGTTCTTGTCTCAAATATGTGGAAGTAGTACAAATGAATTGTGTTTTATTTTTTAAAAAAAAAGATCATTTAAATATTGCTTTAATCATTATCTCAATATCGGTCATTTGAAGATGTCTGATTAATTAAATGGACGATGGATATGATCAATTTCGACAATACGCGAAGTATTTTTCTACATGTTTTTTTTTTTGTGATACTAACCGTGATTTCTTTAATTTTTATTCGACAATATACCATTTTGTATAATAAATTATGAATACTGATAATGTTTCACTTATATGGCAGAAAAAAGAATGTTTTTTAATTTCACGCCGTGATTAGCTCATATTTAAGATGGACAAATAAATATTATGGAACTATTGATGGGTTTCTTAAGTACAGTTCTATTTATTGATTGAATTAGCATTTACTTGGTAGAACTCCATTATAATAGGATAAAATAACAAAGTATTTAGTTCAAAAAAATTTTATCGGGTAGTTGAAAGCTATTTCGGCTTTACGCCATCGTCAGAATTAAAAGATAGTTTTGACGATGGCGTAAAGCCGAAATAGCTTTCAACCACATAATAAAAAGTTTTTTAGAACTAAATACTTATTTTATATCCTATTACAGTTCTATTTGTTTAAAAATAATTCATTATTACTGCCATGGTGTTACATACAAAGTTTGCGACAGCCTATACGCTCCAGGTAACATATAAATATACTGCTTTAGTGTGTATCACTAAGGGCATCTAAGAATATTAGTGCCAATAGGTTCAAATTGTGGGTGAAATTGTTTAATTAATATGTAAATTTTGCGTGCCGATCAAAATCCTTACGTAGATACTCAGCTATCTATTCGAATCCGCTATGGAGATATTTTTTTTAAATCTAGACGAAGTCTTAACTTACCTTACGTTGTCTCTGGAGGCATAATATGGGTCTTTAAAGATCAAAAGCATCCGGAATTTACTTGGGTAAGATTCAACTTATTAAGATGATACGTAAAAGGTATGGAATGTCAGAGTCACCCAAGTGCCTTTGTTTAGTATTCAGAATATCACACTGCCGGAACTTTGATTTAGGAATTTGTTTTGTTATTTTGACCTATTTTTTACCGACTTTTATAAAAAAATATAGACGTTACGTAATCTAAAGTTTCGAGCTTTATATTTTAAGTTGGCTTCCTACCACCACCCAATGTATAAAATTCGATGTTATTTTGGCCAATTTTGTAAACCTTAAAATTGAAATTGTTTAGAAGAGAGTAAAAACTGTTTTTATCGAAAAAATCATACTTTATGAATCTTTAAAATTTTGTCAATTTTGATGTTTGCGGATATGAGAATACAAGAATTGATTTTTGATCTAATAGTGGCTTACATCAAGAGGGCGGGTCAAAATTTTCAAAACTGTTTGTCTAATTTACATCATTTGTCACTTTTAAGGTGTTAACTGTTAATTCTTGGTGGAAAGGCATTATATTAAAAAAAATAAAACATAATTCATTTGTACTACTTCCACATGAAAATAATAATGTGCAAAACCGGTCCTGATCATTATAAACATGTGAAAGTATTACAAATCAATTGTATTTTATTTTTTAAAATTACATCATTTGGCCAAGACCTGATCTGTCGTCTTTAAAAAGAGATTCATTCATTAACTCATTTTCGTATTTTTTAAGGGTTACATCAATTGGCCAAAACACAGTCGATATAGTATGGAGCCGATGTTTCACGGTTACTTCAGTTCATGGGCTGAGCACAGTTGCACGGGATTCGACACCATGCTGCCTAGTGCTGGAAAGAAAGAAAGAAAATATATGAAGTGTGACTAGTCTGGAATCTTAAAACATATCGATATGATTTTGAAATTAGAAATTTTTTGACAAACTGCCTATATGCTGTATACAAAGAATGGTCAAAGGGAAATACAGCATCGAATTTTTACCCCAATCTTAAACATAATTAGAGTAAAAAGAGTTATGATTACAATTATTATTAAAAGTCAATGATGACGTATAAAGAAGACATACGAGAGAACCCTTTCGTTAAATCGTTAGCTGAAGTGAGTATAAAAGAAAAATATAACTCTCTAAATAAAATCTCGTCTCATAGGAAAGATATTGAAAATAATTAATATATTATGTTTTTTTTCAATAAAACACAGTTTATTTGTACTACTTTCACATGTTTATAATGATCCCTGATATTTATAAAACATTCTAATCTGCTATTCTGTTTAATGAATATTTATGCATTAGTAAGACTCGTTATATTTTGCTCAGGTAATAGATTTTTAATGTAGATTTATTTTTGATTTCAAACTAGTATTTAATGATTGGCAAGAGGTCCTTAAAATTTTAATCACAGCCCGTTTAATTTCGTTTGTATATAATTTGTTTGTTTACCTGTAAATTTTTGTTTTATTTACCTTAGATTTGTTAACATTCAATTTTGTATAAATAACCCTATTGTGATTGTTTTTTTATTAGTTGATAATGATCGTGATGAGCAAAACCGGTCATGATCATTATAAACAAGTGAAAATACAAACAAATTTTGTTTCATTTTTAAAACACAATGTCCTTCCACCAAGAATTGAAAGTTAACACCTTAAAAGTGAATGTATTATGCATTTTGACGTTTATATAAAAAAAATAGTTCAAACCTTAAGATAGAGACATTAGACAACAGATCATGAAAATGTCAAGTATAACTTAAGGAAATATATTTTTGAAAAGAACTCTCGAATTCCAGCTTTAAACTGCAGATACGCTGCATTTATAGTCAGCCCTATGCATTACACATACTTATGCGATTACGTGCTGGCTTGTGTGCGTGTTGCCAGTGTATATGAAGACTGACTGTGTCGCAGATTAAATATTTTTCAGCTTCTTTGCATTTTTCAATTTATTTTAGCGATAATGCGATCACGAGTTTAGTTTACTTCTTAACGTATTTGGGATAACTAATATATATTTCATATAATTTTTCATTTTTCACTGTTGAAATTGATCTATTTTTACCTATAGTGAGCGTTTTAACGTTCAATTGACTAATAATAAATTCAAGCGAAAACGGCTTGCGTTGTAAGGGTTAAGTTCTTTTTTTTAGTTTTTATAATAACCATTTCTAAATTCAATTAAATTCTTGACATTTGCCATGTCGTAAACAGTTATTGTTGTAAAACAGTATATCGTTCAAAGAACAAGCCTATAATTACTGTTTGTTTACGATGCCGCAATGTTTGTTAACTCTATCAGTCCGCTAAAATCAGGTAAAACCAACCCCTGTGCCCGGACCATTTTTGAAGAAATATCATTTTTATTAAGCGTTTACTAAAAGTGTTAGAAATAGTGGATGAAATCAAATGAAATTTTTTGAAATTGTTTAAAACATTTTAATATAAATTTTTTGTATGGTAAAATTGCCAACATCTCCCTTTGTGAAGAGCCATACGACAATGTTTACACATGTACCGAGTCTCACTCCTTTTTTTGTGCTTTGCACACACTTTGCATGTTCTACGGCGCTTTTTTTTCTGTTGACGGTATTGGTATCAATTTGTGGTTAGACATATCCCCCGACAACCTGTCTTGTAGATCTTGAAAAAATCTAGCTCGGAGTGGACTCGGTGTCACCGCAATATCGTCCTCAGAAGGGGGAGTATTGTAGAACTATAATTCGATTAATATTTTAAGTCGATGAAATCAAAACCTATTTTGGCAACAACACAAATTAGATGACTGTTTTGGAAAGTTTTATATCTTGACTATAATTCAAATTAGGATTACGTTGCAATACGTATCGTCTAATGACTCAAACATGACTGTTTTTGATAGGCTGGTCTATCACAGGAAAACACGGTTCCGGGACTCAAGCGATGGTTGTTGTATGACGTAAAAACACGACTCCGGGACTCAATGTGTTAAGTTATACTGTGGGGGAGTTTTCAGAAATTGGAAAATAAGCCCGTGTCAATGTAATGGCGAATCATCTAGCTATTTACATAACAATTCTTTTGCGGATTTGAAAATTTTGATAAAATAAATTAAGAAATAACATTATTTTACATGTACAAGGTAATGTTTTTTTAATACTCCACGTGTATTGTGATACCTACTCTGAATTTCACTGAATATTAAAATGAAAAGGTAAAAAAGTGTTTTATATTTGGCCATACATTTGTGTACAATATTTCTTGATATGTAGCTAAGTGGTTAACGTCACTGACTTCGGTTGTGATGTTCACGGGTTCGGATCCCAGCAAGGACAGTTTCAAGAATTGATGTTTCAATTGAAGTCGTATTTGAAGGCATGTATGTTTGTGATTTATAGTATTCCTTCCAACTCATCTGAACATAAAAACGAAGCGTTGTGACAGCGATTAACTAAGCACTTGTCTAGTTCTAATCCCATCTTTCTATTCGAACTCTCCGAAAAAGAGAGGTTGAGTTACTGAGTAACAAGTAGTTATTGTAAAAAAAAATCTGTAGAGATAAACTACATTAAGAGTACATATGCTCCACATTGTGAGTGGACTTGTTAAAAAAAGAAAGTGGCTTAAAAACAATATTAATAAATTAATTGAATATGATTTTCAGAAATGATAAGCTAATCGAAAATCAATTAGAGCTTTAATAACAGAAAAGTAAAGCTTAAAAATGTTTCAAACAAGTTTAATTATTTCCGCCCCTCGAATTTTGTTTGAAATGATAGTGGTATTACCTCCTCCTCTCCATGCATAGTTATTTTAACAATAGAACCCGTCCTTATATTGAATTGTAGTTAGAGCTATTTCTAAAAAAATAAACAATAGTCGACATCCAAGGCAATGATAAATTGATACGATACATTATTTAGTCTCAAGATGTTTACCGTGGAATAAGGCTGTGGTCAATTTCCATTCTTTCATTTAAAATTAACTTCCATACAACTCTAATCTATATAACCACCGAATTTCCCGAATATTACATAATTTATTATTAATGTAAAATTTAATATTTGTGTTTATGTGCTTATTTGTTTATGGAAATTGTGCCATTTCTAGCAAATTATGAGCACAATTCTGTTCTGAAGTTTGATTTCGAATAGCGTTAATCCATCTGGTAACATCTTGTTACACGTAACGCTGTCACTTATACATATACCACAAAAATAAATGATATCTGGTAGAGACTACTTGCATATCGTAAATTAGGTCAATATATAATTTGAATTGTTAAAATTTTGTACATTTCCATGTATTTCATCACTAACGACCCGTGTTTTGTTTTTAGGCATTCAAACACATGAATGAACTTGAACTGACAAATATGCCGTAAGGTGAAACCTGGGTCGTTAAAATTTTATATTGAAATTCCATCAAGCACCCTCAGTCGGTATCTTAAAGTAGCTCAATATAATTAAAAGGTACTTAAGAGTATCGATTCTTCCCGAAAAGCGTGAAAAGCACGTATGAAAATGTGGACATTAAAAGTTGTTAAATGAAGGCTTCATCAAAGGAAATCATTACTTAGTAAATAATACATTTTCTTACCTTAATGGTTATAATAAAGCTACCGTATTTTGTAAACCCAAAAATACGTATTCAAGTCACGAGTGTGAGACGTGAATTCAATTTGTATTGATCGTTATTGTGATATGGTACGCAGTCTTGAAATCAGTAGATAGATACGCATATCGGGTGGCAGAGGGACAAACAGATTGTGATTTTTAAATTCGGTGCTATTATGTAAAACAAAGAAATTATCTTTTTGTTTTAAGCCACTCATATTGGTATTCCTGAAAAATGTTTTTTACCTACATTTTTAAAAGAAAGAAAGAAAAGGTAATTCATGTAGCTGAGCCAATATGTCAGTTTTTTACTGCGGCGTAAATTCCGGATTAGATATTTCAGCGTTTTTTTCAAAGCCGATTATAGGTGGACATGCTCATCAACCAAATAAAGACTCTTAAACTGTTTAGGCAAACTTTCAAGACAAAAAAGTATTTATCTTACTTGAGCATGAAATATGGAAATACCAATATCGTTTAATCAATTTAAAAAATACGAATGTTTGCAATAAAGAAATGTTCATTCCAAAGGCAAAGTTAAATAAAAAAATAATTACAATTGCTTTTTATCAGAATAGATAATTAAATTAAGTAATTATCATAGTGTTTCAACCATTCACATTGGAAGACAAATGCTAAGCCGAAATATTTTTTTTGACTTGATATTTCCACCAATTATCAATCAACCATGGATAACTTTATTTTTTATTTTTTTAACAATAACATATAGACGTTGATATTAATAGCCCTTTTGGTAAAGCAAATATTTGTTTCAATAAAGAAAGAAATAAGTACACATTCACTTTGTCGAACCGTTTGTTGAATAATCTCTAGTACGACTTATTAGTCTATATACTTTAAATTCTAAATAAACAAACACCTCCAAAAGATTTTTTTTATTTTTGTTCTATAGAAAAAACAAGCACAGCTTAGAAATATTTGCACTCAATGTATCTTTCATAAATCTATTTACATTAAAATTATTGTACGTTTACCGTTAACTTTATAGTGCGTTCATTACTTTTGTTAGTTTTGTCAATAATATTATGTCAAACCTCACAGTTAAAAAATATTTAACAAAACTGTTTGCTGGAGATATATATCGAGACGTAACACACACATAAAAAATATGGTGTATTGCCCACAAAAAATGTGTATTAAATTGTATGCGTTTTAATTATCAAAAAAAGTATATTTTGACAAAACGGAAGCATTTTTACAGTCAATCTATCATATATATTTAATTATAGTGTATTAAAACGTTTTGTGTGAGTTAAACACAATATTTTTTGTTGTGGGTTGCGTCCTTTTGCCTTTCTAAAATTAAATATAATGTATAAAATAACAGGAATTATCAACATAAAACATAAAAATTTTATTAGTGGATCCAGCGAAATTTATAATGATGGTTATAAAATACTTAAAAATAGAAAAAAGTAACTTTTCAATACTGTTTTTAAATAAATATTCAAAACTCTTTTAATAACTATCCATGCATTTGGAAAAAACGTATTGAATATTATTGCGTCAAACAAGACTTAGTCTTTTAAGTCATTTCAATTAAATCGTGATTTCCAGATACGATGATTTGTGAAAGTGTTTGCTGAAGTTACACTTCCAATTTTTTCGTGAGAAATGTTTGGTTGAAATATAACTAATTGGAAAATATGCTTTTCTCTTGATTTACTTCCACTCCCTTTCAAATCGGCCATAAAATTACTCAATGGTTATTCATTTATTATTTATTTAAATATAAATATATTTTAACAAACTCTAACTTCATTTTACACATCAAAATACATTGTTTTAAAACAATATTTCAGTTTTTACATTAAGTTTTTCAATCATCTTTCATGACAGAAATGAACGTAACAAATTTTCTACGCATGTCAATATTACATGACTGAATTATAGACTTAAGCGATACAACTTTATTATTTATATATCCCAAACGAATATTTCGGGATCTAAAATTGCTTTGTGTAAAAGATTGAGAATAAGGTAATTGAGCATACATATACCCTTTTTTGTGAAGGAAAAAAGGTTTTATAAGGTTTCTTCGGCAACATCCCTCACTTTGTAAATAAATTGCCTGACATTCACAGGATATAAATATAGTATTTCAATTATTAATAAAATTGAATTGAAAAACGTTTTTCATGAATCTGATATGGAAAATATGGTATACAAAAAATGATTTTTTGTACATTTTCATGTATAGTAACTGCTCATTTTGTTGGAGTATAACAAAATATATTAGAAATTGAACAATTGTCATTAACCTTTTGCAGTCCGTGCTAAAAAAGTCACGTTGTTCGCTTTAAAAGGGTTATTCGGATTTTAAATATCATATTGTTATCGTTTTACACTTTATTTTTTGTCTAGAGCTTGCAATTTACATATTTTCATGTAGTATAATCGAGATATGGACGATATGGAAAAAGCACGTCACATAAACTGCAGGCATGTCTTGCTTCAGCCTTATAAAGTCCGTTTCAAATGTAAACTTGACGAGTTGACTCATATTATTACAAACACAATCAAGCAAGAGACGTGCCGTTCTCTCTTTTTCGCTCGATCCCTTGTAAAGAGAAGAGTGCAAGTGAGATACAGGGTTTGCGGGCGTACGCTTTTGTATCCTACCTGCTCACATACAAGTGAGGTTGTGCGATAGAGATAGTAACTCCACCACATGCCGCTGCATAAAAAATAACTACAAGCGAAGATGCATCCGATCCTTTCTCTCTCTAACTAATACCATTTCTCGCTTTGTCTCAAGTCTACAATATATATCGTGCGTCACTCTTGAGAATAGAATTTTATATATCGCTATCACTTTCATTGAGTTCGGAATAATATTGTCATCAGGGTTTCGTAATTTTATTAATTTAATGATGAAAATACTGAATCGAACCACATATTTATTTTAATTTTATTAAATAATTATTTTATGTACAAACAGCTAAAATCTTAAATTTATATAAAACCTAATAAACGTGGTATTAATGTTTTCAACTCGTATGGCAAACTTGGTGCACCTATGATAACGGGAATGTTAAAAACGTCATAATCATGTTCATAATTATCTGTCATTAATGGTTATGTAATTAAGAGTTAAATTTTCACATTTCTCGAACCACTGAAATGACTAAATCTGGGTATGATAACTTGTTTGGCAACTATCTGTGGTTTTTTGGCGTTGAGCTGTATTTACCATTTCAGTTTTATTTGGTATAGAGATATTCTATCCAGGGCTGAAGAGTAATAATCGTAGATCAATGGAACTTTGGGATAACTCTAATGACAGTTTTTTGCTATTTTATCGTTGAATGAAGTGATGAACAGCCTGTAGTGTACCAAAAACGGCTCATTCTCTGCAGGTAGGGTGTTAATAAAAATACAAATTAAAACTATTTTTATATTTGAAAGAGAAGTCGAAAATAAAATTTAATCAGGAGTGTATGGAAAAGCCGTTAGAATTTTAAACAATTTCAATACCCGTAAATATCCATGTTTTAAATATTATACCAACAATTAGAGCTCTCATTGAAAATAAAGAATTATAATAAGTCAATCAACAAAATGGCCACAAATGTATTGGTAATGTTTAATTAAATAATTTTTCAATAGGCTGGTTTTTATTTAAAATTCACGTCATCATTTAGTGGGTCAAGTGTAAAGATTTTATTACCATGCGAAAATAAAATATTGTTGTATTAATTGTTTTGTCGGATAAACAAATGTATAGGTACTATTTTTAAATTCTATAAAAATGGATCCAGCTGTTCTAATTGCATAATTTTTCCTCAATACCGTTCGTATTGAATCCACTATTCGTGAAAAAGTTTTGCCTCTATAGTATATTATAAGCATACACTGCCAAATACTATTTTTGATTATTCATTATTGACTAAATACATCTGTCTTTTGGTCACATTGAATCAAACCTCTCTGGATTTATCCATCGTCTCAAAATGCACAAGGCAAAATGAACTCTGCTCTTCTTTATTTTTAGCAAACCTGCTCATTTAAATTTTATTTAGTTGTGTTGCTGTCATAATTTGATTAAGTATTATAATTTATACTTTAGGTAATACTTTAGGTAAGCTTAACATCTTTAAAGTGCCAACATGGAAAAATAAAAACGTGTTTGCTACATTCCTAATAAAAAACTCCCAGTTGTGTAGATCAGAATTAGTCAAATCTATTCATTGTTGATTTGAGATAATTGTTTTTGTTCGCAACATTACACTTTGGAAAATATTGCCTAAAAAATTATATATGAAATAAAAAACAGTTGTAGAGCACAATGTATGTTGCGAAAATAATATGTTGAAAGCGGATTTTCAAAAATCCTTTTGTGATTTTATAATGAGAAAATGTTATTTTACTATCTTTGTGAATATCAAATGAACAAGAAAATTCTTTTTTCATCCATAGAGACAAAGAAAAACCAAACGTTTCTTACTTTGTAAACACCCAAAATGCTCTGATATGAATGATCATAATATATAAAGAAAGTTCGTCGTTTTTATATCGAAGATAAAAAAGCGCAAAAATACAGCTATTTATGACAAAGGTTTAAGATATACCTTTGTACTATATTTTTTTATTATTAGGTAGAGTAAATCGTATTCACCTTAACGGTACAACTTTCAAAGAATTTAGGATTCTATTCAAGGCATTCATTGAACAGTGAGAAATGCTTTATTTCCATTGAACTGTAAAAAGCTTACATTTTTCATACAGTCTGAATATTTATTTCAGTGTTCGCTTTAGTTTATATAAATTATTCATTATGTCAAGAAGTGTTTAATCGAAGTAATAAAACTTAATTTTCATTGATGATTAAATATAATAATGAATTGTTCAAAATAACTTGCCCCTCTATTGCCCAATTTCAAAAGGTAGAAAAAAGGTACAATAGTATTTTTGCACAGAAGAAACCAATAGCGTAAAAATAAAACTTTAAGATCAAGCGTGATTTTGAAAAAATTGATGGTGATTATAGATGAGGTTAAGCGATTGTTCTTGTAAATATTTTAAATGAAATATTACGCTTGACTCGTTAAAATTTGGTGAGTTGCCATAATTTTGCTTGGCGTAAATTTCTTATAATTTAATATTGTTTCTGACTTTAATTTTAGAAAAAAAAAATCATTTTGATGTTATTAAATTTTAATTTCTAATGAATAGTTACATTTAAAATACCGATGTTTAATATTTATTTCACAAAAAGAACTCATTTAAAATGCTCACTGAAACCAAACATACTGAAATGGAGATTATTACTATAACTCATGTTCACCTTTTTTAATTTTGACCAACAAAAAGATATTTAATCCGTCAATTTCCACAAGTTTTAGTTTCTTTCGTACTATTGTACTGGTATTGACATAGCTTACAATATGAACCCAAATCTGACAATAAAGGGCCACCGAACAAACTTACACAATGTGATTAATTATTATAATATAATATAACTTTTTGTTAGAAAATGTATTTCGAGTGACACCATACAGTTGAAAATGCCTAGACGCTGTAGTATATGTTGCAAATTTTCTTCTCTATATATTTCGAGTCAATTTTTCAATCAAAGCGTGATTTTCTATTGAAGGCTGCTACTTTTCATTATATCGTTATCTATTGTAAGCAGATATCGATTAGTTTACAATTTTAGTTAACTAACATCGTTAAACTTTTATTCGTCTTTCTGAAAATTGATTGACCATTTGAGCAATCAAATTTCATAAATAAATTGAAGATTTAATTTAAAATTGGCAGTCGATTTTTTCTACTTAAGAAGTGTAAAATGTAAATGTAATAAATAAATTGTATTACCATTTTGAGAATATGATCATTATTGAATATTTTACTATGGTATATAATATAATACATGTCGGGACCGTGGTGCAGTGGTTATCATCGTTGGCTACGGTTACCGTTGTCTCAAGGTCAAGTCCCGGTACGGACAGTTTCATAAATTGATATTTCAATCGATTTATGGATTTCATTTGTGGAAATGGATGTTTGTGATGTCCGAAATTCCATCCCACAAATCTAACCCTAAAACGGGGCGTAGTGAGAGCGTTAAGCCAACCACTTGTACTTCGTTCTCTACTCTCTTAGAAAAAGAGGGATTGAGGAACTGAGTAACAAGCAGCTGTCGTGGAAAACTTCTGTTGAGATACCTCCATTAGGAAGCCATATGCTCCACATTAGAAGTGAACACGGTAAAAAAATATATATATTTATTTTAAGTAGTTACATATAGTATTGATTCACAGTGCTTTTCAACCGAGACAACAATCTATTTAAAAGTTGATTGAATCACATCCTTCCAGTTGAATAAAACAAATTGGCTGACTTTAAGCGATGTCGACTAATAATATTAAAAAAAATGTGAACATTCAACATCGAATGGAATTAACGAGACGTGGTCCTTAGACAGTTGCTCAATTTCCCTATTTGGAAAAGGTAAGAAGTAAATGATTTTGATAATAAATTATGCAATTGGAATTGGATACTGGAAAATTACTACAAAAATACACTCAGAAGTAACTTGTTGACCCCTGAGTGATGCGAACACTATCAATTCTAATAGTATCCAGCATCATATATTAATCAAAAAACTAGTATATTTATTACTATAATAAATATAATACACTCTGTCTTAAACATCCTTTACACTTTCAATTACGTAAAATATATAAACGAAATTTTCTCATTACGAATAATCGTCTTCTTAGATATTACTCGGGAACCGGACATACAAAAAGCTCAACACCTTTTTGGGAATCTACTCAACTTTTAATGACCAATTTAGCAATGAAGAGTTTTGGGCTTACAGTATATTGTGTCTGAAGTACACCGATCTGAACCTTTAAAGGAGCTTTGTTGTATGTTAGCAAGCACTGAAAAATGTACTTTTTCTGTTTTATCCTCAAAAAGTCGACCTCACGTTTTATAAATATTTGATACAATTTCTTGCTTTATTTGGCTTGAAATCTTTGTTTAGTTATGTTTTTATCATAAACAAAAAAAAATCAATTAATTCAAAACATAGTATGTACTCTTTCCTAGACGGACAGACCGATTTCCAGTTCTTTTTAATGAAATCATTTTACAGTATATTTATGAAGTTACAATTATTGTTTTTTGTATATGAGGTTACCAAAAAATTATGAATTTTGCTGTATCATTGATAGTTAAAAACATTTAACTTTATAGTTAATTGACAATGTGGACAATATATAATTGTTTTTTTTTAAATCAATCTTTTAATAAACTCACGACGAATTTTGAAACAATATTTTGTCAACACATGGACAAAAGACAACAAAAACAACCATGCTCTAATTTTTTTAAATTCAATATTTAATTGAAAATACGTATTATTTGATTTATAATTATATAAAAAGACTTGAAGCCGTTATCCTCTGCTGACTAAGTGGAACTATTATTGCTTAATTACAGATGTTATTATAATTATTGTTTCAAATTTATATTTTTTCTGGAACATTTTGATATTAAAAAAATATTTTTTTTTATGTCCGCTCCCAATGTGGAGCATATGGTGTCCTATCGGAGGTATCTTAACAGAATTTTTCTACGAGAACTACTTGTAAATCAGTTGCTCAACCTCTCTTTTTTTCTTTTTTTCGAAGAGAGTAGGGATAGAAGGATATGGCTAGGACAGGACTAGGGGTTAGCTAATCGCTCTCGCTACGTCCCGTGAGGATGGGATGGGTGGGAGGTAGGACTTAGATAAATCGATTGAAAGATCAATCTATGAAAACCGTCCGCACCGGGAATTGAACCCGAGACATCCGGAACAGTAGCCAGCAACACTACCAACTGCGCCACGGACGTCGAAGTTTAAAAAAAATGGTTTATTATGAATATTTTTTTTAATTATACAGCATACTTTTGTGCACAGCTAGTGTGTCTTCAATAAGAAATTTATATTGGTATTTCTTGACAATCTTTAACGTTTAAAAGTATGACGATTAATTTTGTCAATAAAGATATCAAAACATTGTTGTAGAACTATTTATTGTTTGAATTTCAATCGTTAAAAGTATTTACCCGCTTGAAAATTTATTTGATGCTTTTCATAATACATGATAAACAAGCAAAGCTTTTACGCATTTAACTGATATTTTATGAACCCGACAATTCCATAAGCTTTTGTTAGGAAATCCTTTAAAAGCAATTTGAGCAGAGGTTGAAAAAAGAGCTTAACAATTCGCTTGGGGCGAGATTTCATAGTACTTTAATTATTTTTAATGAAAAACAGAAAAGAAGTTTTACACTTTCCATAAAATATTAAAAATAATATTTGTTTATTTCCAATTCAGACTGTTAAATAAGATGTTAGAAAATTAAATATCAAGACTTCCGTTTTCATCAGCCACCAATGCGTTTTAACCTTATGACATATAAAGCTAAATAATATTATAAAATAAAAATAAATAGGCTCTGAACTCCAATCACTTAAAGGTTTTTTCAAATTTCGTGTAAATTTATAGATAATAAAGCTCTAAAAAACTTAGAATCGTAAAGAGTGTAAAAATATATATTTTTAAAATATACCTGATATTAAAATATTCCATTCGAATTTCAAATCAATGTATTATGTATTTTTCAAATATACCTGATATTAAAATATTCCATTTGAATTTCGAAACCATGTATTATTTGATATATTTTTTTGGCTGTGAAATTATTTGGACATTTAAATTGTTCTCAGGAAATCACTCTGTTTTATTTAATTCACATCATATTTTACTGTCTATCTTTAAAGTTCTCTCATTTAAAATTTTCAGTAAGGTGATTCTATTATAAGAAATCAGGCTTCCAAAGTGAAATCCCTTTTACGCGAGCAATGTCACGAATAAATACAACCGAAGCTTGAAATTCCGTTTGACGGTAGAAAAAATGTAAATACACTCACGCAAAGAAAGATAATTTTGGAAGTGAGATCTACGGCACAAAGAATGCGCCACGAAACGTATGCCAAGTAACTGATATTACCTTACTTCGTAGATATTATCATTTTCTTATCACGCAGAAAGTAACTGCGGTAATAAATGACGTAGATTTTACTCACTCCCAAACCGCGTTTCTATGTTTGAGAAAAATGTAAATATATAATTGATAATTTAGTTATTCCATTGTCTGTGTTACTACATGTAACACGTTTTCCTCTTTTAAAAGACATCATCAGACTAGCTATATCGCAAGATTATTTATTTATAAGGTAAACAATGATCCTAATTATAGGGTCCAATTGTTTCCTTCTTCTGTACGTGGGGAGGGAGTAAAGACACAAACAATGTTAGTACTAATTACCATTACACTACTAATTAAAAATTAATTACTGGTGTTTGAAATAAATTTAATAGTAGTGAGTTACCTGTCCTATTCAAAATGTTGTTCACTAATAATCGATTACTGTTAATAGTTCATGGTTACTGGCACAGCAAGAAGAATAAATAAGTTATCTATTTTAATTTCTTATTTAAAATACATTTCCACAAAGTTACCGCTGAATCCATTGAAATAGTAAACTATTTAATATAAAAAAAAGTTAACAATTAACATCTCAAATTTGTGGAAAGCTATTTGCTATCTTTATTGACTTAAGCTTATATTTTGACGGTAATTGAGTAAAGTTTTACCACCAAAATGTCTATTGTGTCGTATTTAATTTAAAATAAAAAAAATGGGTTGAAAATGCTTTTTAAATTTTTAGTCTAACCATGATAAGTTAGATACGACATCATAGGAAAACCGAATTCCGTTTCATTCATATTGTAACATTCTTCAAAAATTTAACTCAAACATAAGTTTAATATGATTGAATTGGCATTTTCTACATGGTAAGTATCCATTACGATAAGATATACAAATAAAAAAATATGAAGGTAATAATAATGTAGTAAAGTCATTGAAATGAAAAAAACCATTGACCATGTAATGAAAATATTTCACTCTGAATTGTTTGGAACATGTATACCAAAAATATTTCCATCTATGCAACTGAATATTAAATACTTTGCCTTAATTCTGATGCTTTTTTTAAATAAATTTTAGAGAACAATACACAAAGATTGAATCGTATGACTGCCTTACTATGACAAAGGTTTGTTCCAATTTGATTTAGTATTTGAAATATCTTGATTTATACATATCATCGTACATGTACGACAAAAACCTTTTTTTATATGTCAAAATTGAAATATGATTCTCTGATATTTCATTATATTGCTGTTTGCAAAATTTTGCACAAAAGTTTCGCTATCAAAAAGTCGCCTTGGCTAAGGTATAAAAGAATATAAAATGTTTGAAAAAGGTTGCTATGAAAAACCTCAATTGAAATATTGAGCCATACCAAAAATCTAAATCGGTTTCCAAGTGCCGGAAACTTAAATAAAACAGCGCCATTGTTGGAAATATTCAAAAGTAGGTTAATTAATTCAGTAACTGGTTGTTAAAAACTAATTGAGTGAAATAATGAAATACAATATCATTTTCGGTTCTATTAATTAGGTTATTCATCATATTGTAGAGCATATTATTTAATTAGACTATGCCTACGTGGATTAATTTAGTAAAAGCTAATTATAAATTCAACTTAAACTTTCAAAAAAAAATCGATACCCTTTTGTAATATGTATATTCAAATTTGGATTATTGAGATTTTTAGAAATACCAGTGATTTTACAATTATAATAGTATTGTGGGTTTTGACGGTTGAAAAGAAGTTGAAAAGCGGCAATTCGCCACTCTGTTAATATGGTGTTTACAAAATAAGGATTAGGGAGATTCCCGAAATTTTAACTCAGGTATCAGTGTGGCTCCCAGACGTATAATATCTTACCCTCGTAAATAATATTTGTCGCATTTGTATCTTCTATATAAACGTTAGACACTGTTTACTGTCTCTCAGTTCGAGTCCATTCGTGTGCTCGAATGCCTGAAGATGCCGAAAGGCGAAACCCGGGTCGTTAGTGACAAAATACATGGAAGTGTACAAAATCTCAGTAATCCAAATTTGATATTGAAATTCCATCAAGCACCCTCAGTCGATGTCTTAAATTATATGTATATTCGTTTAAAAATTTGAAAATTGTGATTTACAGAGGTATTGGTTAGAGCATCTAATCCCGGACTCTTTTTATGATCCCGGGATTGGACATTTAGTATAATTTCATATGTTAAATTTTACATTTAAAATATAATTTATGTTCATTATTGCTTCAATTGGAATGTATATATGATTTATAATATAGTCAAATATATTGATCATAATATTTTTATATTTCATTTTACTTAATGCATTATTAAGGTAGGTTCACCAGATGGTATCCAACAAGAGGACACGTCTTTCAGTTTGACTTTAAAATTTTGTCCTTCATCCGTTTAAAAAGCAGTCCTAATTTTTCTTCTATTTCAAATTGGTTAAAAACGTATGCTATGAAATATAAAAAGTAGGGAGAGTATTATAAAATAATTCGTACATGAACAAACCGAGATACACGTTTCAGTTAATCAAAAAGTTTTAATTTGATATATGAACTATTTTTTAGCATTTACAGTGTATTCCAAAATTCTGGGATTGATACTGGGATTGGAAGCCCAGCCCTAGTATATCTTTTGCTTCGTATTTTAAGGAGTTTCACAAGATCTGGTTTGAAATTGGTATTGGCAAGGATATAAAGATAAGGTAAAGAAAAAAGAAGTATATGTCAGTGACTTTTTTCTATTTCCATCTTTTAGGATAAAAAAGTTGTCAGGGAAAAAATTAAAAAATCGCAGGTAAATCAACTAAAACAACTACGTAATATAAATTCGATAATTAAATATCCACGAAAGTATGTTTGGTTACTTTTGATGCGGATTTATTCAAATTGTTACTGTAAAATCAAAAAATCTTAAGAGACCAAATATGAAGACAAAAGATTTAGGTTAGAAGATTGAACGTTATATCATAAAACAAATGTTTCAAATTGATGAATAAAATACTACATTTTTAGTAACAATTTATCTTGAGTTTTGTATATGAATATAATGTTTGATCAAACCAGTCAATTAATAAAGTTATTGTTTGTTAGTTTCAGCCTAACTTTTTTCTGAATCAACTTGAAAAATAGCTATAACTTATTTAAAAGTTGCAGATTTTTCAACAAGGCTGTTCATAAAATATTTTGAAATTTATTTATATTGTATAACACTTTTTAAAAAATATATAAAACCATTCAAATTTGGATAAAAGGTTTAAATTATTGTGTTTTATAAATGAAAATGAGACAAATTGTTGTTTAAGAGAATCTTTATTAAATTTATTGTACGTATATGATTATATTAAAGATGCTTGTTTGTAACTCTAAAATGTCAATATGAAATAATTGCACATTAAAAAAATACAGAAAGAATTATTATATGTTATTTGTGGCGTAGAAATGTTACAAGCTATGCAAAAAAAGGTTTGCAGTAAATGGAATAATACTTTATCATCCATACAATGCGATACATATTAGTGAATTTATTTAATTGAGTACAATAAAAAAATATATAAATTACATGAAATTATTCCTGAACGCGAACCCCGATTCTTCTGTTTGTAATGGATGATGATTTGCAAAGGGCTCTGCCCATAAAGCTAGTCGATAAAGCAATTTCCTGTTCGGTGGTCTCACTTCCTACCCATCAACATTTGTCAATGTTCAAAAACAGGAAAATTAAACTATTTTTGTTCATCGAATCTAAAATTCAATGAAATTTTTAGTAATAATTTATTTGATATTATTTAAAAAAATGTTAAATTATACTTAAAAATAAAATGCGAGACACACAAACTCATTTTTCCTTGACTTGCACAAGAGATAATGATAAGAAAATTGAATGTGCTAATTTCACTCATCAAATTTAACGGAGTTAGAAATACTAAAAACATCAAGCAGAACCATTTTTTTTTTAAATTTCATAATCTAAAAGTTAGTGTTAGAGGATAAAGGTAGGGGAATTTAAATTTCAAATGAGTTTCATTGTAATATTATAATATTTATATTAGACGTTATTATGTTATTTTATTGATTTCTTTCCAAAGAATTAGGCTCTAGCGATTCATTTTAAAATTTTTAGTTATCTACCGATGAAATGGTTGATTTTATAAGCCTCAAACTTGTTTAATACACCTGAAGCCAAAATTCTACACAGGCAAAATATTCGTCAAAACGATAGCACAATTTTTTCCAATTCAGCCGAAAAATGTCTTAAATATTTTTTCCTTATCAATAAAAATACCACACTTTGCAACACGGTGTTTTTATACACGTGTTTTCATTATAATCCAATAAAAATATATTAAAACTTTTATGGCGTTGGAAAACGTAGCATGTTTTCCAGACGGCCATAAAATACACATCTCTGACCTATGTACCCGATCTATATACCCCACTAAGGTGCCCAGCGTTGTCAAATAACGTTAACTTTTTTATGATATTAGACAAGGGTCTTATGTAAAAAAGTAGTACTGAAAATTATTAGAACACATGGGTTAGTAAAATCAGGCTTAACACTGCTGTTTAACCCGTTCAAAGCCATCCTAAAAAATTCATTCCGTCACTGTAATGTCACATCACTGAATAGTTTTTGTGAATTGTCGTTTTTTAAAGCTACAATATAAGCTAAAAAATAATTTTAAAATGTTTGAACACTTTAATTAAATTTATTCGTGTTATCATTTTCTTAATTATTTTATGCATAAATGCATAGAAAATCATATAGAATAAAATTTGATTAGTATAGTATATACAGCCCAGCGTGAAAACTTCATCCTCAAATACCATGTGTCATGCCTTCTACATACACGACATTCAAATTTGATGGGGTTTTTTTAATTATATTTAAGCTACTAAATTAGTTTTATTTTCTATTTTTCGTCGTATTTCTCACGTGTGGGGGTTGTGAACAACTCCATTTCCATTGACGATTCTTTGAGACTCCTTTCTGCCTTCAACCTTTTCTTTGACGACGAGCATCTCAAGATTATCGGTAGGCTTGCGGGCGATGTGGTAAAAAAACCGATTACGCGCCATATATAAGCGGCCGAGAGTCTATCCTGTATTTGGAGATCTATCAGGATTGATGCGTTCGTGTGCATGGCCGTCCATGGTGAACAGAGCATCCTTATATAGTACCTCATTAAAATATGTCTAGCCATTTTTTATCTTTCGCTTTTAGAGTCCATGTTTTCATGCCGTAAAGGCATATGGAATGGACCAGAGATCGTTCTAAGCGCATTTTGGTTAATCTGGTAAAAATTGTTTCAAATTACAATAACTCACAGCGTAAGACTGATGTGGTATTTCTAGCAACAAACGATTTTCGCAAATGGCTTTGTATGGGTTAAAAGTCATGTATCTATAAAGATGATCTTTTAACATTATGTACAAGAAATCTCATTAGGGTATTTTTTTAAAGTTATGGATGACGTGAATTGAACTGATAATATTTCATAGGTGTGAAAGTAGTCTTAATTACGAAATAAATCATTGAATTTTGTATGTAAACGAAAGTGAACGTTTGACGTACAATTTCTCAAAACGTAATTTAATAATAAATTGGCACTAAGTTTTAACGTAAACAACAAGAACACAAAACAGATGTTGCTTTTATTTTGTATTTGAGAATTTACTTTGACATTTGAATTAAATTTTGTTATACAAATTAACTACACAAAACAAAAACAAAAATGTCAGTCCTGCAACTGAGTGATCAACAAACGCTTTTGGAATTTCTTGCTATTCGGTAGGTGTGTCCAAATTCCCATGTGAACAATATCATGAATTGGTATATGAATCGATTTATGGTTTGAAGCAGATTGGGAGCAGATATGGTTAAAAAAGATTTCATTCCATTAATTCATATTTTCTTTAAAACAGCTCTTGTAATATTTCAACACTGTATAATATTATTATGGCAAACAATGGTAAAAGGATGTTAGAATAAAAAGATTTCTTTAATAAGACTGGTCGTTTTAAATGTCAGTACTGTTAGGAAGACTGATAATATCACAAGGAAATTGGACGAGAATCCGTTTTTGAGCACAGTACATTTCCTTAGCTTAAAAGTGGGATATTGTTGTCACAAAATGTGTTATAATATTCATTCTTGATTCTTTTTCTAAACAAGTCCGCTCCCAATAAAGAGCATAATTATGACCTCTTAATGGAAGTATCTCAACATAAGTTTTTCTACGAGAATTCTTTGTTACTCAGTTGCAAAACCTCTTTTTTTTCAAAGAGAGTAGGGATATAGGGATAAGACTAGGGCTTCGTCGCCACCCCCCGTTGATAGGATCGGATGCGTGGGAAGGAGTTTAAGTTCACATCCATGCCTACCAACATAAAACCATAAATAGATTGAAAAATCAATTTATGAAACTATCTATTTTAAGATTGAAACCCGTGGGATCAGTAGCCAAACCCAACGGCGTTGACTATTGCACCACAGATTCGACAACACTCTTGATACAAAATATTGTTTTTCAATGAGGAAACTTATTGTAATTAGACTAGACTTTATAAAATTACAAAACTTATAAAAATAAATCGTTTTATTTAAGATAAGGAATTATAATATCAATATCATACATTTTCCATATATTTTTTATGAAAAGCGAAATTTCAAATGGGTAGAAGTTAACCATCAACGTTTGTTTTGAAAAGACGTAATATTCAAAAAAAAAATACGCAATTTAAAATCACTGCCGGCTTTGCTCAGCGAGTTAGTATGTTCAATTGCTGTTGTATTACGGCTAATTATTATGACTACAAACTTCCCACAACAGACTGCTATTTTATTAATCAATTAAGTAATTGCTTATTTCCGTTATTCGTCGACAGAATTATTTACTTAAGTCATATCAAATCGTGATTTAAATTCATGAAGAAATCATCTGTTTTTAGAAGATAAAAAAAGTTTAAAATAATATTATTTTGCGAGCTGTAGCTTGACGAAGGCTTCCTTGTTATTAGTTATCTAAAGTATCAAGCGAAAAAGACTTCCCATTTATCGATTTGAAGCGATAATGAACTCATATTTTTCTTCGCTAATGACACTTTCTTAACAATTTTAGGCAGTTTTAAATCGATGACGCCTAAGATTACCTAAGTGCTACATTTTACAAATTTTAATTCTCTTCTTTCTAAGGTGACGCTACGATTTGAATGGTTTGCAGAAAATATTTTTTTATATTGTAAACGAATAAATGTTATTAATGGTGTGCTTATTTAATATTTTTTATCATAAATCGTGTATTCTTTCATGTGTATTCTCTATTAAAAAACGAATTTTGTTCTCAGATAAATATCGTTTTCAATGTACACAGGTTAGTTATGGAGAAGTTAAAGAATAAACTTGGCCTTTCTACAGTTTTTTTCACATGCTTGAGAAAGAAGCTACGTAAACAAATTTATATATTTGAAAAAATAATATATTATTATCAGCGATATAAATTTGGCACCGTTAGGAGATGTGCATATTATTATTTTTAGGTTTTGTATGGTTTGTGAATTATTAGTGATTTTTGTTCGAAGTAGTAACGTAAACTTGTTTTACTAACATAATACGACATTTGTTGCGTACGTATGCGACCCGAAAACGTATAAACCGAATAAATATTTTTAATAAAATAGGAATCTTTTTTTAGATAAAAATTATTTGGGATCAGTACGGTAACCCCATTAGGCTAATTTGTGCTATAGTGCATTAAGTAATTTATTCTGTTGTACTATAACCAACGCTGTTCATCTTGCAACCGTGTAATCAGTGATTATCTTCTGATTTTTTTTATAAATATGGAAGCATCTGTATATTGTCATTCTTTATTTTTCTAATTTTGAAGGAAAGTTGATACAATCCCGAGTTAAAATAGATATAAAAAATTACACATCTATAAACAATCATTGAAAAGGATGAAAGTGTAAAAATGTTAAGACAAATAGATTTGTTAGACATATTTGAAAAACAAACCTGCGTGACCTGTCATTTACAAACGTTATTGTAAAAATATAGTACATATTTTTAAAGAAATTATATTAATATGTAAAAATTTTCTGCCTGCCGCGCAAACCTCTGCATCGTAAGAGTTTTATTGAGAACCACTGGTCTAAATCAACGGTCAACAGCCTTTCAGACCTTAGAAACACTTACGAGATTTTTTCTTAAAATTTTAAAAAAATATAAAAAAATAATTAGAGAGGCATTTTTTAGCTGCGTGTTTGAAATACGTTTATTGAATCTTTGTTCATATGGCGTTACTGCAACACCATTGCGAAACACCAAAATTTTCTCCCAAACCAACGGTTAGAAACCCCTGATCTACACTGTCAAAAAAATGTATTTTTTTCTAATTTTGGTCATCTATGAGCATCATTGTTCATTTACCCGATCATCATACATACTGTACTGGTAAAAAGCCCACCCCTTTATCTATTTTTACTTCATAGTTTCATAAGGGCCAGCTGTTCAAAGTTTTTCCTATTTCTTTTGGCGGTATGAAAAAAGTATGACCTTCTCATCGTAAATCTTTTGTTTGAGAAAAACATTTTTGTGACAGCCATTTTTTATTTTTTATGCATCTCTTTTCTTCTAGATAATCAGCCTATTTGTGATGCTAGTTGCAAAGGCTGTCTGGTTGACTAATGCGTTACCGTAGAGAGTTGGAGATATTCAGTGACGAATTTCGTTTATTCTTTTATCTAATATTTGAATATTTT
The DNA here is from genome assembly GCA_022494535.1 of Himalopsyche phryganea. Taxonomy (NCBI): domain Eukaryota; kingdom Metazoa; phylum Arthropoda; class Insecta; order Trichoptera; family Rhyacophilidae; genus Himalopsyche; species Himalopsyche phryganea. The sequence goes on along the minus strand of JAGVSL010000125.1, from coordinate 2,733,437 downwards.
TTTCCAGTAAAACTGTTCTTTACAATCAATGAAAAATCGTTTTTTTTACTTCGAAAAGTTTTTATTATTATGTTTATAAAAATACTTCAGATATTAATTTTTTGCTTAACTTTATTCCAGGGGGTCATGCAGCGCCGTGACGTAGTACTAGGCTGTGTTTTGGGCGCCCTCGTACTCTTGGCGCTAGCTGCTGGAGCTTTTTTCTTCATCAGGCGTGCTAAGGCTGCCAAGAGGAAGCGAGGAGTACTGCATGATCAGGAAGACACTGATGAGTCTAATGGATGTGGCATCAGGTGAGTTTGACAAATAATAATCTGACAAATCAAAAATAAATAAATATCATGGATAGCGCAATACAAAAGGAGTCATTGGTTTAGTTTGCGTTATCGAATCCAAACACTGTGTCATCAATATGGATTGTGTTTTTATATGTGCTACCATCTTTTATTTAACTTAACTCTCACTACAAGCTTATTCTAGCTGAAACCAAAGAATGTATTCAAATTTAGAGGGATTAACTGAATTTGTGGAAAACCAACTATTCTTTCGGTGTTTTCCAACTAATGGTTAATTATGATTTTATGCTATTGTTTTCTATATGTGTTTTAATTCTGGTAGCTCTTAAGCATTAATCTCAATAACCCACTTGCATTATCTCTTTATGGATTTGTACACAAAGGTCTGTGATGTTTCTATTCCTTCTCACCCGCCGCCTTTCTGGTGCTAACAACAGGGTGTGACAGTGCTATGAGATAATTATGAGTCTTCCGTTAACCGCGTTCTTTCAAAGATTTGTGACTTATTAAAAACCAGTTCTTGCTATTTTTTTCTGTTAAAATGATCCATTGAGATTCTATTAAGATTTTTTGCATTAAGCACTCAATTTATACGCCAGAGTATGCCAAAAAACTAAAAACCACTGTTTAATCTTTTTTATACCTAATAAAAAATTAACGTTGAAAACTTTGATATTCCACTTAAATTTTATATTAAAAATAAATTTCTACATAGTTACCGCTGAATCCATGGAAGATGTTTTTTATACATTTTACAAATAAAGACATGTTAGTAGATCTAATATTGTTTGTAATTATTATTTTTCTCCATAAAAACTGTTTTGCGTAACAATATTACATGTTTGGATTATTGAGATTTTGTACACTTCCATGTATTTTTTCACTAAATATTACATGACTTTTCATTGATACAAATAGATTCAAAAGTACTTCATATTTTATTATTTAGAGACCGGTTGTCAATATTATTACGATAAAGCAACATTATTATTTGAACATTTCAGATTTTAACGTGTTTATAAAGCTTGGAATTTACATAATAAGTTTCAAAAGCAAACAATTTGAATGTTTTCTTTAGTTTTTTATTAGTTTGATACTTACCCTTTCGCTTGACACAATATGTTTTGTAGAAAAAAAAACCGCAGCACTCTGCTACCCCGCGAAAAAGTTGCGTATTCCAATGAGCCTTTAGAAATACGTTGTACTACGAATTTCAATGATAGCATATGAGGGCAATAGGAAACTTCAAAAGCTGTGCATTCATACGTCAGTTTTTAATAGTAAGCATAACTGATCGATATCACACCTTAATTTAGAAGGGTCTGTCTGCTCAGCGTGTGGTAGCTGCTCAGATGGGTAGAGAAAATTTGGGGGTTTTCAAAATAGCTTCCGACGGTCGGTAAGGCAGTTCCCTACTAACCCGTCTACGTTGTTAGGTAACTTTGTGACGTAACTCCACTCTGCAGTATTTTTGCCTGGTGCGCGTGTTCATTCTATTATCCTCTTAAAAATATTTAATTTTCAACGTGCTACGCAGGAAAATATTACGGTATTTGTTGTTAAGTGTAATTCAAATATTTTTTCTGTTGATATGAGATAATTTAAATTCGTGTCTGACGCGTACGATAGAGGGATGCAATTTTTCGCGGTTAACTTAATTTTTAAAAGTTTCAAGTGAATAATAAAAGTGTGTTTGCAATGTTTGATATGCTTAAGAAAGTGAACGAGAGGTTTGTAAATCATTTATTAATTTATGTGTCACATAAATTATTTATTACTATTGAAAATTAGTTTACATTTAAATATAAAACAAAAAGGACTTATCATGAAGGTATATTTAGACATGGTAGACATTCAGAACAAAAATGAAATTGTATTAAGAATAATATCTTACAACATTTCACATGAATTAAATGTTTATATTTAGATTTTTAAAAATACAAAATAACAGTTCGACCAATTAACGTCTGAGCGATTGAATTAATTTTTTTCTCAGTAAAAGAAAATATGTATATCATTTATTTTATTTTAAATATTTTTAAAAGTATATTCAATTCTTGTTAATCGGAATTTGTAATAACATATTTATGAAGAGTATGTAATAATTCGTTGAATGATGAATATTTATATCAGTGAATAATTATTTTTTGTATTATTGTAATTATTGAAAATGAAATTGCCAAGAATATGTAAGACTCGTACAGTTTCCCGCCATTTTAAAATACCGTCTATTTTATATTGAACTTTAAAATAATTGTTTTTTTTTTTTGGCAATAGACTTATAAAGATATATAACGAATGTTACAAAATAGTGTAAAATGGAAGCTGCTGCTGTCACCATTTTTATGGGGGAAAATATTTAATTCATTGAATTTAGTTTCCTTGCATATTTGCATGCCAACGGTACATGCCTGGTTATTTTTATTTGTGGTATAATTTATGGATTTTATTTAAAAAACATCCATAAATAAATATGTAAATTAATATACTTTTATACTGATAAATGTGTATGTCTATTGATTACTATTTTCTAATTAGGTGATTTATAAGTCACGATCATTCAATGAAAACGAAAAAGAGACAAAAATATTCTTGTGTAAGTGGTAATAGCGAAAAGTGGACATGTATCTTCGAATAACTGCGTAAATATTTGCAGCTCTCTTGAAAACTATTCAAAAAATGCGTTGATTTGTTGAGGTACAGTTTTTTTAGTATTATATTAAGAAATTAAAATATTTATAAATGTTTTGTCGATACTTCAGTTCCAAAGTATAACAAGTGAAAAAAAAAGTTTTGAGTTGAATATGAGAAATTGCTTAGAATACCAATATCTACCAGCTCCAAAATGTAATATGTTGTAATCTGTGGTTATTTTACGTAGGTTGTTATTATTACTTTAGACATTTAGGTGTAACATTACGAAAATCCTGTGAAACCCTCCAAAAACCTTATTAATAATTTATAAGAAAAAAATAAAATTATGTTTATAATATTATAAATATATGTTTTTGGTTATTTTAGAATTTCATTAAAATCTACAACAATTAGAATTAGAAAATCAAACCTACCCTAAGTAATATTCCTTGATTATCTCAGAACTATGTTTTTTGAGCTGTAACACTTTAAAACTGAGGTATCGGTATATACAAAATATTAAACACCAATAAATACTATTTTAATTGAGTTTTCATGAATTATAAATACGAAATATTACTTCAAAAGTTTCTCCTGAAAAATAATGTCAAAAAGATAAGTATAAAAGGAAATTGAGCTCCGATTTTTTTCATGCTATGATTACAATAATTAATTAGATACTATATGTAATCAGCTGGTAAGATTACAATGAAAGGTGATAACAGTTTAAAATAATTACGCGTTTTTAACGGTATTCACGCAACCATTATCCCGAAAACGCTTAGAATCCTTAAAACAATAATTAAGGATACAACCGGCTATATTTATAACAATTTGGAAATATACGGAGCGCATAAATTTATTGCATTTGAGTGAATTAAGTACATCGTAAGATTTAATTTATGACTATGATTTAATTAAATGTGTTTCCAAGGGTAATAGTGATCTGAATAACAGTCTTTGACTTATTATATATTTTCTTTTTGTAATGCTATGTTCTGATTCATTCTTTAATACTTTTATTACTTTTATTAAGACATCAAAATAGAAAAAATGTTCACTGGAATATGCTGTAAAATATAATAAGAGTTAACAATATTTTGTGGCACTATTAATGTCTATATATTTTAAAAGTAAAATATCTTAGAAGAAAAGCTATCCTTTTTTCCTGTTTACAAGGCTTTTTTCGCTTGGTTAAATATTAAATTACGATTCTTACAGACTGCTCATTAGAGAGTCTAGAAAAAAGTTTTCGTCCAATCAACTCAACCGACAAGAAATACCAAACTCTGCCAAGTCAACATACGTGTTAAGTATTTTTGCTAAAATTTCCTGTTGCTTTTGAACACGTAAGAAAAATATTTATTTTTGAAATTAGCCAACGAATAAGATTTACTTACTGTAAGCATTTCTTCTATTCACAGTATTATAAATAAAAATGTTTATTTGCGGTTTATTTTTCTAGATTGATTTATTAAAATAATATAAGTCTTACGACGCACTAGAATCTAATTACAAATATTTAAATAAATAAATAAAAGAAGCTCGAATTGTCCGATGAAACTGTTTACAATAACAACTGTGTTTTGTTGTAGATATTATTAGCATTAAATACCGATATTGATAATAGATTCACAGTCGGTAGTTTTTTTTTTCAAATAATTTTATTAATAAAAATAATTTGTTTGACAACAAGTCTAGCAAGAAGCTTGATAATATTTTTATTCATTTCAAGTTTTTTATTAAGTAATAAAAATTATTTATCATTTAAAAAAAAAACGTATTCTACAAAAATTCTCCATTTGTAATATAACATACAGAGAAAGACAAATTTATATTTTAGCAGTGGTTTTAATGCAGGTTTTTGATTACCGATAATCAAAAAGTAATTCGCTTTTCACGTCATTTGAAATAAATTTTCTAAGGGTGAAAGTACAATAAACGAAATCGTCGAAAAAATATTTTGATTCGTAAAAAAACGTTTTTGTTGACAAAAATGATAAAACCGTTTACCTTGTAAAGAAGTTATTTTTGTTTGCTCACTCAATAGGTTAATAAAGTAAATACACGCACATACAGAAAGAAAGGGCAGAAAGGACAACTTAAATGAGCATAACATTTGGGGGTATTAGAAGCTTTCATTTGACAAATGTTTTCTTATATTTATAATATAATTTAATTTACATTTATTATATTGGTTTAGTGTACTATTTTCTTCTTCAGATTACTTTTTTTAAATAGATAAAAGCTGAGCTACACATTTTCTTGAGTAGCCCTGCGTATAAATCAAATTCACATTGATCCCTTATATTTTTAAAACATTTTTCTATTGAAGAATTTTTCAACAATAAAATAAAGTATTTAAACATATAAATATCATGATACGTCATCTGATATGCACCCAAACAAAACCCACCAATTTAAAACAAGTGTGTATCTCTTTGCTATATTTTTAAAATTGCATGCAAAAACTTTCAATTTTAAATGTGTAGATATCTCTATGCAAAATTTCTTAAAATTCCATTTTAATTTAATATTAAATTAATTGGTTCTTGTTCGCCTTTAATTGCTAAATCTTATGCCTCTTTAATTGTTTATGCGATTGTTTTCTCAATCAACGTTACAAGTCATTTATATAATCACATTAGTATTAAAATAAATTCAAATATCAAAGTAGTTCATAGACTAAGTGATAATAATTTATCTTGATTTATCTTCATTTGTCTTCATTCGAGTTGATTTGTGTACTCGAACTGACAGTTAGTAAATAGGGCTAAGAATCAAAATATTATACTTGTAAAAATAATCCCTTTCCTTTAACCTTTCCTGCAAAAACTGAGAGAATAATTCAAAGTAATGAAAATAAACTTTAATATAACTAAGAAATCGATAATGTTTTCCTTGAATTAGTTAAAATGTTTTGAAGACTTTCAAAATTGTACCCGTGAATAACTTTTCAGTTTTTAAGACCTGTGATTTAAGGATGGTGAGTCTATGAGATCACAAAACTTTTTAAATATTTTTTTTTCAATTAAAATCACTATTTTTTTATATGATTTGAGATAAGTTAAAAAAACTCAAAGCAAAAGTCAAATTAAAGTTCAGAGGAAATAAGAAACATCCATGTCCAAGATTTTTCATATTTAATTCAAGTAATAATTATTTGATAATAACCATGCCAGGAAATATTGATCCATCAGTATATATTATACCTTATCTCTTTGCTACAGTTGCCATATTTTAAAAGCTGATGTGTTTTGAAAGTATTGCTTTTAAATAAGCTCGCTTAGGTCAGCGTAAATGATAGTACAAAACGTGCGGTGAAAGAATTAGTAGAAATGAATCAAAGACGGCCAACGACTCTATCGATTTGCGCCTATTTTTTCCTGCACTGTTTGTAGTTAACAAAGTGTATCATGATAGACTTGAAGTTTATTTACAAATATTGCAAACTCTTTCCCCTACTGTCTACCTGTAGACAGTCGATCGATTTGCACGGTGTCATTATGTCTATCGTTCTGAGAGTTTTTAGAGTCGAATGCTTTAAGTATTTATTTCATGCACATAACAGTCAGTGAACAGATTTTTTATTCGATATTTTCTTTATATAATATTATGTAATAGTGAATTAATCATAATGGATTGTCAGTTTTTTAAAATAGTTTTGATAAAACAAAAGATGCTGCTATTTGGTTGAATTAAAATATATGCCATTATACTAAAAATACTAAAGATTTTTCTTTATTAGGGACTGATAAAAAGGTTATTTCTCACCGGCCATCGCTTCTGCTGGCGGGCCGGGCCTATCTATTGTATTTCCACTTGGGCTTGACGTTTTGATGTAAAATGTCGCTTTCGGGTAGATTCATTCTATTGATGGTTGGTGGAATCTTGATAGACTACTTACTGTCTTGATTCGCAAAGTTCACATGTAAAATTGCTACGCTATCACATACCAGGGACATTTGTTCACAAAAGCCTTGTACCCAAAAATTGAGACGAATTACTTTATTATCAATTTAAAAATAGCAATTTATAATGCTTAAAAAACCATTTTCTGCCGTTACTATCTTAGAGGATATTAATTAATCTATTGTTAATTTAATAAATCAAGATTACAGAAATAAGTAAGAATATTTTAATATTCATCATTTGATTATAATTATTTTTATAGACATAGCTCTAAATTTAAGATTGAGTTTGTTTATGAAACTTTTTTTTTAGAAACACGAACGCATTTAAACGCACATTCAAAAATGAAATGAAATAAATTCTTCGAAAAAAATCCTGATTGAGTTTATTAGCAGCAGTATTCTTGAGAGCATTTAAAAAAATTACGAAATGATTTTGCTGTTAAACTATCAATTGTAAAAAAGTGTGAGGAAAATAATTTTTTTTAAATTAAAGTCGGATTTTGGGACAAAGTTGGGGTAGGTTTTCGTTTTTTAACGACTTTGGAGCCCCGGTCGTCACTTTAACAGCATTTTGAATATAATGGTATTTTAATATCCGTGTACTGTTTGTTTTCATTGAATTCCTTCTGGATACTTTAATAGGAGTTTTTCAGTGATCCATTATTCCTTGTAAAAATTCTTGTTTAAATATGGCATAATTTGAATAAAACATAACTCAAAATATAAAAAGTAAAAAAAAATTTGATTGTCAGAATATGCTATCTAGGAAGGATGCTTAAGGACTTATTTAACATACATTATTTACCATGTTTAATACCTATATATTTTTGTTCATATTTAAATGAAAAATGATAATCTATTAAACAAATTTTCGGTATTCATTTATCTTAACCATCAATTTTAATTATCTCAAAACTGTTATTTGAGATGTCATGTGTATTCGGTTCTCAGAAACAATGTTTTCAACAAACTTTATAGCTATGATTTAGTTTTTATGATGTCAAGCGTACGCTTGGTTTAGAAATAAAATTTATTTCGTTAATTAAATGCGTTGAGTTTATTGTATTTGAAAATAATGTTAATTCAAATATTCGATTCATATAAACCAAAAAAATCATGTTCCGCAAGATTTAAAATGTAGCATTAAATAAACAGTATTTATCTTAATTATGGGTTGATTTAATTTCAAAAAAACATTATTTTTCCGTATCATTAAAGCATGTTTGTGAAATGGATGTTTTGGCACGAAAATTGGATGTTTTTTGGCACCTTTTATACACAGTTAACATTTAATATAACACGTTTGAAAATTTAAAAACAAACGATATAAAATGAAGCAATGTTAAATCTTATATTATGGCTATATTAAACAAGGCGTTACAAAAAATAAAGTTCTTTGAAGTATTATTTTCTAGTGTCCGTTTTCTATCGAAAATTTGTCGTTAATAATTGTTATAATACGTCTCTCTTTGCTGCAATCACTATCATCTTTATCAACAAAACACTACTCAAAATTGTACACTTCAAAAGCTTTAGATTCTGAGATATCGAAATATATTAATGATAAATAATAGCTAAATGGAACTGAATCCTTTTAATCAATTTAAAAAATGTTCATTAGATACCTACCTAAAAACAATTACCACGGAAAAAAAAATATTGATAAACATTTCCATGTATTTCGTCATTAACGGCACGGATTTAACCTTTCGACATCTTCAGGCATTCAAGTCATTCAGTCAGTTTGAGTTCATGCCCAAAGATGCCGAAAGGCAAAACCTGGGTCGTTAGTGACGAAGTACATGGAAACGTACAAAATTTCAACATTTCAAATTTGATATTGAAATTCCATAAAGCACCCTCATTCGATATCTTAAATTAATAATTTAAGCTTGAAAAACAATAAAGTCATTTACTAATAACTATAGATCTACCAATTCAACTTGGCCGTTAATGAGGGCGCAACCGTAGCTCTAGGAATGTTGCTATACTCAACCAGAACTAAAATTTCAATAAATTCCAAAACTGATATTTTAGCGACGGTTATTAAAAGTAGAAATGGATTTTCGAAAGATATTTAATGGCAATTGGGGAAATTTATTCTTGATTGAAAATTCTAGTTCCAAAGTCGGCGGTGGCCAAGTAATGTTGGTAATACTATAACACTGCTGGAAACCGGATATATCAGATTTTACTTTTAGACTAGTCATTTAACAGTTGCTTAAAACATTTGTTTTCATTGAGATATTTTTTTCGATAATGTATTGGTTAAAAAATTCAAAACGACTTTTAAGTTGAGATGCACTATTTTATTGGATTCAAAATAAAAAGATTATCCCACTATTTACATTTCACAATAGATGGTTAGTGGATTACAATTAAGATATTTTGTTTTTGCATAAAATTAACAATACAAAATCATTTGAAAATTATTCTTTTTAATATATTGATATCTGAAGCTGTTTACTATGAACACAAAAGTTTGTTAGGGTTCAAATAAAATTTTTACTACTGGCATTTCGTGGTGTGTTCGACTTAAAGATGTAATCTATAAATACAAATCAATATTCGGTTCGATTCTCGAAATAAAAAAAAAATTACAGCTTTTTGTTATTCAAAGATAATTTTTATTGTCGCTGTCGTGAATTTGCAAATAAAGAATAATTTACTCTTTTCTATCGTGTGTTTGTGTAATAAAAAGATAATAGTTGATTATTAAATTATTTACGAAAAAAAAACTGTCCTTGGTAGAATCTTAGTTGCTTGTCGTAAATGTATTATGAGGAACGATCAGTAGAGTCTACCCATAACGTGAAGGAAGAGGAAACTTTGACAATAAACGTAAAAATGGAATAAAAATGTTCTATACGTCATCATAGATAAAGTAACATGTTCAGTACCTAATATATTTGTCTATTTTCCAGCAGAAAACATTTTTTTATTTTATACGCAAAACAGAACCACAAAAATAAAAAAAAACAAACAAGTACATTCACTTGATTTTAATTCAATCTGTAACGTGGGACTATGAAAATCTTCATTCGTTCTATTCAGTTGTACTTTCCACATAATTCTAAGGAAAGTTTCTGTAATTGATTTTTCAATCAATTTATTGATTTTTATTCAGAAAGTAAATTACCTACATATAATTATGGATATTTGAGATTTATAGTCTGCTATTGTACAACAGAAATATTGAGTGAAACCAATCAGCCACATAAATCAGCGATACAATTTCAATAAAAAATAATGTTTACTTTTAGAAAAAATAATTAGAATGTTGCTTTTTTACTAATTGCAGAGAAGAAACACAGACCTTAATTTATCTAATACTAGTGATTACCCGGCATACGTTGCAATGCCACTCAGATAAAGAAAGGGTTTGCGTTTTAATTCTGTTCATTGAAGTGCTTTTGGAGTTTTGGATTTACAATATTTCCTATTTTTTCGTCTGGTTCAGAGATGCTGCTAGTTGTACGTATCTTTAATTCTTTTTTTATATTTTAGATTTTAATTTTTTTTTATTTAGAAACCTTCACGGGTGTACGCACACAACTCACCAAATTTTGATCGAAATCGGATGAATGGTAAAGGAATGCATAGATGACAAACAAACAAACAAATCTTCATTTTTATATAGGTATATAGATTTGATTATTTAAATTATATTGTTGAAGATGATGTCATAATATTTTTATAAACATTTCATGATTTGATTTTATTATATTTTAATTGTTACTATTTATATCAAAAGAAGTTGTAAAGTTTTGTTTTGATTGTATCGCGTGGAATGTTGTTTTTGGTTTTTTTATAAAACGAGATTTTTTATTATTTGTTTACATTTATATCAAAACACGTTTTCAGTTGTTGGTTTGTTTACTTATTTTATTACATGTCTTTTAAATTAGACGGAAATCTTGTTTCGTGCAAGTTAATGTTGAAAGTTTAATTTCAACTATTTTGCAGTGGAAAATAATCGATCAATTAATAATAATTTTAAAAGTTGAAAATTGAAAATATCACAGTGGACTATACCACTATGTCACAACCACAAAATATAATCCAACAATTATTATTAATGTTCATAGTTAAAAATATCACCATTTCACATGTAACACCTACAAAATATAGTCCATCAATTAATAATGATGTTGAAAGTTTAAAATATCGCCAAGAACCGTACTTGAACACCCATAAAATAGATTCTGACTCAGTTCGAGTCCATTTGTGTGCTTGAATGCCTGAAAATGCCGAAAGGCAAAACCCGGGTCGTTAGTGACAAAATACATGGAAGTGTACAAAATCTCAATAATACAAATGAAAAAATAGTTATTCAACTAAATCAAAAACTTTCTTTTAGCGTTATTTTTTTTTTACTATGTTGTAAATTTTATTCAAAATATAAATTTATTTTCAATATAAAATAGTGTATCGATGATATAGACTAAAATAATATAGTTTTATGAATACTTATAAGCATTAGATTTTAATTATTACCACATATTTCGTTTCAACTCTGAAAGAGTTAAGCAAACTTTATCTATACTTCAACTTATTTATGACCCCAGGGAGATTTCGTTCAAGTGATAATAGTTTGAATCTTAAAAGTTTTATTCTTTAGAAAAAAAATATATCTTATGCCACATATAACAAAAGTATCTAGAAGTTTGGTCTCGATCGATTTCCTTCATTTACTTATGTAACCAAGACATACCTCATGGTACAGATCGAGTTTTTGCTGCATAGTTCTAACGATAACGTGAAGTCGAAATAGCTGTAAAGCAATTGATAAAAATGTTGTTTAATTATGTTATTTGTTATTTTTGCTTTCTACGGAGTTTTACCATGTAAATGCCATTTCAATCAAAACCTTTTTTTATTTTACTAAGTCCGAATCACTCATTATTAATAACGTAATAATTATGCATATGTAATGGAGATATTTCAACAAAAGTTTTATACGAGAACTCCTTATTATTCAGTTGCTCTACCTCTATTTTGCGGAGAGAGTAAGGATAGAAAGGATTGTGCTAAGACAGGACTAGTGGTTAGCTAATCACTCTCTCTACGCCCCTTTTTTTAGTATCGGATCTGATCCGGGTGGGGGGAACTTTTATTTATTATTTATTTGTTTGACATGTTTATTAACAGTTTACATACACATAAAAATATAACATTATGTTAAAAATAAAGCACAGGTTGTCTTCTACAAAAAAAGCTTTAATTAATATATTCATTTTATTAAAATTGTACAAGTAAATCACCTTTTATGTATATATTACAATAAATAATTTTACATGCTAAACTTATTTTTCTCGGTAAGCGTACATTCTTTTTCCATTTTTTTAAATTCCTGATCAAATAAAATAAGCGTAAACACATTCAAAGTCGCGGAACATATCAATTTGATGCAATACTTTTTGTTAACTTAATAAGTTGAACAATATTCAAACATTTATTTTTCATTTTATTGAAATATCTTATCAGTGTAACATCCAGAAGATGAACTGTCATATAAACTTTTTGGATTATTGAGATTTTGTACACTTCCATGTATTTTGTCACTAACGACCCGGGTTTCGCCTTTCGGCATCTTCAGGAATTCATGTGCTCGAATGCCTGAAGATGCCAAAAGGCGAAACCCGGGTCGTTAGTGACAAAATACATGGAAGTGTACAAAATCTCAATAATCCAAATTCGATATTGAAGTTCCATCAAACACCCTCAGTCGATGTCTTAAATTATGTTATATAAACAATAATTGGCATAAAACATACCGAAGTGTAGAATTTGTATTTTTTTCTATAGTCGTTTAATATCAACAGCGTTTTTATTTCTAATCCATACATATAGATTCAAAACAGGTACATAAAGCATTGCGAAGCAGTTGACTTCTGAAAGATGGAATCAAAAAAATACACATTAAAATCGTATTGGGTATAAATGACGTGACGGATGTTTTTTTAAATTTTATCTTCGAGGTTTTAAGTAGCGCATCCAATCCCAGACCTTGTTTATGATCTCGGGATTGATAATTCTACGTGTTAAAGTGTACATTTAAAATTTAATTTGTGATTGGAATTTGTACATAACTTAATGTATTTTTTGTGCATTGGAATAGTTTTTTGATTGATTGGAAATCAGAAAAGGAGAAACAAAAACAATGATAAAAATTGTTTCATATTTTAGTTTTTTTATTACGTCATCAGGGTAGGTTTTACCAGAAGATATCCAAAAAAATGACATATCCTTCAATTCCACATTAAGATATTGTCTTCCATCCATTTTAGAAGCCTCTGTTCTACATTTAAAATCAGTTAAAAATGGCTGTTATGAAATATGAGAAGGACCAGTGGTCCTTGTCTTGATCAATAGAAAAATGTAGAAGTGGTATAAAGCAATCTGTGTTTTGTTTTTAAAATAAAACACCAAATGCACGAAAAGCCAAGCAAAATAATAAGATAATAAAATAAGAATAAGAAAATATAAAAACAAAATTAGAAGATAAATAACGTGCTTTAGCACATTTACTGTAATATATATTTCTATAAATAGACAAATTGATGGTGTGATTTTTTAACCCTTCCGTATCCATGGTGTAACAATGAGTTACTTCGGCCTGTAAGCCTTTAAAATATCTGTCTAATATGTCATACAAAATATTGAAAATTAAGCTATTTGTAAGTAAAATAGTTCTACATATAATTAAAAATACATTATAGTTTACGTCTTCTTTGTATAATGAATCATAATTTGAAAACCTCGTCAATTGTAATCATCGAAAAATACAAAATTTAAGTTCAGTATAGTATAGTAACAATCCGACATGCATGACGCGCAGTCAACCGTTTTGTTTCTTACGGCACCAAGACACGTCTCGAGTTTGTTCTGCTATGAAAAATTTCGATTATTGCTTCTTTCAATAATTTCGCATAGTTTGATATGTATTTCCGGTTTTACAGACAAAATATGACTTAAAATAATATTTCACTTTTTGAAAATGTCATTTCGTTTTATAAATTCGTTTATATGACAAAACCCACACGGTAACGAAATGTGAATGCATGAGATCCGAAGGGATTTTTTTAGCATGAAAATGGCAAGGTTAATAAAATGAAATAACTCAAATTTTTTTGATGCTTGAGTAATCTTCGATAGGACCATGTCCAGTTTTGTTTACGCCTTGAACTGGGTTAGCTACAAGTTGTGTATACAGCCTTGGCCGATCTTGCAAATGAACTTAATCCAAAGGTGGTGTATTGAAACATCTTAATTATATAAATAGTTTGATGAAAGAAAGAACTCTTTTTAAATTTACCCGTCAAGCCATACTGAAATAAAAAAATAAATAACTGCAATTACATTTGCAGTAATATCTCAATATAACGAAACTTCAAATTGACGCTAAAATTTTACAATGATTGTTTATTTTCATTAGATTCAAAACCCACAGCCCGTAAATAATAATCTACGAATGATTAGCACGTAATTGCATGCACGTTGTGACATGTGCGTTAATTTGTCGTGCGCTATGCCACATTTTTCTCTAGATAAGATATTAATCCACCTGAAACTTAACTGATTTGGTTTATAAGTGTATTGTATCGTAAAAACAGACTTTCAGTGTTAAATGATATTGTTAGATACCTACAAATAACGATGTTTGAATTTATACAAATCACGTTATTAATGACCTTAACCTTTGTTTGAATGGCAATCATATTGTTTTTTATATATTCATTTGATTGCGTTGCTTCTGAAAAGGGAACTCTATACAACACCAAGAGAATGTTTCATGATGTATAATATTTAAGTCAAATATAAAAAATGTCTTGTAGGTAAAGAAGCAAATTTAATAAAAACATACATCATCAACGATTTGAGCACGTAATTGCTATTGTATCAAACCAGAATGTATATAATATGACAAATTAGTTGTCTTCTGCAGGCGTTCAACAAAGAAAAATATTAATAAAAATGTAAGTACTTTGACTGGCCAGTAGCTGCTGATAGTTCTGAAAATCATGAAGATGAAGAATGAGTCACATAATTTTTTTAGTGTAAAAATAATTTTAGCAGTTAGCAAAATGGCAACGTTAAAAAATCATTGTATGTCCGATATGTGAAGTGAGGTCCTGCAAAAATATACTAACATAATATATTGTAACCAATTTTATATTAAACACTATTAACGCTAAGCCTCGAAGAAGTATTGAATCAGTGTCAATGAGGTACAACCAACAAGTGAAATGAATCGCTGAAACACTGGGTTGAAATGTTTTTATTACCTTCCATTGTGGTTAGCTCGGTGTCCTTCGTCTGCCTCGACACCACGCTTGACACAGCTCTTTGCTAGACAGGCTTGAAAATTTCACTATTTTCATTTAAATAAAAGTGCAATAGTGTAAAAAATACTCTGAGAGTGCAATTATTAAAAAAAAAATTAAAAACGGGAAACGATTAACAATTTTCGTTAAATGAGAAAAACCTACTTATTCCTCTAAAGACTTATTACGCTTCTCGCATAAATTACGAGACTCAATCCAAAAAGCTTATCTCTACGATTTTACTTAATTTATATCAACATATTTCATCCAAGTCTTGGTTTAGTAGTAACGCATTCGTTCCAAAGTAAAAATGCTTTTCTTAGCGATTTCGAAAATCAAATTAAAAGTGCTCAAAACAATAAATGCTCGTTAACGCTATATCGAAAAGCATTTCATTGTTGGGGATTTAGTATTACAGCCATTATTATAGTATACTATAGTCGTAAGTGAAATGTATACTAATGATATCTCCTTCGATGATTTTAATTACAAATACTTATAACTAAGCGAAACGAGATGTTACGTCAACATGATATGATAAATATCACACTGAAGAATTAAATTAATATTCTTCATAACAAAGGAAACTTCTGTGGCTTATTTTTATTTAATCCAAGCAAATGTTAAAGCTTTGTATATTATTATTTGTTGTGTCTTGTAATTTTCTAGCAAATGCCACAAAGTAGTTATTTATCTAAGACAAGCATGATAAACAGAACCTTTGAAGTAATGTAAAATGTTGCCTTGACGAATTTATCAAATATGGTTCTAGGAAAGTTCATCGACGGAAAGTTTACCGACAACAATTCGCCAACTAGAAAGTTCACCGCCCCGAAATTAGTTGAAAGGATAATTCACCGATTCCACAATTGCCTATCTACACTTCAATTGAATTATTTGTTTTAGAAAGGTGGTCCCTTACGCTTTCGTTACAGTTCCACATTTCTAGACACAAACAGGGCATTCCGTATACCATGCGTTGTTGAGGACCACTGATCCAGCAGTTCTCAAAATAACCAATTACAGTTTGTCATTCTTCTGGAATAATAATATCACTAAAAAATTTCAAATGCTTCTCCCACATCTTCTATTGGAATAAAAGTCAAGGTATGCAACATTCACATTTTCGTGACAAATTCATCGTCAGTTTCATAGCTTCTTTGAAAATCCTCTGCTTGAATTCTTCGGAAAATACAGTGCGAGCAATAAAAGAAAAATTCTTTGATGCCCTGGAAAATTTTTGATAAACAGAAATCACAATTTTTGAATCAGTGAATTATACTTTCGGCAAATTTCGGCAAGTTGAATTTTCCGAATACCGTCAAATATATACATGACGTTAAACTGTGACTTATTGATTTAGTTAGCATTATTTTGGTAAAAATATTATAAAAATGTTTCAAAAGAAAACTAACTAACTTTTATAAAAGAATTATAGGAATTAGCTTAAAACTATTTTGGCTTAGGATATATACTGTTATCAAAAGAACATACAAAGTATAAAAAATAGTTTTTACCTTGCCAACAACTGAAAAATGTTTAATATAGGAGAGGCTCGAATTGACGACTTGATTTTCAGATAAATTTTTTTCTCCATTATCTATTACTTGCCGTGTTTTGTATGACGTATTTATATTATTTGCCACTCCAATTACTTTACAAATCATCATCGTTTGTAAATTCAGTATCTCCAGGCTGAAAAACATTTTATTGTTGAAGCAATTCTCTTAAACTCTAGAAGAGTTTACTCATGAATATAAATGCGGCTTTGTGACTTGACCTGGAATAAAAATATCACAAAAAAAGTTAACTATTCTTCTACCGATTGAATCTATTGAATAATTTACTGTTTATTTTGTAAACATTTTTATTATAAACTATCCGAAAATCTGTATTTTCTCAAAAATTAGAATTATGCATCACCCTTGAATTGATAATTTGGAATTACGTAAAAAAGTTGACAACTATTTCATCATCACTCAATCGTCACAACTATAGATAGATGATCACTGAATTACGAGCATGTCAACACAAGGTTGGTTGAAGCTGTCTCCAATAAAAATAAAAATGAATGTTTTATTTAATTCTTCTTTATTCTGTGTTAAAATGATTCTGAATATTATCAAACATAATAAAAGTCGAGCAAAAACAAAAATAAAAAAACAGGACAAAGTTTTGCAAATATTCTTCGTTTTTAGGAACACAATCCTTTTCCTCAATAATTAACATAAAAAAATGTTTAATTGATTTGAGCCCTTTTCGGAAAACTCACTATATCAGGAAATAATTGATTAATGTTGAAGAAGGAGGAGTTGAAATAAACAAATCTCCTTCAGTAAAACACATTTTTATCATAAACCGATACTCCCTACTTATAGTCCCGTATTTTCAAACATGAAATTTTTACAGGAGAGCGTCTCAAAGATTCAAAACGCAGCTGCGTATATCTTCATCGAAATTAGCACAATGCGATTATTTTAAAATCTAATTTATTATTATATTTAAAGTTTTGTTCAAAATTTTATAGTTTTTGAGATATTACGGATACAAAAACTGCTCTTCGGATTTTGGGTAAACATCTTTCACTTTTAAGGTGTAAACTGTCAATTCTTGGTGGAAAGACGTTATATTTTAAAAAATAAAACGCAATTTGTTTGTACCAACCTCCGCATGTTTATAATGATCAGGACCGGTTTTGCTCATGTTGATAATGATCGTGATGTGCGAAACCGGTCCTGATCATTACAAGCATGTGGAAGTAATACAAACAAATTGTGTTTATTTTTTAAAAAAATAAACATCTTTCGTATAAGTGGCCAGTCGCGTGTTTATACTTTACGAAAAAAGTCGGTGAAGTATGTCCATTTCCCAATGTTGTTTGATGCCCGCCTATAGAACTGAGTACGTAGAGAAATAAAAATAAAAAGACATAATCATGAGTCTGACACTTACATGATAATAAGTAAAAAGTGAAAATTTATTTTTAAAAATATTTAATAAAATTTTCAAATTAGAACACAGAAAAATAGAATCAAAACCAATTCACGTGAGTCTTGCTATGCCTTCGATTAACGTTTTCTCTCTATTTACATTTTTTGTTCGTTTGTCGTTCAAAAACGTAAAATGGAGGTGAAGTGGGTGGTGCTATATTAAAAAACGGGATTTAATTTGAAGTTTTCAGGTTTTTGTTATTTTACTAAAATGTGCACATCGAATGGTTTGCTTATGATAAAGAGCAATATGTCTTAAATTTACTAGACTTGAGAGTTTAAAGAAAAATCAAAACATACAAATGTAATTGAAATGCATTAAAATCAAGCGAGAGTTCTCCCATACACTTTCCATGAAGTCTGGTTAATCAATACACTCATTAGTTGCTAACCTGACTTTTTCCAATATTGGAACATTTAGCTTTTATTGTTACCGTTCCAGTAAACAATATCTAAAATAAATTGAAATAAGATCAATCAACGTCTGGCAAACGACGGGAGTGTCTGGTGCAAGGTGCAGTATTCTTTCAGGTTTTAACCTTTCGAAGTGATGAGTGTTTTTTAATAGAATTTTTTCACCAGCAAAATTACATGAAATCTGTCAAAATTCCGAGCAATCTTGTAAATATTAATAAGTTAATGTTATACTCTATCAAGACAGTGGCACAATTTTAAAAGTATAGTTCTCTATGGTTTCATTAATAAGAAAGAGAATACCACCATTACCATCTGTCTCGTTTTTTCATACATATAATATAAATGTCACAAGATTTATAAATATTGTGAAACTTATGTTTTTGAAAATGCTTCGTGAACAATTAGTTATCCGGGAGTTCTGGGCTGGTGAACACTGCGTTAAATGGTGAGTGATTTAATAAATATCTTCGTCAAATGAAACATCTTTAAAATTCGAGCAACAACTATTAGGTTTGAAAAATTTCTCATTATAAAATGTCACCGTTACAAAAACGAAACCAGCTTTTGCTTCACAACATAGGCTTATAATTTTGGTTTTGTTCGTTCCCAATTAAAGGTTTTATTCATTCCCTCAGTTTGAAATGAGCTGAAATTGCATCATTTTTCATTTCATCCGTAAACCGCTTTACTTTACACATAAAAAAATCTCATAGAAGTCATTATTATTTCAATGGTTAGAATCTTTGCTGCAATAAAACATTACAACCTAAATAAGTGAATTCTACTTTAGATCAGTGAATAAATTGTTAATATTGATACTTGCTGTATTTTGAAACATGTCCTTGCTTGGTATTTAAAATTTGTTACCTGTTTACTTGTTGCTTACATGACGACAATTAAATTAAAAGATTGCTAAGCAATATTGTTTTGATTAAATAAAATGTGAAGAATGTTTAGATAAAGCATTTTAATTCATTCAAGATATGTAATTTTATTTTTTATTTAAAATATAGAAAAAGCATTGAACCGAATAGGCATAAAATTCGTTTAATACTACCTTAATTTACTAATGACAGTCAAGTTCAATGATATATTATGTAGGTATGCTAAAATTTGATACTGTTTACTATTAACTTTGATGAAATTTAATGTTGCATTGAGATATATGAAAACAATTATTATAGTAGTTGTAGCACTTAACATATAACTTAACCATTGTAACCAAATATAATAGCAATTGATTTTTCTACAATGTTATCATGTAATCGGTGAAATCCAGCTCAATTTAAATTTTTGAATGTCTCGGTTAATAACGGTATTATAATATTTTAATGGGTTCTGCAGTAACTTTGTGGATATTAATTTCTGTGAATAGGAAAGAGCCAACTTGTCGTAAATGCAAAAATGGCGTTCTGCAGGAGAGGTATTTTAAGATTTTGTCTCATATCCTTTTTTGTTTTTTATCAAAAAAAATAATATTTTTACTGTTTGCGAATACTTTAAAAATACATTTTTGTGCTGTATCTAAAGTTTTAAAAATTTTAGGGAGTTTTGGCTCTAGCGTTTTTTCAAATATTGCATATAAAGTGCAATTTTTCAAAATTGATTTAAAATCATTAGTTGCTTATTTTTCATTTGTTCACATAGCGGTTTAATTAGCATCTATAATTACTTTATTTAGTTGAGGATTTTATCGAAGTTATGTTTTTTATAATAATCGGTCATGGGTTGTGTTCTTCGGGATTATTTTGTTTAGTGGATATGGTTTACGAGCATATAGGAAGTCGTAGGATATTAAATCAACAAATGATTGATAAATTTTATACCAAGGATATGTTTGTGGTAATTGTTACTTCTTACCTCTAATATAGCCGCTCCTCCGTTATTACATTTAATGGGCGAGATGAATTTATTTATTGAATTATTTTCTTGATCAAGATTAACTATACTATTTTTAATTTTAATTTCTTTATTCAAAGCTGCTTATACATTGTATCTTTTTTTTTTTTAGTCATCATGGAGGTTATAGTGGGGGTTTAAAAACGTCTATGAGGGGGAGAATTGCAAAAATAAAACACTCGCAAAATCAAATAGAAATGACTCTTGGAAATCCATTGCGGGTGCATTTCATCAATTCGACAATATACTTCATGAAATCACGTCATACGTTCTGAACTCCGACACTTTATTTGAATAAATTTTGGATATGTCACCATCGAACTGGTGGGGAATGTTTGTATAATTTTAAAGTCCGGTTATTTTTTATATTTGTCATTTTGGGGTGGGAAATGATGTTATTGCATTTTGAATGGATATTTTGAATATATTTCTTTCAGGGTGGGAAGTATTCGCGTATTTATAACATTGTTTTAATTTAAGATATCGAATGAGGGTTCTTGATGGAATTTCAATATAAAATTTGAATTGTTGAGTTTTTGTACATTTCCATTTCTTTCGTCACTAAGGACTTGGGTTTTGTCTTTCGACATCTTCAGGCATTCGAGCACTCGAATGAACTGACTTTTTGAAATACATGGAAATGTACAAAATTTTAACAATTTAAATTTGATGTCGACATTCCATCAACAACTCTCAGTTGATATCTTAAAATAGTGTTTTATTTTTTTAATCTAAGAATTATAACAGTAGAAGGATTTGATGAGGTGTGCAGTTATTAGTCAGTCAATCATATTTAAAATTAAAAAAAATGGCAGAATAGACATTATGAACAATAGTTTCATTAATAGATTAAACTCTAGCGCTACGGCGGATTCTCAATATACGAATAAACAGGATACTTAATATCGCTTAAGCAAAGTGGCTGAAGAAGTCACATTTCCATTTTTTCTTCTCTCTATATTTTATTTTCTTAGGCACAATAGTGCGTGGTTAAAAGATCGGTCCCGTGCAGCTCTGCATTAGCCAAGAATATGAGGTGTGAATTCGTTTCCTTTATTGATAGTTATTGCGTTATGGAAGGCGGCCGTGAAACAGCGGCTGCATACACATATCGGGTAGAGGTGGGGCAACCGACCTGTGATGACTATCTTAATTCAATCGGACAGAGACAGAACAACAGTAGTATTTTCAACGAATGATTTTTTTGTTTCGTTTTAATGTATGATGAAAAATGATTGATTTGTGAATACATCTTTCTTGTTACTAAAAGTTAACCGCAAGTTATTCAAGCTACCAAACGAACTAATTTTTTAAATATTTTCAATAGATTTGTAAATTTTTTTATAAATTAATTATTATAAGGTCTTTTGTTCTCTCGATTATATGTTTTTATTAAGATAACTAATAATCAATATAGTGAAAACCGGTATAATTAAATTGCTGTCATTGAATGAAAAACTTAAAAGCATGACAATTCATATTCAAGCTATAAGTAATCATTAAATTCTGTTTTTTTATTCATTTGATCTTCGTTCATGTAATTATAATTATTATTAAAATTTTAGTGTATTCTTCGCTAACTTTTTTGAAATTCATTTTTAATACATAATTAAAATTGACATTTTTTTTTATTATCTTGTCCACTCCCAATCTAGACGACATGTAACTTATATAATATATGGCTACATACTCCGAATGGTGTTTATTTCAATAGAAGTTTTTTTTAAAAGTAATGCTTGTAACTTTGTTGCCTAACATTTCTTTTTCAAAGACAGTAAGGAATGAAGAATTGAATTGAGACAGGAATAGTGTTTAGCTAATCGCCCTCACTACGCCATCACAGGTATCCATGCCTACGAACAGAAATCTGAGAATAAAAGAAAAGTACTCAGATTTGAGCCCACGATCCAAGTACCAGGCTCCAATCGTAAATTGTGTAGTATACTTTCTGTTTTTTATATACATACATATTTTTCACTATGCTGGTATCGACGTTGACAAAAAATTACATGTTGGGAAAAAACTTTGCATATTTATGTTCTTTGAATTGAAAACACGTAGGTGTCATAGTTTAACCGCTCCGATGGTTATTGTGAATATGACCTTTATGCCAGAAAAGGTTGCTGACTTCTGCGTATAATATTTCAAAATATATTATATTGTTATAATTCAATCATTTTTTTATCAAATATTTTTTTTAATAATATAACTATATTCATGAGAATTAATTATAATATTATAGATATATCCCCACATATAATCAAAGAATAGAATTTCGCACTCAAGAAATCAAAAAAAAATCAAACAGTTTTTTTAACGCGCTGACGTACTAAATAAAATGTCATTTAATAGACAACATCTAAACGTGTTTATTTAAATATTTAAGTTCAAGGACGTCTGATTCACATTTACTAGGTATAAACATAAAAGTATCACAGATCCAAATTTGAAATGTTGAAATTTTGTACATTTCCATGTATTTCGTCACTAACGACCCGGGTTTCGCCTTTCGGCATCTTCATGCATTTGAGCACATGAATGAGCTCGAACTGACTGAAATAAAATTTGATATTGATGTTCCATCAAGCACTCTCAGTCGATATCCTAAATTCTATCACAGTGCAATTAAAATAATATACAATATCGTCGACGTTCTGGAAGAAAACACTGAATGGAAAAATGACACATTGAGTTAGTTATACAAAAATGTTCCGTATTTCAAATTCTACCGTATGGAAGAACACACTTATTTTTATAAATAATGCTTTTACTTAAAAACAGTATTATACAAACAACTTAAATGAAAATGGTATTGTATTTCAAACATTTGACAAACTAAAAAGCCCAATTACTCAAAACTAGTATTTTTCAGTTGGTGCCTTATTCCAGAACACCTACGATATGTAAATGTTTATATGTTTATCTCACTTTTATGGTGTTAACTGTCAATTCTTGGTGGAAAGGCATTATATTTTAGAAAATAAGACACAATTTGTTTGTACTACTTACACATGTTTATAATGATCAGGACCGGTTTCACTCACCACGAGCAAAATCAACTAAACTGATCAGTTGATAATGCTTGTGGTGAGAGAAACCGGTCCTGATCATTATACACATGTGAAAGCAGTACAAACAAATTGTTTTTTAATTTTTTTTTAAATATGTTTATCTTATTATTCGTGTGCTCGAGTGCCTGAGGATGCCGAACGGCGAAACCCGGGTCGTTAGTGACAAAATACATGAAAGTGTACAAAATCTCAATAATCCAAATTTTATTTTATTAAAATAGTATAAATTAGTCGCCTTTATATATTATGTATTACTTAAAATGTCAAACATTTTTTTTCTATTTTTCTCAATAAGACAGTGCTCTTTTTCAATTTTTACATACCGATTTAATAAAATAAACTCTTGCTTATTAAGAGTTGCGGAACACAGTAAGTTGATGCAATGAGGATGCTTACAAAATTAACGTTTTTGTTTAATTTAGCTATTTATAAGTTGACTAATGTTCAGACCTTTTTTTTTTCATTTTATTGAAGTTTTTTATCAGTGTAGCACCTAGAATATGAACCGTTATATAGACAATAATTGGCATAAAAAATGTAGAAATACAGAAATTGTATATTTTTCTAAATTCTCGTAATCCCAATAATGCTGTCATAGCAAATCCATACATATAGATACGGAAAAGGTGCATAAAGCACCGTGAAGCTGTTGCCTTCTGAAAGTAGAAATTAAAAAATATTCAAATATTATGCTTCATTTTGAAATATTGTTTTTCAACCGAACGAATACGACCATAGTATGATATATTTGCTGTTAAACAGGAGAAAAAGTGTAATTCATGCAAGGCAATATTGTTTTGTTTTTATATTTCACTTTGAATAGGCACAGAGAATGCCATGCATGAAATACGCGTGTAATATTAATATAACATTTACTGGGCAAGATGTCAAACTGATTTTAGATGACATATATATAATCCTACATTAATCCTACATTCGTTTGTGTGAAATTGCTTATTACATGAAGTGGTAAAAATTTTGCCTAATTCTTGAAAAGTGCAAGCCCATTGCCTCATTAAAGAGTGCGTAAATTCGGCAGGGTATGGAGTCTTGAACTGTCAATATGACAGTAGAAAAAGTAGTTTTAATACGAATGTAAAATTTACCTTGATTTATTAAAATTATTATTAAGATGCGGGAGAATCCGTGGCTTAGGTTGTATCATTGATTGGACATGTTACAGTTTTGGTAGATTTGCTGAATGTGGTGTCATTTAAGTAAATATACACTAATTATACTAAACCTAACGCACGATGCAAATCGCGAAAATACCTTTCAATAAAATTTGTACGTCGTCATAAGGTAGTTCTAGATTTTTTGGGCATGGTCAATAGAAATGAACAACATCATTGTAGTTATTGATAGATATATTTTTATATAATCAATGACATTTGGCTTAGTTGCAAAAAACACCACCGGAACTCTACTAGCGGTTTTGCTCAATGCATAAACTGGGCAAAAAATACATGCCGAATTCACGCACTCTGCAGATAATTTGCCGAATTCATGAATGAGGCAATGGGCTTGCACTTTTCAAGAATTTTGGCAAAATTTTACCCATTTCGTGTAATAAACAATTTCACACATATATATAATGCCATAACATATAAATATATACGACGTTTTTATTTTAAATTTCGTCGAACAGAATGTTATGAATCATACAAATAAATTTGATAACTTATTATATTCAGCAATACATGTCATTGCCATGGAAAATTAAGATTGTAAAAAAAAATTACCCATCCCGATAAATTTTCAGTTATGAAAGTTTTGTATGGCTTCTCTGTCCAAAGACATGCGGGAATCGTAAGAAGTCCAACATAGCATCCAGCTTCCACACCATGCCAAGCGGCCGAAACCAATCCAGTCAGAAACATTCTGAAAAATTTAGTTTGAATACAATTTTAAATGGAGTTCTGACTTGAATAGTGGAATTAAAATATAACATGTCATTAATACATGCGTCGGCGATCGCCACTGGATTGATTTGATTATTGACATTTACTACAAAAAGCTCAATTGTAAAAAGGCAAAATTATTAAGTGTTCTACTCTTCGCGCATTTCACAAATTGTAGTGCCGTGTCGGAAAATCGGAAAATGATGTATGCTAAATAACACAATACAAAATCTGTTCATTTTTTTGCGACTTTTTTCAACAGAGATTTAGCACTTTTTATGTATTTGACGATAGCTTTGTGGAAATCCATTTATAAAAAATAGAATTAAAAACTTAGTTATTCCACTGGCTTTTTCACTAACGTGGCGCGTTTTATCTTTATATGAAGCATATTCAGACTAACAGTTAGTCCAAAGATGCTTCTTAAAGAGGCGAAACGCGTCATGTTAGTGACAAAGCCAGTAAAATAACTAAATTACCAATTTTAATTTTATATTAGGGACTTATTATTGAACGAGATTCTTATTTGACTCGCTTTTTTACCATTTTAAAGGATATAACTTACTATTCGGATAACTCTAACATTTTGCTGATTGAATTGGCATAATATATACTCGGTAGAACTCTATTATTATTGTTAAATATCAAATTATTGAATTCTACAGAATTGTATTAGTTAGTTGATAGCAATTTCAGCGTGAGGCCATCGTCAGAACTATGCATACATTTATTTTAGCTTAACTATATACTATTAAACAGTATAGCCTGAGTAGCAATATCGGCTATTTTCATTTTTTTTATTGAATTGGCATTTTTTTTGTAGAATTCCATTATAATAGAATACAATATTAAAAACGTCGGCATTAAGCCGAAATAGCTATCAACTATCTAATAAAATCTTGTAAAACTGAATACTTTGATATTTTATCCAATTCTAATATTTTGAATTAATCTTTTTCAATTCAAAGCTTAGGTTGTTTGGATTCGTTCATTCACGAATGACGCATCTTTACTTTATAGCCTAATGTTTAATATTTTATAAAATACATAAGCCATACTTCTACATATTTGTATTAGTTGAAAATATCCTTTAGCTGATCGGGTTATGTTCATATTGTACAGTTGTGAAAGAAG
This sequence comes from Himalopsyche phryganea, assembly GCA_022494535.1. Classification (NCBI taxonomy): domain Eukaryota; kingdom Metazoa; phylum Arthropoda; class Insecta; order Trichoptera; family Rhyacophilidae; genus Himalopsyche; species Himalopsyche phryganea. Next base: position 2,706,854 of record JAGVSL010000125.1, on the reverse strand, counting down.
TAATATGAACTATACTTAAATAAGTATTATATTGTAATTCATTATCACCTATATTTTTTGAGTGGCCCAGTAGTAGGTAATTGCTGACGCACACATCTCCACAAAAAGTACTGAGCTCCCTTATTCCATCCTCTAACTTGCTCTGACATCCACGTTGAAGTTTGGATTGTCCAAATATCCATGCCCTGGATTGTTTTAAAATCGTATTCCAACTCTTGTGCCTCATCAAATGTTCTTAAATTACAATTGTACACATTAAAATAACTAGTTATATTTGCCTATAATATTTTACAATTACTTTGATACAGTATCTGCATTTTTTCATGTTAGCTGATAGTAGGTTTTAACGTTTTGTGTTAATTGATTGCCGGCTATTTTTTTACTTAAAATTCATAATAAAACTCTCTTGCAAATGAATGCTTGGTTAGATCTGTGTTAGCTTCTACGCTAAAGGCAGCTTATAATTTGCTCAGTAATTAATTCGATAAATGGTCAGTAATAAATAAGAAATTGTCGGTAAATAATTACAAAAACAAATAAAAATTAAGTTAGGCTTAAGTAAAAAACTCATCGTTTTATATCATATCTGACCGTTCAATTTAATAACTGATTATTTTATATAAATAATGCACCGTTTATTTTATCAACTGACTACGTGTATACTAACCATTTTGATTAATAAATGATCATTTATTATTTCTCCCTGACCAAAAATTAAATAGTTAGTGACCCAATATTTATTAGGCCTACGCTAAAATTCACATGTCCATAGTAAAAATCACACAACCTTGTGATTGATAAATTATCAATGCGCGTAACACATATTTATTTACATCGTATATAATAAGGCCAAAATTCCAACAAAAAATGCTTCGGCACGTAACAATCTAAAGAATTTAAACAATATTTATGAATATCCTTCTACTGAATATATGTAACCTCAAAGTACCAAATTAAAACACCTAAACACCTGTTCATAAAATATATAAAACTCGAGTACGAATCAATAATATTTAATTTATGGGGACTATTTGAATGTTTATTTTGCCATTATCTCAATGTGGGTTATCTGGAGAAGTAAATGAACTGAACGATTATCATGCAGAGTTATGATCATGATATAATTTAATTCGATAAGAATCACTCACATTTTTTTGATGCTTGAATAATTTTTAGTAGGACCATGTCCATTTTTGTTCACGCCTTGAACTGGGTATGCTCCAAGTCCAACAGCTATATATAATACCTCGCCCAATCGTGCAATTGCACTTAAGCCAAAAGTGGCATACTGGAACATCATGATCATGAAAATGGTTTGTTGGAAGAGAGAGCTCTCTTCAAATTCACGAGTCGTAACATGCTGAAATAAAAAAGTAATATCTGCAAATCTGTCTTAGCCTTGATAGTGAACTAACCTATTTCGCATTTGTAAATTAGATATGCACATTTAAAAAAATATGTCTTAATTTACGCAAGTGTTTTTAGCGGTCACTTCCAGATGATATTAAATAACCTTTTCAGAACTTACAATCTACGTATTTTAATAAGGGTAAAAATATATATCTTGCATAGATCTCTTTATACAAATGTATTTTGTTTGTGTACATATTTGGTCCTTAAGCAAATATTTAAAAAAATATATAACTAAACTGAATTAAGTGCTTGAAAAGTCGTTTGGAAAATAAGAACGTTTCTAAAATTCGTGTGAGATAGGTCAGTTAACCAACAACGTGACGATATGTACAGACAATCCTTATTATAACAGACCTCGATGCGACTTTAGATTAACGAAAAATTTGAAAATAATTATGGTTAAAACATTACATATCGCGTAAGTCATCATCTGTGTATGATAAGCACGTAATCACACAGGTATGGCAGTTTTAACGCGTGCTGGTTGATGATTTGTCGTGCGCTAAGCCAAATTCCACCCCCAATTCTTTCAAGTCAAATAACATTTTTAATGCATTTATGGAAACACAGATTTTGTTTATAAATAAACTGCGTAATATATACCGGAATTTCGGTTGTAATGGATACTCTTCGTCTACATGAATCTGATGTTATGGATATTTTAATATTTTTTTTCCATGTCTGCTCCCAACGTGGAGCATATGGTCTCCTAATGGATGTGTATCAATTTTATATGAAAACTGTTTGTTACTCAGTTGCTCAACCGCTCTTATTTTGAAAAGAGTAGGAATAGAAGGGTAGGGATAGGCCAGGACTAGTGGTTAGCTAATCGCTCTCGCTAAGCCCCGTGAGGATCGTATGGGTGGGAGGGAGTTTTTTAGACATCGCAAACACTTAGACTACGAACAGAAATCCATTAATCGATTGAAAGATTAATTCATAAAAACCGTCCGCAACGGGAATTGAACCCGAGACATCCTTAAGCGTAGCCAACGACGCTACCAACTGCGCCACGGACGCCGAAGTTAATATAATCATGCTATAAATGTTATTGATGTGAGCTTCAGTCTTGCATTGTTTTTATGGCAACTTGATTAAGCTATGTCTGTAAACAGAAATATACACAGCTCCAAACAGCTTGTTTTATATATCCGAACTAATTTAAAAACATACATAACGTTTTAAAATATATCCATGTATTTAATTGCGATTCTATCAATTCAGAATATACATTAAACTGCCAAATTTGCCTCCCGCAGGCTCTTAATAAAGATAATTATTATCAGTAACTTACTTCGACAGGCCAGTAGCTCCCGATTGTCATGAAAATCATGAAGATAAAGGTTGCGTCACACATTTTTTTCAGGGTGAAACTACTTCCCACAGTTCTTGAAAACGGCAGAGTTAAAAAATCATTGTATGTCCGATATGTGAAATGAGGTCCTGCAGAAATATAATTAAATGTTATAAACAGTTGTAAAATAAATGCAAAACATCTAAAAATCATAGAACAAGTACCAGAGGCGTAGGGTGTGGTGAAAAATGAAAGGAATCACTAGCAAGTCTAAATAACTCAACACTCTAAGTTTATAATTTATACTTTTCAGTGCTATGGTGAACGGTGGTTTTCTTAGAATCACTTTTAAGGTGTTAACTGTCAATTCTTGGTGAAAAGGTATTATATCTTATATATATAATAGCCCAGACCGCTCTGTAGACGCTTTTTATTATTATCACATATTACATGTAGGTATGATGTTTTCTCATGACGTAAGCGTTCGCAGTTCGCGGTATAAAATAAAAAAAATGTTATGAAATGGACACACAGTTACGACGTACTAGCTACTTTAGACATTCAGTATTTCAATTTCAATACCGTCATCTATGACGGGTAAGGTTCTACAAGTTTTAAAATAAAACACAATTTGATGTGTACTACTTCCACATGTTTATAATGGTCAGGACTAGTTTTTCTCATCGTGAGCATTATCAACTAATATAAAAAATCATAAAAAACTATATCAAACAAATTATAATATAAACGAAAATAACATGTCAAGGACTTATTACAAATCAGTTTTCTACAAGAATTATAGCTATTTCAGCTCCACGCCATCACCAGGACTAAACATAGTTAAGCCGAAATATCTCTTAACCATTTTCCATAATTCTTGTAGAAATGAATTTTTTGCTATTTTCACCTTTTTTAAGCCGATTTGTTTATAAGGAGCAAAATTTGTGTAATAATCGAGTAGTTTTTACCTTGCCAACAACTGAAAAATGTATAGTGAATTATATCGGAAAGTTTTGGATCGACGATTTGATCTTCAGATACATTTTCCTCCCCATTGTCTATGGCTCGTTGTGTTTTGTATGACGCATTTATTTCATGTGCCACTCCAACAACTTTACATATCATCATCATTTGGAAAGTAAGAATCTCCGGGTTGTAAAACATTTTATTATTGATGCAATCCTCGTATATTCTATGCATCGTGAAAAATGCAAACATGAATATAAATGCAGCTTTGTGACATGACCTGTGAGAAAGAAGCATTAGTCATGATAAAATTGAATTAACTGTTCGTTTTACCGATTGATATTGATTGTTTCATTTATTTTGTAAAAGTTTTCATTATCAACTGTCCGAAATTCTGTATTTTTTCAAGAATTTTACTAGAATATGACCCTCGAGTTGATATAGAATTATACAATAAAGTTAACAGCTATTTCGAAATTACACAAGCGTCACTACTAAAGATTATGTGACAGCCCGAAGTTGCTTGCAGCTGTATCCAACAAAAACAATATTTATTATTTAAATCGTCTGTTTTCTGCTGTCAAACGATTCTGACTGTCAATTCACAAAATTAAAAGTCGTGAGCAAAATCAAAAATAAAAAAATGGAAGAGATTCTGCGAATTGTCTTCATAAGTATTTTGAATCCTTCACGAAAAACTCACTATATGTAGTAATTAATAAATTAAAAAATCTTTTTCAGTATAATTGTTTTAAATCTAAAACAAGATGACTACTTCAGTTGAATTTTCAAAAAATTATCTCAATTTCACTTTTATAGACCGTGAGATGTAATCTTTCAAATGCGAGATTTTCACTTACCTTTTACCAGAGTAAACGACAACAACTGACCCCGAAATTCCATAAAATATCACTATGCACCAACGGAAAAATCCACCAGCTATTAAAACATAACTTAATCCAAAAATAGTTCCAAACCATTTCCTCTTTTGGTTACCATCGACTCGTTTGAGGATTGTTCCGATTATTACAAAAAACATGACAAAATTAGACAATTTACCATACACCGGATGGCAAAAATAAAATGCGTATAAATTCCAACCATTGTCTGCTAACTTCATTATTATACTTAATAGAAAACTGTTTATTATCGAATATACGCGACAAAGATAGTGGACTAGTGATACTCTGCCCTGTGATGTCTTTTATATAGCTGAATGTTGCATCTCTATATTCTGATTTTGTTGAGCACACAGCAAAAAGTGACAAAGTTATTTTTTACGACTTTCTTACTTTTTAACCAAATTATTGTGTCAGAAGATAATTATTTAAATGGAATAAATGGCTGAGTCAACTTTATTCCCCAAATGATTCATTAAATTGAAACAAGCATATTGATCTTGTCAATCTATGAACAGATGCTGCATAAAAATAAAAAAATGAACTCCAGCCTTTTACAAGTAACGTTCCCCTTTCATTATATCTAAGAAGCACCGTGACACTAATATATTTAAAAAATGGGTGCGTTGACAAATCAGCACAGTGACAAAATAGTATTTCCATGTTCTAAGTCGATTTTTTTTTAAATTTTAAAATACACCAAATGGTGAACCAGCAATGATTTTATGATACATATTAATATATTTTGTTTATATATTTATATGAAGGCCGTGGAGATATATATAAAAAACTAAGTTTTAAGAAAATATATCTTTTATTATTAAAAATATGTTAATATACTTTATTTATAGATATACTTATTTTTTAATTTCACTTTAAATGTATTTTCGTTTTCCGTTATAATAATCAAGGTGGTCTAAATAGATCTTTTTTTTTTAATTTTTCAACACGTCTTTTAATACAAATTTTCTTCACAATAAATATAAATAAAGCTTGTCAATTCTAAGTACTATATAAAATTGTATTTCGAAAACTACGACCTTCTTTACGCGTTTCAGTTACGGAATTTGTCTATTAATTAAATTTATTGTCTATGCAATCTGCAGTTATTATATCATGTTAGATGTATGCATTTTAAATTGTTTTTAAATCATAAATACATAGATGTGTAGTTTTGTCACTGTTCTAATTTTTCATGTCCGGTTACCTAAAAAATAATATTTAATTGGTAAAAAAACATTTAGACTATTTTGCTTCAGTTTTTCGAGGAAGTGGCGAACAATGTTAAATGTTCTGAACTTGTCAATACCAATATTCGTTATGCTTAAAAATTGCCATATTAATTAAATCTTCAATAAAATTAAATGATTGAGAAGAAATCATTCGTGAAAGTATGCTAGATACTGTGCGATTTTATGTTTAATGTTACAACACGGTAGTGTATTTATTATTTAAAAACATTATTCGTAAAGGATGTCCCTTCATTGTTTCTGGCATTAAAAGCTATTAGCTGACAATATCTTGTTTATATATGTGGAAGGGGTTAAACGACAATCTCAAATCACTCTCACAATAAATTAACCAGGAAATCAAGTATCCAATTCGAAAAATAAAAAATAGCAATGTGCCAGGAATGCTGAATATTTTGTTGAACGCTTTTAATGGTACCTTGAGAAGATGATTTTGCTGATACCAGATTGAGTCTAAAAGAAGGCGATTTTTAATTGAATAATTTTAATGACGCGTTTGAATTTTTTTTTCATTTTGAAGGAGTAGTACACTTACTTACAGAAAATGAAACTTGATACGAAGTATTTTCAAAATTTAAGTTTTTTTTTTCCATGAAGTTGCGGCAATTTATCATTTCATATTCAGTAAGTCATTGTGAATAATGAATATTTTGTAAAAGAATTTTGAATTGCTTTTTTACTCCTTACATTAAAACTTTTCCGTTTTTATTGAACTTTTTCAAATAAAGAAAAAGATTCCTTTGAAATGTGCCAATGATTTTTATTATTTTTCAGACAATTTTATTACAGTTTGGTCTGTGCAGTGTCTCTTAGCCGTTTTGCAATCGTGGTTCTCTAATATCGTAAACAATTTCACCATTAGCCGTAAGATTTATAATATATTGATTTATTGGTGCAGTATGTCCAGTCTGGCTTGTTTTGAGAAATTTGAATTTAAAAGTTTGAGATGCATGACAAATATAGACGAAATATATATTATAATTTATGAATTTGAATGAAATTTCTTTTTATACTCTATTTGGATGTATAATATTTTTACAGTATAAAGGTACGATGCAGACAAACGTTTTGTGTATACATATTAGCTCAATTTCAACAAAAACTGTACATACGATATCTTCACTGTTGCTAAGACACTGAAATATTATAAATACAACGTGTATGCATTGAAATCTGCGAATAAGTGGAAAAGTCACAATGCAAATAAACGATAATCTTAAATAAAAAACGAAATGAGATATATTACAGATATACAAACATTAGCAATTCGAGAACAGTCAACTGTTTTTCTACGAATGCATTATTTTGTGTTTCATGGTCATACAATATTAAATGAATGATTGATGTATTCGTAGACAATTTGTACAAGTTTTTGTATACAGTAAATCACATGTCAATGAAACTGTAAAAAGGTGTTAATAAAAAGCATTGTGTATATTTTAATAATAATAATAATATATGAAATGTATTCGATTATGTAGTTTTTTTTTTATTTTTGTATTAATCTAAAAAGATAAATAGGCAAATATCATTTGCTTTACGTTGTCACTCAAGCATATATGTTTGGACTGAGATAAAAAATAAACATAGCCTGTTATTATATATTTATTTATAACTCATTAATATTCCGTGAGGTGTTTATTCATATTATAATCGTAAAAATTATCGTTGACGTACTCGCCAAATTACAAAAAAAGTTTGAAACTTTTGTACACACGTTGATGAATTAAAAAACACATTTAACAGCCAAAATTATATTTCATTTACGTTTATTATAATCATAATAATATCACAGAACAATATAAAAAAAAATACAAAGTAAATTTATTTTACAACTTTTCCCATAAACATTTTCCAATGATAATTTTAATCATGCTTAATAAATTATGCTAATAACAGTACGAAAAAAGGAAACAACATCAGCATTATATTTACGCATATTTTTAGAGTCAACTGAAATTTACTGTAAATCACACTGTTTCGAATTCTCCAAAAAATGAATTTTATTTAATTAATTACTTAGAATCTACACAATTCTTTGCTTAACGGTAAGTAAAATTTCAAAATTATGAGATCATAACATCTATTAAATAGACATAATATCATAGATTATTAATTTTTTACGTTAAATTTATCAAAATTAATAGATATCTATAAGTTTTAAAATATTTCAATTGTCATTCCTTAGAGTACACTAACCCATGACTTTATAGGTTGAATAGATCTCCAGTCATATTTTATTCAACTTTGAAACTACGTTTTTTTTTACTTTATCAAAATTGTATAAGAATTATACACGGTATTTTTTGAATTACATATATAAATAAAGGTTTTGGTGACAACTTCAGCAGTACCAGAAAGCTTACATTGTTGGCAATAAGACACCAACAAATTTTATGTATATAATGCAAGGTTAAAAATATTATTTAACAAACTGTTTTTTATTAATGTATACAGACAACTATTTAACGAAAAATAAAAAATAAATATCACGCAAGAGTAAATATAATAGTTATATATAACCACGAATCTAGTTACAGCCATCTAAATTTATCTTATCGTACCTAGGGATTGTAATTCAGATTTCAATGAAACTGGTCTCCTGGTATTCCAGTTGTTAATAAATGTTTGATTTTTGAAAAATACCGGTATTTCAGCAATACAATATATAATTTATAGCGGTAGAGTTATTTTATAACGGTTCTTCCGATAATCGCTGAATCTGAGAGGGCTTTTCCAGCAGCCGGACTTCATTCAATCAAGATTAACTGACTCCAGCAGTGAAAAAATAGCCATTTATATGGATATATATTACTACAAAAAAATAGAATGTACATTTAAGGTCTTTATATAAATTAACCTATTATGCAAACCTTATGAATATGTTTTAATACCGGTGAATAATATTAGTATCAAACTATCGGTACTGATTTATTCGTCTAGTATTCCGGCCCCAATTGGTTTCTTTCATTCTAATCTATTTTTATAATCACTTCTGACAGGTGTTAACTGTCAAGTCTTGTTGGAAAAGCATTATATTTCAAAAATGAAACACAATTTGTTTGTACTACTTTCACATGCTTATAATAATCAGGACCGAGCCAGCATTATCATCTGATAAAAATAAAAATCATAACAAGGGTATGCAAATTTATTTGTTTATAACAGATATCTTTTGGATGCTTCTTACCGATCTTCATTTCCAATTTATCATGTGCTGCTTAATGCTAAGGTTAATTACATATTTAATATTCCATTGATTGTTAATAATTAAGTGGTTCACAACTACCTTTTAAAATTTCCCATTTCCTATTTTGACTAATGAATATTTATGGAATATTTTTAAACTCTTATTGTTTTTCTGAAAAAAACTATTGATCATTAATTTGACTTAATTTTTGATTTCAGATTAGCATTTATTGATTTTTAAGACGTCCTTAACATTTTTATTGTAGACTATTCAATTTCGTTCATAAATAATTTGTTTGATAACCTTTAAATTCACGATCAAACCGTTTGATATACCTAGTAAATATTAACATTATTTTTTTTATAAAAAGCCTTGTTATGATTTTTATGCTCGTGGTGATCAAAACTCATTATATCCTCCTGTGGAAGTAGTACAAATAGATTATGTTTTATTTTTAAAATACCGGCAAATACTGGTATTCATCTATTAGTTCGGTATTGGAATCCCTAATCATTTCGCAATTTTTTACGCTTTTTCAAATTAATTTTATTCTCTTGCTAAAACATAGTTAGTAGTCAATTAGCTACTTTTGATATCCGTTTGTGATTTTATCACTCTTCTCTTTGGTCATGTTTTTCATTGTCTCGTCATTGTTGTTGCAGTTTTTTTTGTTCTCATTGAAATGTGTTATCAGTGTTACTCCAATGAGATGTACTGTCAAATAGACGATAATCGGCATGAAATACGCCGAAGCGCACATTTTGTATATTTTTTTAAAGTCACGCAAACACAATGAAGCCATTGCAAATCCATATATGTATGTGCGGAACAGGTACATGAAGCATAGTGAAACAGTAGCCTTCTGAAAGTTTAAATAAAACATATTATACAAGTTATTACGACTAGCATTTCTTTCAAACAGCTGAATACGACTGTAATGGTTTTGAGTCTTGATGAAATATATTTTTTTTACCACGTCCGCTCCTAATGTGGAACATATGGCATTCTTAATAAGAAACCTCAACAAAAGTTTTCTACAAGAACTGATTGTTACTCAGTTGACCAATCTCTATTGTTCGAAGAGAGTAAGGATATAAGGATAGGGCTAGGAAAGCTAATCGTTTTCGATACACACAATTTTTTAGATGGGTTGGAGGGAATTTTAGACACCACAAACATCCATGCCTATAGCATGCGAATAGAAATCCATAAATCGATTGAAAAATTAATTTATGAAACTGTTCCTACGGGGGCTTTAACGCGTGAGATCCATAACCGAAGCCAACGACGTTGACCATTGCACTGCGGATCCGACATCCATTAAATATGGGATACAAACAATTTAAGCCGCAACTGAGTGCAACAAATGCCTATTCAGCTTTGATCACTTGACTACAAGGATATGTATGATTAATTATTTACTGCTAATCAAACTATTTGACATCAGTTACCGTAGCCAAGACGTTTACCACTGCACCAAGGACCCGATGAGAATATTTAGTTATTAGATTGTATAATATATAAGATGTACATCTTAATTTATACATAGCGTAATACAACCGTTGCAAAACAGTAGTACATTCGCACGTCATGCACAGCAATATGACAAGTTATATTAGACTATAAAATTCAACCCGTACTGTCATGTATAAAAAACGTAGTTTCCATTGTTAACACATTTGAGGTCAGGGAAAAATTGAGTTTAATAAAAATTATAAAGAATTTCTAAACTATATGAAAATAATCAATATTCATTTCATAAAGTGGAATGAGTATTAATTGGTATTTTTATAAAACAATTTACAACGTTACAAAATCTGTGTTTCATTTAAGAAAATACCTTTTATATCTCAATCGGTTATAATTAAGAGTGAGTGTAAAGGTTCAGATTTATTAACAATTAATTGTTCTTATTCATAGTTATTTGTGTATCGAAATTTGAATCTTTCACTCAACTTGAATACCGTTAAAGACATACGTTATATCATTAAATAAAGCTTACAACTTTTTCCCGCAAGCTAGTGAAAAACAGTAAATTTCAGCATTTGGAATAAATACATGTTTTTGTATTATAATGAAGAGACAGTGGCATCTATATTTTGAGAACAATAGTAGGCAAAAACAACGCAAACATTTTATTTTCTGATAATATTATTTTCTTTTCAACTTAAAGATATCGAAATTGAATTGCTCAAATTGTTTACTTCAATTTTAATAATCTTCAGGCATTCTAGAATACAGAGGAACTCAGTTAGTTTGAGTTCATCCGTGTTTTTGAATGCTTGAAGACACCGAAAGTAGAAGCCGTTGAGGAACATTTGAAGATGTATATAATTTTCACTATTCAAATGTGAAATTTCATCAGACAGCCCCAGTCGATATCAGAAATTAAAAATATAGTTTTATTGCAACCATTGGAATAACAGAGCTATCAATTTTGATTGCATAGTTAATATGAATTCCCACAAAGTCCGATTACCGAATCCATCAAAAAATATCGTTCAATATTTCGAATTCAACGTAAACTTTATCGCTTAATATCTTTCGCTTGTATTACAATTTCCTATCTATAGTAGCTAAAAAATATAACTTTGAAAAAAAAAAGAGATGGCAGCTATAATTTCTGTTTTTTTTTCAAATAAAATAATTATAGTGTTTAGTAGAAAAGTTTTATTTTAAATACAAAACAACATGATCAGTGTAAAATGTAGTAAATTAAGCGTTTTAAATACTATAGCTGTAGACTATATTTTTGTGAAAATTTGTGTTACTTATTTTTCTTAATAATAAATGTTCAGTACTAGTAGAAAGCTTAAGATTCTGACAAAATGAAGTAAAATAATATTTTAAGAAACACTACATTTTACCAATAATTTTTATATTTGTGTAAACATGCATATAGTTGATAAAATTGTATGAAAATCTTCACACAACTTTATTTTTTAAATCGATAAAAAAAAGTCATAAAATGTGAATTCTTACCCATCCTGACAAATGTTCAGTTATTAAGGTTTTGTATGGTTTCTCAGTCGAAAGACTTGCTGGTATTGAAAGTAGTCCAATATAGCACCCTGCTTCTACCCCATGCCATGCGGCCGACACCAGCCCAGTCAAAAACATTCTGAAAATATTTATTATGGAAATTAATTTTTTTGTAGATTAACTTTTTTTTATAAATCCTAGGGTACTCAACGTCGTACCCACTACCACCCGCTGCGGCTTCACACTCTTCTAGGCTGTAACAACGTTATACGCGTTCCGAATTTTTTGTTGCGTTGTAATTTTTACCAGTTAAAACGCCTGGTCACTGAACGAAACCGCTCATACTGTAAAACCGTGGAATAAGTAAAATAAATAATATTTTATTTTATAAATTTATCTTCACCAATAATCTACATTAAACAAAATCAAATCATGGAATTTTAGTATTTTAGTAAGTCAATGTCACCTATATTTTTTCAGCGGTCCACTAGTGGGTAGTTGCTGACGGACGCATCTCCACAAAAAGTACTGCGCACCCTTATTCCAGCCCCTAACCTGTTCTGACATCCATGGTGTAGTTAGGATAGTCATAATATCCATGCCCTTGATTGTACTGAAATCGTATTGCATCTCTTGTGCCTCAACGTGAGTTCTGAAATGAAAAAACTATATCAAACATAATAAATGCAATAGGATAGACGAGTCCATTCGTCAGTTCAGAGTCCATTCGTGTGCTCGAATGCCTGAAGATGCCGAAAGGCGAAACCCGGGTCGTTAGTGACAAAGTACATAGAAGTGTACAAAATCTCAATAATCCAAATTTGACAAAGTATTTAGTTCTACAAAGTTTTTATCAGGTAGTTGATAGCTATTTCAGTTTTATGCCATCGTCAGAACTATTCTAGTTATAGCTTAAATAGCTATCAACTACCTAATAAAATTTTGTTGAACTAAATATGTTCTTATTTTATCCTATTATAATGGAGTTCTACAAAGTAAATGCCAATTCAATCAATAATAAACGTAAATATCTATGAAAAAATGCTTGCATTTGTAGTGTACTAACTCATTGTCACAAGCACTCTTGTCCAAGTGGTGAACTGTAACGATTTGAAATTTGAACATGTCATCTAGCTGCCATTTATAGGCCAACTATGCTATTTTGACCTTTTTAATTGAGAGCATTATTATTAAGTGCAGGACTACATTTTGCGGGTTTTAGATAAAGTAAGGTCCACCTTGATATTTTTAACTTCAAACTTTTAACATTGGTTGCGCCAAAATAACGCCATAGCAATGGCAACGCCTAAATGTTAGCGTCCTGTATTCCAGTCGAAGTTGGTTAATACTAGGGCTTCCAATACCGGGTCAATTATTCAATTTCGTAATCCTGGGATTTCGGGATTTACTGTAAATGCTAAAAAATAATTCATAGTTCAAATTAAAACCTCAAAATTAACAACTGCGTGTATGTCGGTTTGTACGTATTTTTTATATTACTTGTATTGCCCCCCTTCTCATATTTCGTAACAGGCGTTATTAATCAATTTGAAATGAAAGACCGCTTCTTAAACAGATGTAGAACAAAACTTTTAAGTCAAATTCAATGTCCCCTTTTTGAATACCATCTCGTAAAATCAACCATAATAATGCAGTAATTAAAATAAAATAAAACATAAAATAATTTGGTCATTACTTTTTTTTTGTAAATGGTTGTCTGATTTTAAATCTACAAAAAAAAAACATTCCATTGTCTTCTAAAAAATATTAAATTATACACACATTCCAATTGAAGCAATAATGGACATAAATTAAATTTTAAATGTACAATTTAACATATATAAAATTAAACTTAATGACCAATCCCGGAGTCCCGGAATTGTTAAAGGGTCCGGGACTGGATGCCCTAATTTTCCATTGCAAAGTTGTACATCTGCAAAATTAAAATTTTTGATGAGAGTATAAAAACAGTTAAAAAAACAACTTTAATGAATTAAACCAATAATAAAAAACACATAAATAATATTAAATATATATATAACTATACTAATTATGTGGTTTTTTTGAGTTTTTGTTTTTGTCTGATATGCAATTTTGCAATGGAAACGATGATATGCATAAGTGCCAGCATATGGCTATTAGAATTAAATTGCAATAAATGCATAATACTTTTTAATATATGGGAGAATAGATCTTAACTTCTCTCCGGTAAATGTGTCAATTTATAAAATGCAATCTGTGTCTTGAATGTAAGTCAAGCACAGATTATTATATATTTTATGTAAAGTTTTAAAAAAAAAGTAATACTTGTAGAATGTAAATTATAAAGCTACGTAAGCCTGACAGAGAAATGATTGCAATAAAAATATCATATTTAATAAAAAGAATGAAAGATATTCGACCTCTAAATAATAATATACCAAGTTGTATCTTATTTTTGGTCGGTGGATCAATGCATAGAAGGTTTGAAACTTAACGTATAGACGCTAATTAACTATTTATAAGGCGACCATAAAAAATAATATTAATAAATAAAGTTAGGCAATAACGGTTAAAGACTTTTTTTACTGTAATATGAAACGATCAGGACTGGTTTTGCTGGTAATTTTAAACTAATTATCTGATCAAGATCCTTAGTTAAAAATTTTACCTAATAGCGAGTTTTACCTAATAAATACGAAGCCTTTCTACGAAGAAATAGTCTACTCAAAAAAATATAGAATGTTACTTACATTTTTTTGATACTTGCATAATTTTTAGTAGGACCATGTCCAGTTTTGTTGACGCCTTGAACTGGGTAAGCACCAAGCCCTATGGATGTATATACAACTTCAGCCCATAGTGTCATTGCACTTAAACCAAAGGTGGCATATTGGAACATCATGATTATGTATAAAGTTTGGTGGAAGAAAGAACCATCTTCAAATTCACTGGTTAAGCTATACTGGAATTCAACAAGATGGAAACTTTTAATACTCTTAAAGCCTTTAGCACACAACAATTATTATATTAATAGTATACCTAGACATTAATTTAGCTTATACAAAATATTAAATGAAAATACCCAATTGAAGACTACTGATATATCACGGATACATTAGAGTTAATTTGAGAATGGTGTTCTAAGAGATAAGAAAAATATTGGCATTACATTTTTTAATAGCTGAAAGCATATAATATTTAATTTTTTTTTAATCACATGAAATCAACGAGATGAGAATTTTCAAAGTCACTATAGATCAACATCAGGATAAAAGACATCACAGATACCTACGACCATTATCTCAAAGTACAGGTCTTACCACTAGCCCAAATAAGCTGACAATTTATATTTGTATGTCCTAGCCTGACTCCAAATCTTCTTCATCTCTTATTTTTTTTGTAATTATTGTACATCATGCAGTACAATCATGGTGAAACCAGTTCACGAAATCAACATTAATATTTTTAAGTGTTTCCACTTGTCAATCTTAAAATTTCTTATTTTTTTAATTTATTGCTCATCATGAAGTAGGTACATGACGTGAAATGATGTGCAAATCAACTTAAATGTTTTTTTTATATCTTGTAACGTAAACCAATTTTTCCAGTAGAAGGGGGTATTTTTTTAAAATTGAATCTGGAAAGTCATTCAGTACACGTACTCTTCGCGATGGCGTTTAGTAGACATTGTGATAAATATATTTATATTATTATGAACAAATTACACAGTAAGCTATTTATATCAATTATGTCATAATACGAATTCAAGGTTTAATTTGAATAAACATAACATCTTTCCTCAAAGGTTATACAATTTAGCCATTCAAGTGATTTGAAAGACATGTATATATTCTAGGCTGTTAAAATAGATATTAATAATATAATATTAATCATACATAGTGTTTAATTATATTATTAATTTTCTTAGCCATTTTTTCCGTGTTAGCAAGTGGGAAGAAGAAAAAACACCATAGAAATCTTTGTATTTGGGTACAAATTCATATACCAATTGGAATACCAATGCATTAACGTGTCCGTTTGGAGACTCTAAGGGTGGACAAAGAAATATGAATATAGCATTATTTTGGCTTTACTGTAAATTTGTAAATTAAAATACATTTTATATAATACACATTCATGAAATGAATCTTGGTTAATTTGACTTACATCGCACTATTTTGAAGCCTAAGTACACTCTTATCATTGACGTCTCATTTATATGTATACTATATGCTTGATTCCCTTTAGTCTCGAAAAAATATTTTACAATGGTCAATAACCCTGCCAAGATAGTTAAATAAGACAAATAACGGTTTTTCAATTCCATTTTTAATTGCAATAAAGCCCTATTTTTTAATGATCTACGTTAAATTGTTGTCATTGATTCATCTTCTGTTCACGTCAACCAACTGCGAGACGTTGAAAATTGTAGCAATATTGTGGAACCCATACTAAGTCATACTATCAATTAAACAAATTGGAAACTAATATCACAATTAGCTTGTGAAGCTTCATTTAAAATTAATGTTAAATGAAAATTCACAACAATAAGAATAGATTTATCTAAACCGTCTAACACAATATTGTGTCATTTGATCAATGTTAACTCTTCCATACTCATGGTGTACCAATGAGTTACTTTGGCCTTTTAACCTTCAAATTATCTTTAGGATATACAAAAAATTGTAAATTTTGTTATTTATAAATAAAATAGTTCTATTTATATTTCATGATTGTTTACGTCCTCGTCAATTTTACCATCGAAAAATACAAAATTGTAGTATAGTATAGTAACAATCCGTGATGCATGACGTATGGTATGCAACTATTTTGTTTCAAACGTTACCAATACATGTCCCGAGCTTGTTCTACTATGAAAAATTTCGATTCATGCGTATTTGGATAATTTTGGATAGTTTAATATGTGTTTCAGGTTTTGCACACAAAATATGACATAAAATAAATTATTTAATACTACACTTTTTGAAAGTGTCATTTCACTTTGTAAATGCGTTTAATATGACAAAAACTACACGGTTAAGAAATGTGACTGCACGAGATCCGAAGGAATTTTTTTAGAATGAAAACGGGAAGGTTAACAATTGATAAACCGTACTGAATTTATCACTGTCACTCACTGAAAAATTCATATCGCAAATACAATAATTCATCGTTGAAATTTATAAAAAATCATTATTATACATTTAATAAGATAATGCATATTTTTTACTTACTTCTACTGGCCAGGAATTCTCGATTATCTTGAAAATGATGTAGATGAAGATTGCTTTATGTAATTTCTTCACGGTTAATTTAATTCCAACAATACGTGAAAATGGTAATGTCAAAAAATCTTTATATGTCCGATATGTAAAGTGAGGTCCTAAAAAGTGTTATTTTTTTATTAAATCTGTCTTTACATGGAGAAATATACATCATTAACGACAAACATCAATTAGGTAACTAACAAGTGCCAATTAGTAATTGAAATATCGGTATAATTCAACTTGGTATATCCGTATTGAGGATTTTTTTCAATACCGAAATACCAGTTTTGAAAATGTAAAATAGCGTTATTTCTGCTACATCAAAGACATAATATACGCAGTTATCAAACGGCAACTTCCTTTCATAAGCTTTTATCACATTATCACATTGTTTTTTTTGGCTTGCTTTCAATCACGCGTTGTTTCTTGCAAAAGTTGTAAATTTAATTGAATTAGCGTATGACGAAACAGTGAATTTATTTAAATGTTGATGAAAACTAAATTTGTTATTTTGATCATTTATTTCTATATTTTAATACTAGTATTCGTATATTGGTCCGGTATTAAAATCATTTTTACCTATGAAGTTGAAGGAACAAGTACAATATATCACCATTATTACTAGTTGATGGCTGATAACCGGTTTAAAAGTGATCACCTAGAATATAAAACCCGTGATGGTTGAATCTCATAATCATAAAACTCAACACTTGACGCGTAATTTTAGCGTTTGTAAAAAATTATCTCTATATCAAAAGTACTTGTGATAGCCTTGGTCAAGTGTCTATGTTCCTGAACAATGGCTTTCAATATTCAATGTATTGAGTCCCGAAACGGACATTTACATTCAAATATGTAACGTACGTCTCATATAAATGCAAAAAACGTAGCTATATTCGATATTATTCATTTAATTCTTTCAATCTCAAACTACAAATAAAGAAAATATTATATTAGTAAAATTAGATACAACAGATATGCTGAAAATTTTGACGTTACTTTATTTATTGCCGTGAATAATTATGAGCATATCTTTTCTGCCATACAATTACGATCATGTAATATGCCTTTAACCCTACCGTATTCATGGTGTAACAATGAGTTACTTCGGCATTTAAATCTTTAAATTATCTGTGAAATATGTAATACAAAAAAAAAAAAATTCTGTGTAAATAAAATAGTTTTTCATATAATTAATCATAATTTAAAAAGATCGTCAATTTTACCATCGAAAAATACAAAAATATAGTTTATTAACAATCCTAGATGCATGACCGTACCGTGTGCAACCGTTTTGTTTAAAACGACACTGAAACACGTCTCGACCTTGTTATGCAATAAAGAATTTTTATTCTTGCGTCTTTCAATTTCAATTTCGCATAGATTGATATGTATTTCAGGTTCACACAAAATATGACGTAAAACGATTACTTAATTTCACTACTTGAAATTATCATTTTGCTTTATAAATGCGTTTATATGACAAAATCTACAAGGTAACGAAATGTGACTGCATGAGATCCGTAGGGATTGTTAAGTATGAAAACGGGAAGTGGCTTAGGAGATTGACTGTGGAGAGAAAAAGTGTATTAAATTATATACATTGTGATTATCGAATTTTTTTTTTAAAAAAGACGGAGAGATAAAGTCCTTTTGCCTTTCTACAGTCGATATATTACATATATGTGTATAAATATAGTGTATTGACACGTTTTGTGTGAGTTATACACAATATTTTTTGTTGTGAGTTACGTCCTTTTTCCTTTCCACAGTTGATATAATATTGTTATTAAACAAGCAGACAACATATAAAAGAAAACAGTTTTTACCATGCCAACAACTGAAAAATGTATAATGTATTATGTCCGAGAGGTTCGGATTGACGATTTCATTTCCAGATACATTTTTTTCTCCATTATCTATTGCTTGTTGTGTTTTGAATGATGTATTTATTTCATATGCCACTCCAACTACTTTACAAATCATCATCATTTGTAGGTTAAGTATCTCCAGGTTGAAAAACATTTTATTGTTGAAACAATTCTCGTACACTCTATACATCGTGAAGAATGTAAACATGTATATGTATGCAGCTTTGTGACACGATCTATAATAAAAATATAAATTTTCAAATTATATTGGAAATGTCAATAATTCAGGCCTATAGCTAAGTGGGAGCTGAAATTTTTACAAAAAAATCATGCCAGGACTCTCAGGGAAAAATCCACCCTGCGCTTTGTACGAGAGTTTATTCGAGATAATTCAAAATGCCATATCTCTAGAAATAGTTTTGAAACATATCGTCACTAAAAGCTGATAATACATTTAATTACGTAAACGAATTTTGTTTATTTCCTTCTGCAACTGCTGTCAATCTGTAATTCTCAAATAACATAAGTTAATAATGACTGTCAATCTACATTTTTATAATTATATATTACTATGTTGGGTTACTTACTTCACGAACCAAAATTATCTACTTGTTAACCTTTAAAGCAGTGATGCACAAACGCGGCCCGTGAGCCGCATGCAAAATAACAAGTAATTAGCAGTAAAATGATGCAACTGAATAGTAACTTAAAAATAATAAAATCCATAACTTATCTAGTATAGCATATCATTATTTTCCAACACTTTTACTCTCTGCGGCCCGTGAAATATTATACAATGGATAAACTGGCCCTTCTTTCAAATAGGTTGTGCACCACTGCTTTAAAGCTTTTTTTTTTCAGTGCCTGAACCCAGCTATGTTTTTATTTTTAGTTCATTTGCTAACTTTTGTGTTTTTTATGCGCACGATTTCGTCGATTAATCAATCAGGAAAACTTCGAGACGTCAATTTCTCAGAACATAATTTTAAAAACTACTTTTGTACTGATCTTGTTGTACTTGCACAGTCATCTTATATACTACAAGTTTTAAACCTGTATGTGCAATAGATTTGTTTGATTTCAATTCCCAATACTTCTTTAAACACTGAGTATGCACATTTAAATCTTCCATTTTAAAGGTTAACTCTGTGTGCGAAAGGAAAGGGTTAAGCATAAAATTGGTATTTTTCAGACGAGCCAAAACAAAATATTCATTTTTATGAAATTCGATAAAAAATGTGATGTTTAAACGTGAATTTTACTAATTTAGCGGCATTGATACAACTCGTCCCTTTTCTCTTATATACAATATTCTAGAATATTTAATTAGTTTTTAAATTAGCTCTCATTTCCTTTCGCACACAGAAATATTGATCTCCAGTAAAGCGATTTTTACAATAACTGTCCTGGGTTTAAACTAACTACAAGTTATTGCTTGCCGTACACAGTGATGTGCATTTCACTTCAGTTTACTTATCCTTTTTTAATACGGTAATCGCTTAAAACGCTTTGGTTTTAACACGGTTCCGAGTTTATTCAATAAAAATTTTTTTTTTCAATAAGGCTGACTGGTTTTGCACAGCTATATGAATTTTAATTTCAAGTTCTGTTCATTCAAGTCGTAACCCAAAATCATTGATTCAAATTAAAGACGAAGGATTGATTATATAAAACGTGCCTTTACAAAAATTATCGATGATATGAGGGAAAATAATACAATATAATTAACCAATCGGGATCGGCATCGGCATCCGTGGCGCAGTTGGTAGCGTCGCTGGCTACGGTTGGTTGCGGATGTCTCGGGTTCTATTTCCGGTGCGGACGGTTTTCATAGATTGATCTTTCAATCGATTTATGGATTTCTGTTCGTAGTCTGAGTCCTCCCTCCCACCCATCCCATCCTCACGGGGCGTAGCGAGAGCGATTAGCTAACCACTAGTCCTGTCATAGCCCTATCCTTCTATCCCTACTCTCTTCGCAAGAAGAGAGGTTGAGCAACTGAGTAATAAGCAGTTCTCATAGAAAAATTCTGTTAAAATAACTTCATTAGAAGACAATATGCTTCACGTTGGGAGCGGAAATGCAAAAAAAAATAACCAAGCTTTGAAAAACAATCACAATCAAATGAATTGAAATGCAAGTTTACTAAAAAGAAATCAGTTCTGGAATACTTTCAAGTGATAATACAATTGTACTAAGATAATCTATTGAGTGGAACGTTATTAACATCAGGCGTTAAATGAAAAAGAGTTTGGTTGATATGACAACTTTAGTTCCAAGCAACATCGGAAACGATGCCGAAACCTCTGGTTAAATTTCAACAATCAGTAAAAATACAATAAAATACTAACTATAAATGGATGGCGAAAAATTAATAATAAAATTCAATTCCAAAGTGCGTCGCCATAACGAAGATATTAACAATATATTTTTTCCGTGTTACTCCCAGCGTGGAGCATATGGCCCCTAATGAAGGTATCTCAACAGAAGTTTTCTATGAGAACTGCTTGTTACTCAGTTGCACAGCCTCTTTTTTTTCGAAGAGAGTAGGGATATAAAGACAAGGTTAGTACAGGACTAGTGTTTAGCTAATCGCTCTCGCCTCGCCCCGTTTTTAAGGATCTGGTGGATGGCAGGGACTTTTAGACATCACAAACACTCAGACTACGAACAGAAATCCATAAATCGTTTGAAAGATGAATTTATGAAACTGTCCGCACCGGGAATCGAACCCGAGACATATGTAACCATAGTCATTGACGTTACCAATTGCGCCACAGGGTCTGAATTCTCGACGCGACAGATGAAACAAAACGAAAATCATATTGATCTTCTGCAAAACAAAAAAGAAAAATAACTAATTTGAATTACTGAAATTTTTTACATTTCCATATAGTTCGTCACTAACGACTTGGGTTTCGCCTTTCGGTATCTTCAGGCATTCGAGCACGCGAATGGAGTGGAATTGACTTTTCAAAATACATGAAAATGTACAAAATTTCAACAATTTAAATTTGATATTGATATTCCAACAAGCAGCCCTAAGTCTATTTTTTAAAATAGTGTTTTATTTTTTTAAATCTAAGAATTATTACGGTAAAATGGTTCCATAAGGTGTATAGTTATTAGTCAGTTGATCATGTTTAAATTTATAAAAGTGGCAGCATATACATTATGCACAATGGTTTCACTAATGACTCTTTATCTTAAATCGATTGAACAGAGACAGAAAAATATCCAAATGTAAAGTATCTTTTTAATTTTCAATGGAAAATGATTGATTTATGAATACGCTTTGTATTAAAAGTTCGAGTTCATTCATGTACTCGAATGCCTGAATTCAAAATACATGAAAATATACAAAATTTAAACAATTCAAATTTGATAATGTAATCACATCAAGCACCCTCAGTCAATATCTTAAATTATAGAAAAATGAATGTCGTTTAAATATTTTATAGGGAGAGTTAACAATGAATAATACTTTTTTATATATGTTTACTAGATGAAGTTTGCTTTTCTTTCATTTTCCTAAAAAAGAATCTATCTTTATTGCATATAAATCGATGAGTCGCCAAACACACTCCTGGCAATTTTTAAAAAAAAATACCTTTTAACGTACGTATGTGCTCTATTGATATATCTATAAATTTTATTTTATTTTTTTAAAAGACACTAAATAACTTAAATTACACTTAAAACTATCATACTGCCCATAACGTTTTTCGCGATTCATTCAAAACTCTAAAAACCTTCGGGATCATGCTTAGAAACTCAGTGACTCATATATATTATATTATATTTAAGACTTGCTTAGCACGGTTTCGTAATCATGCGGAACCGATCTTCCCGTGTTAATCAAGGGACGAAGTTTAGTAAAACCTTGATGAAATGGACTTAAGATTTAATGAGTAAGTAGTATGGCCTTATATATACGTTGACGTATTGTGTCATCTATTATCTATTAATTGCCATTTTCATATTTTGTGTTTGAATTATTATTATTTCTTCAGACATATTTATGGATGTTTGGCAGTCACTTTATTTTTATTATCTGTTTCAAATGAACAAAAGAATTTTATAAAAATGCTAATATTTAGAAAAAAACAGTATTCACATAATATTGAACGTAAAAAAGTACGTCGCGTCAACTATTTCCCGGAATTAACATCAATAGAGAACCAAATGTTCACAGATGAATGCAAAAAAGATTTAGAGCCGAATTGGAAGTAGATAATCTAGATAATTATTTAAAAATAATAATGAATTATTTAATTTACATTTCTAAACATTTTAAAAAAATAATAAGATATAATATGCTTCTTGGATTGACCTATAACTACAAAACATTTTTTTATATATTTTTCTGAATAAATAATAAATATAGTCAAAATTTACAAAAAAACCTAGATTATCAAATAAACCTTACTTATCAATCGGTTACTGATAAAATATTCGGTAAAAAATATCTTGTAGGATTGCTTTAATCCGAGAGTTACCGCTCGCAACAATAGTCCAAGCATGATTAGCACATGGTTTATTGATGTAGCCGATAATCTGGCATGTGTTAGATTACGCACATCCATCGAATTTCGTTCTTTAAATATTGCAATAATAAAGCATTCATCTTAGAGAAACTTATGTTGTGATACCTCCATTAGTATGCTCCACATTAAGAGCCGCCATTGTAAAACAAAATGAACTAGAATTTTCTGTTGAACGGGCACTCTTGATACACATTCTTCCGTAACATCAAGGTGGTACTGTATTAACTAAATTATTGGTTTTACTTGGCATAAGTTAAAGTTTTTATTTGCATTCAAACTGATTTGGTTTACAACGAATTATATCGACTATATCAATTTTATAATCAATGCAATTTAATTTAAGACATCGACTGAGGGTGCTTGATGGAATTTCAATATCAAATTTGGATTATTGAGATTTTGTACACTTCCATGTATTTTGTCACTAACGACCCGGGTTTCACCTTTCAGCATCTTCAGGCATTCGAGCACACGAATGGACTCGAACTGAGTCAGTTGGTTGTGGTGGTGGTGGTTGTTTGTTTGCCTCGACAAAATTTGTGTCATGTTGGAGCTGTCTGTATTTTTTATATATACCGCGGACGCTTAGGTCATGAGAAAATTTCATACTAACATGTGCATGTGATAATAATAAAACGTCTACGTGTACGCCATTCCTATCGGTCTGGGCTATTATACATAAGATATTCAGATTGAACCTTGATGCACTGTAAAATTTGTATGTTTTTCAGATTGAAAATTTTTCTAATTTAAAATTTGATGAATTGACGGACAATTGTAAGGTTTTTTTAAAAAACTTTTTTATAACTGCATTTAGAAGTGATTTTGTAAAAAAACGGCATATGGAACCATGTTTACCTGAGATGACTATTTTTTTATTCTGATACCAGGTGACTATATTCGAAAAATTATTTTGACTAAGATTAGCAATAGGACATTAAATTAGTAGTCATTTATATGCTAACATCTATTTAAAGCGCTCAGACTGTGATGTTATAAGAATAAATTCATGCATAATATATTAAATTTTAGTTATTGAGATTTTGTACACTTCCATGCGTGCGCTCGAATGCCTGAAGATGCCAAAAGGCGAAACCCGGGTCGTTAGTGACAAAATACATGGAAGTGTACAAAATCTCAATAATCCAAATTTAATGCAGATTAAATTGGAATATAACAAAAGTTATCACCAATAAATAGCCCGATTTTTCCTTTCGGCATTTATGTTAAAACAGTTAAAATTTCATATCGTTTATGTATGACTTACAATTAAATACATTTTGGTTTAGATCATATTCACTTTTATAAAGATAGTTTTCACTTATAACAAATATATTCCATAAAAAACAAATTCTTTCACTAAAAATAAAGTGATCCCACATAATAAAATATATTTTAACACTGAAGAAATACTTTGAAGACTTACGAAAAAATATTTTGCCATAGTTTTCACTCAATATAAATACTCACACTTTGAAATTGATAGTTGCACGAAGCTGTAATGAAATGTCACTTACTTTTCTACCCTATATTAGGCCGCCTATATTGTCTCTACTCCACGCATTAGAATACATTACACAAACCAAACTAGACCAACCCTAGCGTAACCTACTACAACTTAACTCATTTTGTGAAAAGAATCCGTGACTAAGTGGAAACTATTAAAATCAATGTTTGAGTGTACAAAGTTAATACTATGTAATCCAAACTGCAAACTATCGAAATAAAAGTTCAATTGTACCAAGTGAATAATATCTAATACAAGGTGCAAATTATTTATAACCCTTTGTATATTAGAAGAACTAAGAAAAGTTATTATCGCGTCTAGGAAATATATCGATGGTGATCTGAATTAATTTAATGCAGATTGATATCAATAACGTCGAATATTAAATGAAACAATAATCTACTAAAGATTCTCCAATAACAAATAAAATGTGTTTGAATGTTATAAATGACGATATAATGTATTGTTATATCGAGTTATTATTTATGAATAAGACTTTCGTCCAGCGAGCTGATGATGATGAGAATATCTCTCAGGTACACCCAAACAAGCTCGTTTACTAGTCAAATTCACGTTATTTCAGTTAGTAGTTACAATTTATATTAAAACAAAAAAATTAAAAAAAAAAAAAAAAAATTACATTTAAAAAAAATTAACCACGTGAACTCGTTACGCAACGGCAAACGGTTAGCTGCCAAAGGCTCCAGACCCCTCGCGGCGGGCGACGGCGAAATAAAACGTAATCCCTGCCACAGTGAGATCACGCTTCCTTGCTTCTATAAGGGTAAAATGCGACCTAGGAACGTCGCCGCCATTTTCTAAAAACTTGTCCGACTTTGCCAAAAACTGATGCGCTTGACACATTGCATTACATACAAGAGACGACCCGATGAAAGTTCTGGGAGCGATTCACACTGGATAATAATGGTTCGTGTCATATTTAATGTTGATTAAATCCTTTGAATTTCACGCTGCCTAAGCCTGATTGAGAAAATATTCTTTTAGACTTATGTTAATAAAATAGTTGCGTATATCTTTGATATATCAAATGCTTTCGCATTCGTTTTTTTATATTTCGAAACAATTCTGCCACCGTATTTTTTTGTAAAATTATTTTTACTGCTATTAGTAATTGGACATTTTACTAGTTGTCGAATATATGCATTATAGCTATTTAAGGCTCTCAGAGTGATGTTTGTAAGTGGAAACTATTCCATTAATCATTTATACTGTATAACAACTTACAACAAAGATAAAATCTTGCTTCGTCGTAAGTCCTCAGGTAAAACCTTTTGGCCTAATCAAAATTGTCATTACATTTTTAATAATATTCGATCATATTGTAATTATATGTTACTGAGTTTCTTATAAAATGCGATTACATTATGTTGTATTAAAATTATATCAAGCACTTTTAGTTGATATCTTAAGATATAAATAGACCGTTCAATATAGCACGTAATTTATTATTATTATTTAATACTACTTAGTACGACACAATTTTGAAAGATAATTAACACAGTAAAGACGTGGTTAAAAACGTTTTATCTTAATGCTATGTGAAAAGGTATAGATTCTATCAAAGTGAGGTTATTTTTCATTAAATATTCCTTTAGAGAAATTCGTGTAATTAATAAAATATTGCATGTTAGATTGAAAACGTCTGATTCCTGTCGGAAAATTAATTCCTGATTAAACTTTACAGCTCGGGTGATAAGGGTGTTTATTATGATAATATTCCAACTGTCTATCGTATAAAATGGAAAGGGAGACCAGTGACGTCCTTGAACTGTGGCGTATTATTTATTCAAAAAAAAAAAATTAATTCATTTCGACAGTAGCACATAGTTTAATTCTTAAAAATCTATTAAGAATCGATGAAAAGAAGTATAAGAATAGGTTTTTTTGATGGATTCAGAGATAAATTTGTGGAAATACATTTTTAATATAAAAATAAAATTAATAACTTAGTTATTTCACTTACTGTTTTACTAAATGTAGCGCGTTTCGCTTCATTAAGAAGTTAGTCTAAATATCCTTCTTAAAGAAACAAAACGCGTTACATTTAGTAACACAGGCAGTGGAATAGCTAAGATATCATTTTTAATTTTATTTTAAGGTTGATATTTGATTTGTTCACGCTTATGTCAAAACTATTTAGATATGACGATGACGTGAAGCCGAAATAGCCGATCAACCGATTATTGTAATTCTTATCAAACATTATTCTTTGGTATTGTGCCATTTTTCTTACTAAGCTCTAATAAATTAATGCCAATTCCGTAAATGACTTATTATTGGCATAACTTTTTTTCTAAGGTAAGTAAAGCTGAAAAATAGTGCTCAGTTTAATTTTTTTATTGAAATCTTCATTTTATCTATAAAAATATTTACCATTTCATGTTAAATTGTAATTTTTAGTTACGATATGATAATATAACGATGAAATGTACTTCAAACTGTTTTTTTTTTCTATATCGAAAACTTAAACAGTTATTTATTTGATATTATAATAATAATTAAACTAACCATCCAATATAAAAAATTGTCACATAAAATATGTCATGACACGAAATGGGGAAAAATATTTCAATTGCTCAATTTTCACATACCTTTTCCCAACGTAAACGACAACACACGAACCTGCAATTCCGTAAAACACCACAAAGCACAGGCGGAAAAATCCACCGAATAATAACGCACAACTTAATCCAAAGATAGTACCAAACCATTTTCTAATTTTTTCACCCTCATAACGCTTGAGGAATGTTCCAATTATTGCATAAAACGTGACTATTTTTCCAATATTCATATACAGTGGATCACTACAAAAGAAAATTACTAAATACCAAAATGCGTCTATTATGAACATTTTAAAAAATATAATTCGATTAAACGATTCTCAAAACGTTATCGACCGAGCAAGACCGACAGTGACATTAAGAAAACGACACTCTTCACTGTGGTGTCTTATATATACAACTGAGTTTTTCCTCTCTTGATCTTCTCAGAAATTTTAAGTTCAAATATAGCCAATGCAAACTTGATCTTCACGTACAGTTCAATTAATTTCTTGCAATTATTATTTTATATATCTAAAATCCATAGCAGGATATATATTTGTGTTATTCTATGTTTACAGTTCTCGTACCTTCTTACGTACAGTGTTACTCTTTAAACACAACAATGCACGAGGATTGGTTTCCTGCCAACATAAAGATTGTTTATTGGATTTACAGCATTTGGATTCTATGATATTTTACAGGAGAACATCTTAGGTTCAAAACGCACTTGCAAAGTAACGCTTGAATCCATCTTTTTCAAAATTAGGACACTGCTACTATTTTAAATCTAGTTTTATTTATATTTTATTTAAAGTTTTGCTCAAAAAGATACAGTTTTTAAGATATTACAGATACTAAATTGTACTTCGGATTTTAGTTAAAGATCTTTCGTAAAAGTGGTTAGTTACATTATTATACTTTACGAGTGAAGTAAGTGCTTTTCCCAGTGCTTAAAATCTTTTACTTTAGACTCGTTGTCTGTGCATGACTATTTTCATTATTTACAAATAACCGTACCCGTCATAGATGGCGGTATTTAAATTGAAATACCGAATGTCTAAAGTAGTTAGTACGTGTGTGTACGTTGAATAACATTTTATTTTTTATATACACTGCGACCGCTTAGATCATGAGAAAATTTCATACCTACATGTGATATGTGATAATAATAAAACGTCTACCGAGTAGTCTGGGCTATTCATTCAACGATATCGTTTAACTATTGCTGCTTTACAGCACCAAATCTTTGGCTTCTTATAAAGAATTAGAATAACCGTATACTTGCGTTACAAGAATGGATGATATTGTCTGATATTAGAAATGCGGTGGTTTGACTATGAGAAGAATTCGTACTTCCCTTTTACATCGGTGATCGTGAAAGGAGAATGGTGGATTTTCAGGGTCTTTGATTAGCCTTCCCGTTTGCATGCTAAAAAAACCCTTCGGATCTCATGCAGTCACATTTTATTACCGTGCGGGTTTTGTCATATAAACGCATTTATAAAGCGAAATAACAATTTCAAAAACTGAAATATAGTTTTATGTAGTGTTAATTAATTAATTTATTTAATATTTTGTGTGTAAAACCCGAAATACATATCAAACTATGCGAAATTATCGAAAGACGCAAGAATCTAAATTCTTCATTGCATAACAAGGTCGAGACGTGTTTCGGTGTCGTTTGAAACAAAACGATTGCACACGGTACGGCCTCGCATCTCGAATTGTTACTATACTATAATTTTGTATTTTTCGATGGTAAAATTGACGAAGTTTTCAAATTATGATACAAAGAAGACGTAAACTATAATGTATTTTTAATTTTTAATTATATGTGGAACTATTTTATTTACAAATACAAAAATTTTCAATATTTTGTGTGTCCTATTTCACAGATAATTTATAGGTTTAAATGCTGAAGTAACTTTAAGTAAAATTGTTACACCATGAGTACAAAAGAGTTACGTTATGTTTTTAATAAAAGAACTAAGTATTCAAATAAGACAGTTTAACAATAATTTAAGATATCGACTAAGGGTTTCACAGTTTGACAGTTTCAAATATTAGATACTTATTCTATGGAGAAATAATCCAACATAATCTCCACATGAAACTAAGGTGTACCTTTCTAGATCATGCTAGTTAAATATAATTTATCGATAAAATAGATAGTTACATTGTAAAACTCCATTACACTAAAATAAACAAACCCTTACATATTATAGTATAATTCTTATGAAATTGAAAACTTTTATTTTTTTCTTTCATTAAATTTTAATTAAATATCAACGTGTAATACGTAAATATAGAATCATTAATGCGTCAATGCCAACTATTCATTCGCTGACAATTAATTTTACTGTCGGCAATAAATATGGTATGTCTTATTTAACACAATAAAAGGATATAAACTGCTATAAGTTGATATTGTTTTTTGCTTATTTAGTTATAAAATTGATGCACGCTTAGAGTAGTATAAATTGTTTATTGAAATATAAAAATTATTACACTATAATAATTGATGTAAAAAATACATAATGAGATAACGCTTGTCTTCGATTTATTATTTAAAAATAACAATACAATTATATAAAAAAGTTGACAATCTGACTGACTACATTTATGTGATAAAAAAGGTATCCACTTTCAACACAAGGCATAATAATACTATCAATATTGACAGAATATTTAAAACGATTTTTTTACAGTGTCATAATGTGTTTTGATAAGTATTATAAAATGGGCCGCTTTAAAAATCATTTTTAGCCTAATAAGGACCTAATATATGGTAATATATTAGTTGTATCAACATGCTACCTGTCTACAAGGTTGTCTTCCACGTTCCAACTGAAAATTCTTGGGGGAGAGAGGTGGAATGGATTCAACTACAAAAATTTTGCTGTTGCGAAAGTTTGTTTCACATTTCCAAAATATTGATTACAATAATTAAATTCTGTTTTTAGTTTAATCTAATTTGGAAATTGACTAATATACAATCAATAAACATTCACTTTTTACTATTAAATATTTACTATTATTATTTATAATGCTATCCGAACGGGTTTCATCTTTTTAATATGAATAAAAGCCCTGAGTTTTTGACCAAAATTTTATATTTAACTAAAAATAACCGTTTTGCAGTTTTGCACTTATAACTCTAAATCCTCGAAGTGTCTGACAATATACATTCTTAGGATTGTATTGTTTTAAATGAAAATTGACGACCTTTTTATTTTACTCACCAAACAAGGAAGCCCTTACTAAGCCCTGCCATTTTATTTGCTTCTCACACAACAAAACATGTTAAAATGACGTTGGAGAGAACAAAGGTAAATTTTTATATTGGTAAATATTGCTGGATTATTACCACGTAAACATACGTCAGTTCCATTGCAGTATGACCAAGCAATGCACTTCAACTTTGGTCCTACGTAGTTCGCGGGGTCATAGATTCAAGTCACTGCATTGAAAATTACTTACATCTTTCAATATCGTAATGTAGATCGATTGCAAAGCCAGTTATCATCGATTACGTATTCTTAATTCTTATTCAGTTATTAAAAACAAGCCAATAATAGTATGTCGAAATTACGAAACAACATATTAATAAAAAAAAATGGACAACCGTGTTATTTAATAATTCAAAGCAAATAAATTGACTATTTTTTACATCGTACTTACGGATCTGTAAATTAATAATAAATAATTTCTGGATTCTCATAATTTCAGATAATTCTTCATTATAATTTCCTCATATATATTTAATCATACAGGTAAAATTGTCGTCATATTATTTATTTCCAATTAAAATTTTAAAAGAATGACGTTTGTTTGACTTTGTATTTAAATGCTCCTTTTAGTATAACATTGACAAATGAATTTCGTAAAATAGTCTGCGGTCTGTTATGATAACCAAATCAACAAGCCAGACATGTTTGCTAAAATTCATTATTCAAATATTGTACAAAAAACAAAACAATATTAAAAAGGTTCAAATTCATCCTTTCCCGTGTGAATATTAAATTTGACATCACAATCTGAATTGTTGAAATTTTGTATATTTACATGTATTTCATCACTAAGGACCCAGGCTCGAATGCCTGCAGATGCCGAAAGGCGAAACCAGGTTCGTTAGTGACGAAATACATGGAAATGCACCAAATTTCAACAATTAATATTTGATATTGAAATTTCATCAAGCACCTTCAGTCGATATCTTAAATGACGACATAGTGTTTTACTAAACCAACAAAATTATTATGATAAATAAGTAGCTCTCTTTATTCACTTCACGATAAATCTCTTTTCAATATTTATTTTTTTTTAGAATTCTAAGTGGGAGCGGTTCGGTTGATTTCGAAATAATAAATAATTGTTCATAATGAATAAAAATGATACTTTAATGTTTTTAAAATTAACGGATGAATCTGATAATTATGATATATTATTGCAATATTACTTAAGTATAAATGTTCAAAGACAAAATAATAATTGTGGCTCATTGGAATTAAGGTATCCAATGCCGGACCCGTTTTATGATCCCGGGATTTTGGGATTCACCATTTTTCCATTCTGGGATCACGATATTGGTCATAAAGCGTACCTAATTTTTTGTTTTAATTTATACCATTATAAAAAATATAAATATAGGAATATCGAAAGCAAAAATGGCTGTTTTCCATTATAGCTTCAATAAAAACATGAAAATATAAGGCTAGTTCATGGTGACATGACTTAAAATGCAATTCGAAACCCACAATGCTATTATAAGTGTAAAATCACTGGTGATCTGTGTTTAGTAAAGTTAAACATTAATCTCTGAATGAGCCCTCAGTCGATACCTTAAACTTAAAGTATACATATTTTGAATGAAATACACTTATGCATTTTTCCTGTAAGAAGGCTGTATTTATGGCCACTTGGGCTTTGTATAACACGGTCATATGGTTGCAAAAAAACGTCGTGTAATACAGATCCGTATTATACGAGGTTTATAAACTATAATAACATGAAATAGATCATTCATTCATCATCGCTATCACTTACAATTCTATATGTTCGACTCTTTTTCTAGATGGGTTGTGAGTTTTCATTATCGGAGAACTCTGGAGTATTTTTCGATTTAGGCTTTCAAAATTATGTTATAAGCAATTGTTTGCTTTCAGCGTACACATTTTTACGTATTCTGTGACAAGGGGTCAAGATTTGTTGTAATCCCTTTTTGAAAAACTAGCTTCTTTCCATTATAGGATCATTTTCTATAAAAAAAAAATGCTGAAGCCGTGTTATATAAAGCGTGTTGTACAAAAATATGTCACAATTCATCAACCGTGTTATACGAGTACAAAGTGTATATGTTATAATTATAAGTCATACTGTAAACTTTTATACAGTATAAAAAATGATTAGTACTATTTTATTGTAACAAGCCCGTGAATGTAATATATTATGTAATTTAAGACATCGACTGAGGGTGCTTGATGGAATTTCAATATCAAATCTGAGTTATTGAGATTTTGTACAGTTCCATGTATTTTGTCACTAACGACCCGGGTTTCGCCTTTCGGCATCTTCAGGCATTCGAGCGCACGCATGGAAGTGTACAAAATCTCAATAACTCAAATTTAATATATTATGCATGAATTTATTGTAACGGTTTCTTCTTACTAACATCACAGCTTTAAATAGATGTTAGCATATAAATGACTACTAATTTAATGTTCTATTGCTAATTTTAGTCGAAAAAATTTTTGAATATAATCACCTGGTATCAAAATAAACAAATAGTCACCTCAGGTAAATAGGGTTCCATATGCCATTTTTTTACAAAATCACTTCTAAATGCAGTTATAAAAAAAAGTTTTTAAAAAACCTTACAATTGTCCGGCAATTCATCAAATTTTAAATTAGAAAAATTTTCAATCTGAAAAATATACAAATTTTACAGTGCATCAAGGTTATATCTGAATATCTTATGTATAATAGCAGAGACCGGTCGGTAGGCGTAGACGTAGACGTTTTATTATTATCACATGCACATGTAAGTACGAAATTTTCTCATGACCTAATCGTCCGCGGTATATATAAAAAATACACACAGCTACAACGTGACGCAAATTTTGTTGAGGCAAACCAACAACCATCGGTTCGTTAGTATGGAAACTAAAGAACAGTTACTTTAGACATTCAGTATTTCTATTTCAATACCGTCATCTATGCGGGGCGTTCCCACTAGTGTAATAAGAAATACCACGTGTAAGGAAATACAGTCTCAAAAGTGGTCGTCTCTTTCATTCACGTATGTGAATGCATAAGTGTATTTCATTAAAAAAGTTACATTTTCTGAAAACTGAAATTGCCTCTCCTGAACAGTTTTAGTTTTTGCAGATAGAACCTTGTTTACCCAAGGCGAAGAAATATTAAAAAATGAACGTGAAGACATTTGACATACATAGAAAATACGCAACGATTTTCTTAATGTAATCATAACTAAATTATAAAAGCAGTCCAAAAACATATTGTTCGTTATTGTAGGCAGTGTGAAATTTCAAGAATTTAATTAACGTAAAATAATAACAAGATATAACGATATATTATATCAGGGTTATACTGACATAAGGCATTAAGTCATAAAAAAAAGCATTTTTTTTTTCAGAGTACTCGCTCTCCCATGTACAAATATTGTTTGTGTTTTAAAAAGATTTTTTGTACATTGTAAAGAATAATCACTTTGGCATACTCACCATAAGAATTGGTATCGATGAGTTATATAATGCTATTTGCCAGAATAAAAAAAATCTAGATGACTAATTACTGTTTTTTTTAAGCCATTATATCATATGACTTCATACGTAGATCGTTGAATTGTTTAATTTTAACATTCAAAACGGAAAATCATCAATAATTGATTTAATGCCTTCTGTCAGTATAACCACTATCGTATTTCATAACCTTCAAATAAATTTTCCTTATTATTGTAACAATCAATAATAATAATTTTATTATTTTACTTCGCCATTAAACTGCATTGTTATTAATAAAAATCCATAACTGCTGATGCAGAACATGCTTAAAAATATTGTGAGCTATAATAATATGTTCATTTTGAAAGTGAAGCAGGTTTTTGAAGTCATTATACTATTTAATTTTCAATAAACAAGGTGTCGGACCAAAATTAATTTGTTGGTTTAGGGAGGGATAGTGAACTTAGGGCACGAGTGCCAGAGGTGATATGTAAAAAAGTTACTGGCACATGATCGATTTTCAGATTTAATTGTGTGTAGTAACTCAATAGATTAATGACTAGCTAGCTTTCTTTAATATTAAATCAATTCAAGAGTATTGAAAAAAAAATTCTAATTATTTCCTACAACTTCTTGGTGTCAGTTAGGGATTCGGTGTCGAGACAATCTGATTAATATTTCCCGGAAAACGAATGCGTTTTGCTAACCTCAATTCCTGAAACTAATAGACTCTAAAACCAACTCAAGATACGCTCTGTATAACATATTTTTTTTCAAAACAACAGTGTCCATTTTCTTTTAAAAAATCTATGAAATTTTATATATTGCGTACACGAGCATAATATGGACTCCTGATGGCGCTTATTTAAACAGGTATGAGAGCCGTTTGGTTCGACAAAATTGTTTTTTACTATGGGAAGGGTGAGAACCTCTTCAAATCGGTTGGCTTAGTTCAAGAAACCTTACTAAATGTATTTGAAAATGTATATATATAATTTTTTAATGAACGAAGATTTGTATTCATTCCAAAGACTTGAGGTTCTCCACCACTGTATATGGTCTCGGTTCCCGGAAATTCCTAGGACTTAATCCCTAGAGTAAGTACAAGAATACTAGAGATTGTTTCAGATAATGTAAATGATTCCATGTTAGTTTATACTAGTGATGATGAAAAAGTGATATCAGTTACTGTAAGTTCAATTCTAGAAGGCGTTCAACTCACTAATAAACTTGGAAATCATTTTTTAACAATTGATGACAATGTAAAACGAGATGTGCAGCTTCAACGTGACTTAAAAATGATTATGGCACGTTATCAAGAATTATACAAGGAACTAACAGAATTAAAATCAAAGCGAATGACAAACGAATTCATATTCAAAACCAGTGAAACAAAACAAACACAAGATGATAATATTATACACGATACTCCTGAAGATGTCTCTCCATTAGATGAGTAATTTTTTACCAGCGAAAAATTGTTTTAAATTTAATTTAAATCAAAAACTATGTAAATTAAATATCTTGTGTAACTTACGAAAATATTTTTATGTGTAAATAATTAATAAATTCGATTTATTTTTGTGTTAAAGAATTTCGTTTTTTGAGTTTATTTTAAGTAATGGAACCTATCTACCATTTTTGGATGGGCACCTTATCTTTTGTTTACGTTTTTTTTTCACAGTAATCTTTTGAACGTATGTCCTGTGCAAAAAAAGGATCGAGTGAATATACTCTCAGCTACGAGATTTTTGAGCGGCTGAAACTGTAAGATATAGTTTCGAGTCAAATTTTAATCCAGTTCTATAGTATCAAGGTAAAAATTAATTCACCATTTTAAAAAGATTTCGATATTGCCATTTTTTCATCTCCATAATATTATGCTTACGAGGCATTATTTTATGAAATAAACGTGTATGTTAATTAAAAAATAAATGTGACCAAATATGAAATAGGTAAATAAAACTTGGGTCATCGAATATATAAACGTTTGATATTTATAATAATTTCTTTGGTTATAAGTTCATTCACATTTAAAATTTACATGAAGTATTGTTTAAATTTTTATCTTATTGAATTGTATTAAATAAAATAAATTTGTCTTTGGTCAGCACTAAAGATTACAACTATTCGTCATTATAAACCATTCGAATATCGAAAAGAAAAACAGTAACTTTTCGAATATACTGAAATAGTTTCTGAAGTATGAAGATAGTATTCAAAAATTGGTTTGAATAATGAATAACATAACAATAATATATTCTCACCGTACAGGCAGAAACTGACAGTTCTGAGTAAAAAAACAAATGAAAATTTTAACTTGTAGGATAAAGTATTTAGCCTCGGTGTTTTATGATACATAGATAATTATAATGCCAAAATAAAGATGGATTTATGTTAATCCAGCACTAATCTACTAAAGGATCAATAGACGTAGAAAATTGATTGCCTTGAAATCTGCATTAATATATTATGCTTAATGATTAAATAAGTTGCTGTGTTTTTCCAAACTGGTATAATTAACGCACCTACTGAGTTATTCTAGACACACAATTGAAATCCAAGAATCTCATTGTGCACTTACCTAGTTTTTGGCAATGTTGTTACTGTAGAAATATTTCTTTTTACAATTACCATGGCTATCAGTTATAATGGTATTCTTTTCAAGGAACTTAGCACAATCATTTCATAAAGCTATTCGGGATTTTTTTTAACATTTCCGTTCCCAATGTGGAGCATGTGGCCTCCTAATGGAGGTTTCTCAATAGAAGTTATTTTACGAGAACTCCGTGTTATTTAGTTAATCAACCCTCTCTTTTTTCTAGAAAGTAGGGATAAGGCTAGGACAAGACTAGTGGTTTGTTTATCACTCTCGCTTCACCCCGTTTTTACGATCAGATGCGTGGGACGGAGTTTTCGATATCACAACTATCCATAAATCGATTGAAAAATCATTTTATGAAACTGTCCGTACCGTGACTTGAACCGGAGACATCCGTAACCCTAGCCAACTACGTTGACCACTGCACCGTGAACCCGAAAATTGGGGAATTTAATTAAAATAAAATAATTATAACTTTTCTCTAAAAAAATTTCAATTAAATTATGAAATAAATTAATTACGCGGTAAATTACTGAAGAACAATAATAAATATCGGCATTATCCTTAAAGGAAACTTCATTTGTTTATTTTTGCTAAATTTAAATTATTCGAGTACCTATCTTGAACATTTTTGTGAATATTGCACAATAAAGATTTGAATTGTTAAATGATCAACGAATATTCAAATTACTATACTAATAAAGTATTTATATATATAAATTATTAATTCCATAATGCATACCGTAGTAATTGACGGTGTTTTGATCAATTGATGTAATCCTCAAAATTGAAATTGTTCAGGAGAGAATAAAAACTGTTTTTATTGAAAAAATTATATTATGGTGAGTTGCGTTATAAATCTTTGAAATTCAATCCTGTAAATTACCATGTTTGAAGATACGGGATAATAATAGTGGCTTACGTAAAGTAGCCGGGTCAGAATTTTTAAAACTAAAACCAATATCAAATGATGTTTCCAAAAAGTAGTCAATTTATTTTTCTAATTTACATCGTTTGGCCGAGACGTGCTTCGTCATCTTTAAAACCCTGCTCTACTCATGATGTAACAATGCGTTACTTTGGCCTTTCAACCTTTAAATTTTCTGTGAAATAGGTCATACAAAAATTGAAAATTTAGCTATTTGTAAATAAAATAGTTCTACATATAATTAAAAATTAAAAATACATTATTGTTTACGTGTTCTATGTACAACTAATCATAATTTGAAAACGTCGTCAATTTTTCCATCGAAAAATACAAAATTATTGTAGAGTAACAATTAGTAAAGTATATGAACAACCCGAGATGCATGACGTACTGTCTGCAACCATTTTGTTTCAAACGGTACGAGCTTGTACTGCTCTGAAAAGTTTCGATTCTTGCGTCATTCGATAATTTCGCATAGTTTGATATGTATTTCAGGTTTTGTACACGAAATATGACGAAAAATAATTACTTAATACTACATGAAACCATATTCCACTTTTTGAAATTATCATTTCGCTTTATAAATACGTTTATATGACAAAACCCACAGGGCAACGACATGTGACTGCATGAGATCCAAAGGGATTTTTTTAGTATGAAAACGGGAAGATTAAAATGAGATCAACTCATTTTCGTATTTTTTTAGGGTTTCATCAATTGGCTTAAACACCGTGGATATTATGATGAAATAATGAACAATTTCTTATCATGCGATTTTATATAATAGTTTTATTTTATTCAAAAATTCCAATGTAAGCACACACGTGTGATATAATTTACGTATCTTTTGTTTACACATCGTACATAAATTAATACATGGACGGCTCAACACATTAAACAAATTTTAGCTGAATAATTTATTTACGGTTTGTTTACATTATTACGTATTCATCAATGTGGCATATCTAGTTTTTATTGAACCATTAAAATAGCTGCATTTTTTTATGAATTAATTTAAAAAAATATCTGGCATCACAGTTAATAACCAATGAGCTAAATATTTCAAAAATTAAAAAATCATATGAGATAAACTCGATGACAATTTTTCTAAGTCACTCATGTCCAAAATCACATATTTAAATTGAAAAATCGTGTGTCTAATGTCTAAAGCCTTTATTTTGAAAGTCGCGTAGACTCAATGATGCCTTTGCAAATCTATATCCATATATGTGGAACAGATACATGAAGCATAGCCGAGTAGTAGTCTTCTGAAAGTTGAAATAAAAACTTTAAAAAGTTGAAAGTATTTGTTATTTCGCTTCCACGCACGATCGGATGGCTTGTGTGCTTTAAGACGAGGAAGAGTTTGTGTGACGTTGTCGTTCTAGTTTTAAAGAACAAGAACTACCCAATCACGCGTGGAAGTGCCTGTGTTTAAAGAGACTATTGATTGTAATAAAAAGATATGTATGCATTCAATACGCATGCATTCAATACGATATAATATGCAGTTGCGTCGTTTTAATGCTATGCTTTCCGTCAAGATCTAAATAAAAAAGAAAAAATATTTTTTCCTGCAATAGCAAATGATTATAGTTTATCTGAACGTGATCCTTTTTACATATATATAACAGCTCCTCCGCGGCTGGTTATTAGTCCATGGACCATCATTTGAGTTGTACTGCTGTAGGAGACAAAACAAAGAAACAACGAAATATTTTTATCTGAAATGTTTATAGTTCAAAACATTATAACACAGATTTTATCTAAATACATTGTGATGATTTCATGTGAAAAACCATTGTTTATTGTATTATAAAAGCGGGGTAGTGGAATGGTTGACTTGGTACAGAAATTCGATATTCGTCGGCACCTTTTTAATACTGTAAACCAGTGATGCACAAACCGCAACCCGGGGGCCGCATGCGACCCGAATTATCAAGTACTTCATCACCAAATTCGTCATTGAATAATAAAAAATCCTATGTTTAATACATGAACAAATTATGCAGTTGCAAAGGAATATAATCTGAATTGTCATTGACAGAAAGCATGGTGCTATTTTTATTATTTAATACGATTATATTTTTACGGGTAAATATTTGCAACATTAATCTTTTTACAATGAGTCACTCTATCTGCGATGTAGATGCAGTCAATTTTTCCCATCAATGAGGTCGATTCATCTTTACAACTAGATCTGCAAAATTTTTAAAAATGTCTTCCCGAGGAGCTATGTAAGAAGGCTGCGCTTTGTGCAAGTCTTTTCCGAAGCACTTACATTTGCGAGCGAGCGTTTTCCTTGTTAAAACTAAACAAATCTCAACACATAAACCACTTGAACAATGATAACCTCAGTGCTGTACTGAGAAGAGCAACCGCAACCATTGAACCCGACATCAAAACGCTTGCTGCCAGCATGCAGTGTCAGAAATCTCACTACAGTTGAAGTTACATCGTGCAAATATGCACGTAATGTAGATTGGAGAGTGATTGAAATATTCTATAAAATTATGTAACTTCACTAAACTAAACATAATGAAATGCATATCTCGTCTAGGATATCATTATTTTCAAACACTTTTACCCTCTGCAGCCCGTGAAAAATTAGAAAATGGATAATCTGGCCCTTCTTTCAAATTGGTTGTGTACCACTGCTGTAAACAGGTTAAATAGCACGTTTCTAAATTAAATAACACATCTTAAAAAATGAAGGTTTTGTTTTATAAGCCTATAATAAAACTAGGATTGAAGAAAAATGTGGTACACTAGAACCCTGATTTATCATTGTTTAAGAGACCCTAAAAAACGATGAATCCGTGATTATTTAACACTGTTATTTTTTCCCGGGACTATACAACTATACAAATACAATAAATGCGGAAAAATTATGAATGCGAGATCGACAGATCGGAGTTCCACTGTATTGTGTATACATTGTACCCAGTGGTTTATTACCATTGGTGCCGTCTTTATCAGCAATCATTTACGGATTAAATCGCAGCATGTCTCTATATTTTATAGTAACCGGCAACCTTTTTTAATAAGACGAGCACAAGATAGCTTGCTTATAACAAAGTGCACTTCATCTGGAGAGTTTTGTTTTAAATCAAAACACAAGTATTGAATCATATTTAAAACATATTTTACGTATATTTTCAAATTCATATTTGTACTTAAATATTTATGAATGTGACTCTTATCATTACAGATAAGTTAGTTAGTTTGTCATAATTAGGCACTAATTTTAATCTGAATAAACTGTTTTAAGGTTGAATATAACATAAAAGTTATTCCAAACTCTTTGGTGATTATTGTACAAAAATTAAGAGTTGGCGAGAGGGTTTTTTCTTTAATATAATATAACTAAAAATTATAATAACATGTGTAAGAGGGGATCTCATATAAAATGAGTTTAATCGAGTGTGGAAACCTGTTTTGCTTAAAATATTATTTATTAATAATATATTACTATTAGAGCTTTTAATATTTCTTAAAATAATTTAAATTTTCCTTTATTCAAAAAACACGATACAGTTTAGTGTGTAGCATGTATTTATTTGTAACGCCATGTGCCTTTGGCAAACTTAAATAGTATGTTCACAAAGTGAAAGAATATACATGTTAGAATTATCCTAAATTATGGTTACGCTTCACCCTCAACACATTCGTGTGATCTATCCAGTAAATCTATAAACTCCAATATGCTGGGGAGTGTCTCGGAAACAGCTACCTCAAATGAATATTATTGTTAATGGTATGCATAGTGCGACGATAAACGATTTGTTTTCATGTATGTTCCAATTATTATATTATTATGAATTTTGATTCAAGGGAGTGGGTGACTGTGATGTTTTCAACCCATCCGTCTGCCCTTCCCACGTTATCTTCACCACGCAAAAAGTACGTAGAGTGAAAACTGAAAATATCCAGATGTGGATTTATCAAATACTGTATGAATTTGCATCCAAAGGCATGATTGTGTGTGATGTTTTCAGCCATTGTTTACAGCCTGTACAATCATAAAAACGGTAATAATTGTGATAATGGTAAATAACCCTACATCCTAGACTCCTATCCTTCATTATGTGTCTGACTGTTTCTCTCATAATCAGGTCTCATTAATACACATTGTTCAATTACTCCATTAGAATTCTATATACATACATAATCATAAGAAAGTGGTACCCTTTTAATCTAAAAACATTAAAAAATACTAAATGACGATTTTTTTCTGCTGTGAAAGTTTTCATTTTTTGTATGAAAAAATATTTATTACAAAAATACTTTGGATTAATTTTCTCATAGACAAAATAATTCTTATTTTTGGTCAGTTGCCAAAAAAGTATTTTTTTCAGTGCTGCCTGCCATCTGTTACAGGGTAGCGAAAGATAATTTATGGCTTTCGCACTCGTCAGGCAGATAACACTTTATATCTAGATTTTGTTTTATATTATTTGCTGTCTCTACTTCTTTATCTTACGAATAAGGGAGAAAAAAATTCTTTTATTCAGGAAAAACGGTATAAAAGAATCTTTTTAAAAAGGGTTGAATATTTCAAAAATGACTATAATCTTGAAAGACATTAGGTAACATTTTTTAACTGTCCAGTTGATAAAGCGTGATCTATTGTTGTAATTTGAAAGTTTTTAAAGATAAATATTGTATAATATATAAATCACAAGTGAACTAGGCACCCTGCAAGTCATATATTTTGGTTCAAAAGTTGAAAAAAAAAACATTGTATTCACCCATTTTTTTGTTTGCAATCTTAGGTTACAGCTTATTTTACATTTCAAAAAAAGCATAAAAAATGTTATATATTATTAAATTAAATAAATTATGAATTTTGGAGCATCTGAATGAAGAAAAATTATATAAAGTCTATCTTTTACTTTCTTATTTAATTTTTTACAAATATTTAATATAAGATGTCTTAATCATTTAATACTTATGTTCAGTAAATCGGAATCATGGTAATTTCTAAAATATTACTGATTCAAGAAATATTTTGTTGATCATATTTAGTTAATTATTCATTAAAAAGTTCATTGAATTATATCTCTCGTGAAAACGATTTGAAATGGATAAGCTGATCGAAATTTTGATTTTGTTTTTCACATGCATAATGAAAAGTAGTATCATACCATATTATATCATTGCTGGAGTAGTATAAATTGGTTGGTGATTTATCAGTTTGAACCCTTATAATGGCACCCCTTCAATCTTGGTACCCGTGT
This sequence comes from Himalopsyche phryganea, assembly GCA_022494535.1. Lineage (NCBI taxonomy): Eukaryota > Metazoa > Arthropoda > Insecta > Trichoptera > Rhyacophilidae > Himalopsyche > Himalopsyche phryganea. Next base: position 2,663,609 of record JAGVSL010000125.1, on the reverse strand, counting down.
AAGAACTCTTTCTTGGCCCGCCCTCTTAGACTGCTAGTGATTTGAATCACTGAAAATAGAGTTTGACTATCTACGAAATCACAAACGTAATTTTGCTTTGGTAAAGTTATTATTGTTATATTATATGAGTTGAAAGAACAAAAAACCTTCATTATTTAAACAATACAAGATAGCACGTGGTTTTGATTTACAATAAAATATTTATTTACACGATTAATAATAATTGTGATAGAATGTACTTAATACATTATATCAAGAATGAACATTGTTAAAAACTTAATCAAAGAATTTTTGTTACCAATTTTTTTAAGATAAATAGTAGTTAAGGAATTAATTACTGGGATAAAATTTACAGATTCAAGTTTTTTACGTTGAAGGTTTTACGTTATATATCCTCATTTTTCTGGAAGAAGACACTAACTAAAAAAGTTTTGAGAAATTGAGCTTTGAAGTTTTTCAAATGTTTGAAATACTACACCTTTTTCATTTAGTTTATTTGTACAAAACTGATTTTAGTTAAAATATAATTTATAAAAAAAGTGTGTATTCCTTACGGTATTGCTTGATATGAGGAACGTTTTGGTATAACTAATTAGTATTTTCTTCCAGAACAGCGTCAATATATTTTTCAGCAAATAAAAACAGTCAAGAAATAAAATATCTATTGAAATTAAATTGCTACCAATTATTAAAAATTGAATTTATAAGAATAATAAAAGCTTTAATCAAAAACGCTTATTTATTTAAAGCTTAGCCATATCGTGTGTTAAAAATTATCATAATATTTTTTTATATTGCTTTTCATTAATTCATGTTATTTCATCATATATAAACATAATATATGTATGTTCTTGTATATTTAAAGTAATACAGAAAAAATAGCATGAAATCTGACCGGAAACAAATGTGTATTAGTTTGATGATGTTGCTTGTTATGATAAAACTTATAATTATGTTATGAAAATAATCGCTTAAAATAAAAATATTACATTTTGTTAACCCTTTCAATAGTACGGCCGTATATATACGGTGACATATTGCGTCATCTTTATCTATTTCCATTCACATATTTGTTAGTCAATTATAATTATTTCTTCAGATTTTAATACTAGACATATCTATTAGTGATTTTTGGAAGTCACATTATTTTATTTTTTTGTTTCAAATGAACAAAAGAATTTTATTAAAAGGTTAATATTTCAAAACAAATCTGTAGCCATATAATACTGAGCGTCAAAATTCAGTTCGGCTTAGCACCTTTCCTGGAATCAACGTCAATAGACAACCATATGCCAACTGATGAACGCAATAGAAATCTAAGGCTGAATTGAAAGTAAAAGTTTACAAATAATTATTTGAAAGAATTACTTCATTTATATTTTAAAGTTTTAAAATTCTGAAATTATTTACTACTTCAAATTATAAGTAATTGTCTTCCTAGACCCATTACTCCGAAAAAAAGGTTTTTTATATTTTTGTGCATAGTAATAGTAAAAATAATCAAAATATTCAAAAAAATCTAATTTAATAAAAAACTAACCCACTTATCAAAGGGTACTAAGAAAATAAATTATTAATATTTTTAATATCTTCAACAGGATGGACCAGAGTTCCGGCTCTGGCGTGGAGCAGACGGTTGAGAAGAAGTCCAAACTAAATGGATTTTTGAACCTGAAGACTCCACTCATCTCCACAAAAACCCTGGGGTAAGTAAAACTTATTGCAATCATTTTATTCAGCATCAAAAAATAAAACTTATACTACTCTTCAACAGGTGTCGTCTTGAAAATTACCTCTCGAATGAGTTTTGGTTAAATGCATACGAAATAATGATAATAATATAATTACAATACGATAACAATATTACGTGTATATTTCGATAAAATTTATTGTGAAATTAATTTAAAAAACATATTGTGTATTTAGGGACATCTATATATATTGTAAGAAGACTTTATCGCTCAGAAGTATGGGTTGATTCTATGATAAACTTTCAAGGTGGTTTGCGTCTATGTAATATAGTTTTATTGTTTTAAAATTGAATTTAAAAATTCAGTGAGATTAAAATTTTCCAGTAAAACAAAACTTTTAATAATTCCTCTTTGTCATAATAAAGAAGGCCAAATAGTGACAGAGAAGAGTTGAAGATTTCTTGAGATATTTCATTTCCGATGGGAAATTGGTTGGAAAGTTTCTAACAGAGAAAACAATAACATTCTTATTTAAGAAACTTAATGTTTTTGAAATTTTCCATGGTTGTAAATAAACTGCATTTTCTTGCATTAAACTTTCTTACTCTCAAATTATTAGAGCGGTTTTATTTCAAATGAAGTTTCAAAGATTTATCGACATGTTTTCTGGGTTGAAAATACTTGGATTAACTTATCGTCTTTGTTGGGGATGTATTAAGTCTCTAGCGTCATCAAAATTCCCCACAGTAAAAAGCATTGAAAATCAAAGATTTTGTTTCCTGTTACACATTTCGTAATATAATTATCTAAAATGATTACAAATGATATAAATTAATATAATGTTAATTTCATTTTATACACTTGTTCGTCTGAATATAAACTAATTTATTCGTTTTTATACTTATACCTAAATCGTGCTTTGTTAAGTTTATTAAAAAGTTATATTATAAACATTTGAAGACAAAATAATGTATAATTCATTCAGATTATATAACCATTTTTATAAATATAATTTGTCTTCTACTTTTGTTTTCGATTGTTTGACAAATGTTACTCAATCTTAAAATAATTTAATTTCAGCACGATAAAAAATAAATGAAATCGGTAATACTGATGTTGCATCCCTACCTACACTTTATATTTCCTTGAATTCTGAGTTGAAGCAATGGCATTAATATGCAGCTTTTCTGCTTTTGATAGTCTCTAATACAAAGTCTTTTGGCTGATTGGCTGACTTTAAGCCCAAGCATTGTTTACTTGAGCAGCCATGACAATCTGCACTTGTAATTAAAATATTAGAATTACCAAAACCGGGTAAAATGTCAAATTTAATTTAAAAGAAATAATATATTTCAGATTTTTACTAACAGCTCTCTATACTTATGGTGTAAAATAAATATTATTTAATAATTTCTTAAATCGGTATTAAATATGAAATATCGTCGTTGATTTATTCATCATGTATTGACATTGTTTTTTATTTGCTCTTTTTATCTATTTTTGATATTTCATAACCGATATTAAATATGAAATAATGGCAATTATATTTTCGACCGATATTGCAATACATAATCTCCGCTGTACACCAGTACATGCACATCTCGATATCCTGGGCCATATAATATATAAGATCACCAGCAATTTTCAAATTGAGTAAATTACTAAGATTGTTTGCACACCATTGTTTTAATTCGTATTTAAATAAGATTGACGGTTAAAATTTATTTATATAGAATCCCTTTGTGAAAAAACTATGCGCAGAAATAAATCCTTCCTTTATTTCGGCAGTTTAAAACCAGAAATACTGCAGTAGTATGAAATATAAAAATGTATTGGTAAAATTATTGCAAATGAACCAAAAATGCTCGCTTTTCGATTCTGTCAACAGATGTCAAGTGAGGTCGTACGTAACTGGAATTTAGAGTTACTATTTTCTCCACTTCAATAAATAGCTGTTATAGTTTCATCTTCACGCTTTCCAATAAAATGTTGTTTTGCTGTTGACGCCTTTTTCCGTAATTTAAAATGAAAACAATGTAATTCAGTTTTATTCATTTCACGTGTTTTTATTCGTAGGACAAATAAATGTTAACTGAAAACGATGTTTATATTTGTTTTGGCAATAAATTTAATTAGTTCACATCAAAATGCTGACATTTAATTTAAATTTTTTTAATTTAAATATAATATACATTCTTTTAGTTAAAAAGCTCTCAATGAGCAAAACTAGTCCCTATGATTATATAAAATTGGTACAAGTATTTTATTGTATAATGCTATAAACATAAAGATATACGTAAAATAATTGATTAGGTTTTAAAATATTAATATACAGATTGATTGCGGAAAAGGCAAGAGGACGTGTTTTGGTGTGGGTTACGTCCTTTTGCCTTTCCATAGTCGATACGTTTTTGGTATGTTTATTAATATCGGTATGTTCTCCGATCTCACTTCAATCGAAACTAAGACGTTGCAAACATTCTAATGAGCTGTATTATATAACTTTACTATTTATGCAATGATTCAATTTCAATATCTCATAATTGTTGTCAATACATTCATGTCAAAGCATTTTATTAGTATTTATTAAAAAATTATATTATCATTCACTAATTTATTAACATCTTAAAAGTGGTCATTTTTATCTCACGTTTATTAAAAACTTTACTGAAATCAAGAAAAAACTTTCTGATTAACTTACAGTTGGTATTGAAAAATAAATAAAAATCTTTTTCTACATTTTTTACTGAAACTGATTCATACCGGTTGTGTTGTCAACAACAAAAATTGAATTCCTAAGGCCTCACTACTTGGCTAAGTACTAAAGCGAAATGTATGTAGATAATAAATATAGGTACTATATTTTGAATTTGAATTGTTGAAATTTTCTACATTTCCATGTATTTCGTCACTAACGACCCGGGTTTCGCCTTTCGGCATCTTCAAGCATTCTGACTGACAGTAAATAGTTTATACCGTTACAAGTATAAGATAAAATACGATAAAATATTATCATTAAGTCGAACTAATTAATTCCAATATTGACCCGACAACAATGACCCGTTTTCCTAGTTGAAATAAAATTAGATTACCAATGATTTTTTTTTCTGTATCCGCTCCCAACGTGGAGCATGTGGTCTCCTAATGGTGGTTACAACAACAAAGACTGTTTGTTACTCAGTTGCTCAACGTCTCTTTCTTCAAAGAGAGTAGAGATAGAAGAATATGGCTAGGGCAGGACTAGTGATTAGCTAATCGCTCTCGGTACGCCCCGTGGGGATGGGATGAGTGGATGAGGAGGGAGATTCAGAGATCACAAACACTCCGAACTACGAACAGAAAATTCATAAATTGATTGAGAGATCAATTTATGAAAACCGTCCGCACCGGGAATTGAGCCCGAGACGTCCGTATCAGTAGCCAACGAACGCTACGGACACCAACTGTGATACCCTCTTTTAATAGATGGTGGGTTATAAAAATTCAATTCGAAGAAAGCATTAATATACCTACTTATTCCAAAATAGTTAGTGACGTTAGTTCCAAATAAGCTAGTGACGAAATACATGGAAATGTAAAAACTTACAACAAATCAAATTTGATATTGAAAAGCCGTCAATCACCCCCAGTCGATATCTTAAATTATATATATTATACTCTGAAATATTGCAGACTCAATATATTTTTTGTTTAAAGGTGATAGACAAATTTTCTTGAGCACTGACTGTACTACATGGTAAAATTATTAAAGCTTTTTACATCACGTTGTGAGTTTGAAAAATTGTTGCGAAGGAGAAAATTCTTGACGAAAAGTATTAGACACGTTCAACGTAATATTGCTTTTCTTTCATATCCTAGATGCAATATAATTTTTCTCCCATTACTGTATGAATACGACATTATGCATAACCCCTTCTGAAATTTTTTAACAGTTTTTGATAAAAGAACAACGATAAACAATTTATTTTAATTAATTAAACATATTATAAGAGGGCTATTGTTCTTACAAGCACCGTCGTCGAAAACAATAGAAAACATAATTAACGCATGTATTTCAAAAACTGTCATAAACAGTGTATTTCGAAATTTATTAATGTTTTAGTAAAACCATTACCAAAACCTATTTGGCTAAATAAATTCGTTATTCGATCTTTTATATAAGTAATATAATACTCATTTCACTTTAAATATTGTTAATTAAAATAATTAGATTTTATACCACGATAAAACCAAAAATAATGACAGGCCCATTCAATAAATATATTAACATATTTTGTAATTTTAATAAACAATACAACGCTCTTAAATATCTGAAATGAAATTTTGAACTTTGTCATTTAAAATTTCAAAGAATTTTTAATTATTTATTATTCTTTTTACTCATTGTTCCTGTCAAGAGTTGTGAAGCTTTCGAATCGAAAGCGTTCAATAAATTAACAAAAATATGAATTGTTTTAAAGCTATATACCTACAATCTAGATAAAACGACAATTCTTGTTTTCAAATACATGAACCACACTAATTATCTTTTATATTTAGCAAATATAAAATGAAAATGATGTATGTAAATGGACAGCTATATAGGCGTAGGTAAGTTACAATAATTTATTATCAAAGATTCAGGATAGCAAAATGAAACGCTTTTTTTTGGCGATAACTTTGTGGAAATTCATTTTTTATATAAAATTGTTAACTTTACTACTAAATCTTTGACACGTGTTTTGGCTATTTGAAAAAAATCTTATGCTAACTAACTAAAAAATGAATAAAATTACGATATAGTTAGTCTGAAGATGCTTATCAAAGAGATGAAACACGAGTTACCTTTGAGGACTCTAGTATCAAAACTCTTGTTTAGAATCTTCACCAATGTTTGTTTTTGGCAAAAATATAAAACCGTTTTTATGCTACAGTTACAAATGTATAGTTTGATACAAAGTAAAACTGTGGTGAGTTCTCGTAGAAAACCTCTGTTGAGATACGTCCATTAGAAGGGGTCATATGCTCTATATTGGGAGCGGACATGGTAAAAAAACTGTGGCTACACCGTGATATGGAAAAAAAACACTGATGACCGTGACAGTTCGATGCTGCACTCTCATTGGCTGGAAAGAAAAGTTTTTAAAATGAACAACATTTTCACATTCATTATATATGTGAGTTTTTAAGTTTGATAAGATATTTTACAATAAAAATAGTAGGTGTGAACAGGCGATTTTAATATAGTGTAGAGAGTAGAGAGTGTAGAGTGTACGATGTATAACTTTGCACTTTTTACTACACAGATATGTTTTCTGTATAATACGCAGAACGTATCAGTGATTTAGTATGTATGGATCTCATGATCCTAGAGATAGATTCCGTGAACCCAAATCCTAGAGCCGCAGTTTCGAGCCGAAGTGCAAAGCTATACTTCATATTTATAATTACAAAAGCGTTTTTTACCTCATGGTGGTCTATTTCGAGAAAAATGTGGTTTTGGCTTATTAAAAGTTATTGAAAGAATCATACAATAAATATAATTCTGTAAATTTGGCCATATTAAACAATAATATCATTCAAAAGTGATAGCGAAATTTCAATATAAATTCATCATTTGCGGCCGAGTTCCTTTTGAGGGCTTATCTCTTTCACCTAAATTTAAAATTTTATTTTCACACGAGGTCTTGCTATTTTTCTTGATAAAAATAAGATAGTAATATAATTGCAAGGAATCCAAGGATCTAAATCTTTCCTTACGTCATTCTGGATTTAAATAATGTAATTTATTTACATTTAGAAGAGGGCTGTTCATAATCGTAGACATTTATCACACCACAGCTATAATTATAATAGTCAGTTTAGTACTCTACCACTGCAATTAGGGCATTCAATCCGGACTCTTTTTATGATCCCGGGATTTTAGGACTTTTTCAATACCGGAGATGGTAACACGTAATTTCATGATGTAAATTTATATTCAAAATTAAATTTGTGTATGTTATGGCTTCAACTGGGATGAATATATATGATTTTGTATTTTTTTGGCATAGGAACATTTCTTTTTTATTTACTGAGAAGATTTTATTTATCAAAAAAAAATTGAAATATGAGAAGGAGGGAGATCACAATACATATTATATATGTTAATTATGTTGGTAATATAAAAATGTATGTACATAAACAAACCGAGGTACATGTTGTAGTTAAACAGGACGAAAAATGAAATATTTTTTAATATTTACGGTGAATCCCGAAATTCCCGGATCGGAAACCTTATTTGCAATATGGTGTTGTTAGTAAAGTTTAGTGCAGTCATTATAATAACAAATTTGAAACATCTTAGATATATATTTTTCTATCCCAATAACAGCTTGCTTGCGGAATTAATATGGTTACGTCTTCAGATCAGGGAATCCGGGGACCCCTAATGTAATGTCATTTAAAAATATTAAGAGCTTCAGATTGTTAAAAATATTTCATTGACTTGACTTTTTCGATTAGGATACATATTTATTCTGAGCTACGGTTAAAAAAAGCTATCCTCAACTAACATCAATTGGAAAACGCTGGCCTGAAAATGATTATTATCGATTTAAAATACTATTTTTTAACCATGTTCGCTTCCAATATGAACATATTATGGCCTTCCAATTGAGATATTCCAACAAGTTTTTCAATGAGAAATTCTCGTTGCTCAGTTGCGAAACCTCTTTTTTTTCAAAGATTAAGATAGCAGGATATTGTTACGACAGTGCAAATCGCTTATCGCTCTCGCTAAGTCCTGATTTTAGAATCGGATTGCTGGGAGAGAATTTTAGGCATCACAAACATCTGTGCCTTTGAACGGATATCCACATGTCGATTAAAAAGAAATCAATTTTTGAAACTTTCCTTACTGAGAGATTTGAAGCCAAAGACGTTGACTACTCCACCACAGAACCGGTAAAATATGGTATAAGAATATGAAATTAGGTGGAATATATATTGAATTGCAACCGGATTGCAAAAACCACTTATTAATGTCGGAAAACAATTGTAATGCAATTTAAAAAATCACTTTATTAATATTTTATTTTTGTGTGATAAGCATCCTCAGACAAAACATATCTTGTATAGCGTATTTATATCGTGGGTATTGATTCTTTATCTCTTAATAATTTATTCAGATATTCCAACAAATGCAACAAAAAGAAACTACTCGTCCTATTTACAAAAAATCAATAATTGAAGTTATTCCGCTACAGCGTTACTATTTTTTATTCAATATGTGTGTTATATGTTTTATTAAAGGTTAGCTACCACGGTGAAAAAATATAAAATGTGATATCTATAAATAAAGAAAAACGTGTTTGAAAGTCGCATTTTAATGGTGCATAGGTTCATGATTGATATTTGTTTCCGCTTTGTCAATAGTTTGTATCGTAGCTTTGTAAATTGCTTCCTGCGAGGGCTCATTAGCGGGGAACAAAACAGATGCCGCAATAATTCACGACTCTTGCTTTATATTTCAGCACGTGCTGCCTCTTGTATAATTTATACATTTTTTTTAAAAAACATTTTCGTGATGTTGAATTCTTTCGCTAGCATTTAGGTACATATCGCCGACTCAACTATCGAATTGCTCATTTAATTTGAATAAATTGGTAAGGAAAGTAAACAAAAACTTTACCGTTCAAAATTCAAACTAATTTGGAAGAATTTTCTTCACTTAGTTTAATTTTATGATGCAAAGTGTTTTATAAAGTATTAAAAAGCAGCAGTAAGGTCTGTAATATAAATTATGTTATGTGATTTAAAGGAATCGTTTTTACATTATAACAAGAAAATGTATTGCATTCAATAATAATAACAATAATTGTTATTCAATATTATCATTACCTCGACCGCTAATCGGATAAGACTATAGTTTTTTTAAGCACCGTGGAAAACGATTTATAAATATAAAGTCGTTAAACGAAAATTGAAAGCAATACTAATCCAATTTTAACTGGCAAATCTTGGTGGAAAGGCATTATATTTAAAAAAAAATATTTTGTACTTTTTTCCCATATTTTTATAATGATCAGGAACAGTTCCGCTCATCGTGAGCATTATCAATTGACAAAATACAAACTAACAACTCTATTTATATAATCCAGCAGGATTTATCAAGTCGGCTGAGTGGGGCAGTGGTCAACGTCATTGCCAACGGAAATGGATATCTCAGGTTCAAGTCCCGGTGCGTACATAAATTGTTTTTTCAATTGATTTAGGGATTTATGTTCGTGGGCATGAATGTTTGTGATGTTTCAAACTCCCTCCCACCAAACTGATCCTGAAAACGGGGCACAGCAAGAGCTATGAGCTAACCACCAGTCCTATCCTGCCCTAGCACTTTCCTTCTGTCAATACTCTCTTCAAAAAAGAGAGTTTGAGCAACTGAGTAACAAGCAGTTCTCGTAGAAAAACTTCTATTGAGTTACATCCATTAAGTGACTATATGCTCTACACTGGGAGCTTACATGGTAAAAAAATTATATAAAGATTTATATTTCATCAATCGATTATAAAAAAATCATTATAAAAATGTGGAAGTAGTACAAAATAAATTGTGTTTTATTTTAAAATGTAATAATAAACAATTCCATTGGGTGAAACACAAAAAAAATTCTGCCTTTCCGGCTGTAATGGAGATTAGAGTGGGCAGTTATTATGAAATAGCTGCCACAAAATCCGTGTTAAAAAGTAACGATTTCGCTTAGAAGTAATGGCTGTTTTGTTTGAAGGTTTTGTGAAACTAAATACACTTAACAATATTTTTTTCTATTCTGATAATAATGCTTTCCTGAAATGAGTAAATCAAATTTTTAAAATGCCCTATCACATAATATATGTAACAAAATCTTAATTTGTTATTAGGTAAAAGATATCGGTACACTTTTAGTTAAAACACACCGACACAATTATTTCTAAAATCCAATAGTCAACAGAGTTTATAAAAAGGTTCAGAGACAGATTTCCGTTACATCTTATCACCACTAGCACTAGTTTCTCAGTATTATCTAAAGTCTAAAGAATCCACGACATAACCTCATTCTGTCGGCAGTAATAATGTAGGCTTTGGGGGACAGGAAGCTTTCTTTGATATTACTTAGCCTCGCATTCCTCCACGTGCCGACTATCAGGAAAATTCCTGGGAAATTCACATCACGTTGCCATCAATATTATTATTCTATTAAGCGAATGGCCGTAATGCAGAGAGCTTTTGTATTATATTAATTCAAATGTGAGTGATAACACTTCCATTGCTCAATACAATTTTAATGCGAAACGAAAGCTCAGACATTTTTTAAACAGTTTGATTTTAAAAACTATTGATTGAAAGTTCGTATTGCTTATTTTTATGTTTTTATTTAACTGTTCAATACAACGCCATAATTTGCATTAAAACATATTTTTAAGCATTTGTCAATCTGACACTAATTGTGATAGAGTAGAACATATTAAAATCTGACGTAACGTAATCGAAATTCTTTTATTTTATGTAGAAATATCAACTAAAAAAAAAAACATTTATCATCTCCGATTAAGGATGGATTCAATGGCATTTTTCTCTGCTATAACTGCACCCATTTTCTATAATACTGTTAATGAATAATATTTTTTTGAATATAACAAACATTCTCCATCTTATTGAGAAAATTCTCAAATAAATACAACTTAAAATAGCACATACGATTTAAATAACTACCTACGCACCGCTTTAAAATATGAAAAATTAATAAATACTTAATATAAAATTAAATTAAAAATTAATAACTTAGTTATTTCAACTTAGATAAACCAAGTGGAATAACAAAGTTGTCAATTTTTATTTTTATTTTATATTAAAAATGAACTTCCACAAAGTTACCGCCGAATCCATAGAAAATAATAAATACTTTTTAATGCTCCGAGTGATACTCCGAGAGTACGAAGAAATAATTGAATTCAAAAATTAAAAGTAGTTGTTCTTAAATTATTAATTTGTTCGTCACTTTATTGTATAACTCTTCTATTTGCTATTTCTGAATATTTATGAATTATTATGTAACTAATTATATTTTTCTCACATAATTGGCTTTTTATTATGGGCTAATTTTCGATTTTAGGTTAGTAGTTATTGACTTGTAAAAGGTCATTAAAATTTGAACTGTAGACTATTTAATTTCGTTTATGTGTAATTTGTATGATTATCTGTAAATTATTGTCATAAATCATAACCAATTGATAGATAAAGCTTGTAATTATTAAACTCAATTTCATATAAATAGATTTGTTAAGATTTCCTTTCTGATCATTATGGTAATATGGAAGAAGTACAAAATGTATTTGAAAGTTTGATTTTTTAAAAGATAATACCTTTTCACCACGAATTGACAGTTAACACCTTAAAAGTGAAATCGTTTATATTGAAGGTGTAAATTGCAAAACCTCCCATTTAGACGATGTCACAAGACAAATCAAAGATAGTCAGAGAAGCTGTTGCTACTCAATTATTATATATACGCCCTTTATGGAGGGTAAACCAGCACACACAACAATTTGGTTAATTAACTTTGAAAATGTCGTGTAGAACAGCTAACATTATAGTTTAAATTTAAATAAATGCTTTAATAGACTGACATGGCAGAGTTAGGGCTTCCAATCTCGGAATCCTAGTCAATAAGTCGATCTCGAATTTCGGGATTCACTATAAATCTTAAAAAATAATTCATATATCAAATTAAATACTTTCTGATTAACCACAACGTGTAGGTACCTTAATTTGTTTATGTTTATACTTTTTTATAATACCTATATAATTAGCAGAAAATTTATGTATTGCGGTGTTCTTCCTTTTCATATTTTTTAACTGCCAATGACAGGAACGGATAATTTAGACAAAAATATGTTTTATTGATTTTTTTGCATTATTTTTTAAAGAAATCAATTTTAGCTAGCTGTTTACCTATAAATAAAATATCATTGATAAAAAAATAAAAAAACTTTCCCTTGGCCAAAAAACATAAAATAATATATTCATTTCAATTGAAACAATAATGGACACTTCATTTAATTTTAGATAAACAATTTAAAACATCAACCAATCCCGGAATCCTGAAAAGTAGTGAATTTTACAATTCCGGGATTATAAAAAGGGTCCGGAAATGGATACCCTAGTTAGAGTGCTGCGATCATCAACCTTTGGATGACTGTATCAACAAAAACAAAAGAATTGTCTGAATCCAACAAAGCAGTGTTTTAGTGCGCACTAAGCAAAAATTGTTGTCTGCTGTGAAACTCAATTCCGCTTAATGAAATAACACACTCTGTCCGAAATAGTTGTAAGGTCTTGTGATATTTGATATAATATATATTATTATGTGTATAAAGTAATAAAAGAATTCGTGTATGAACATAAATTTTAAGTTATCATCATTATATTTCTTAAGCGAAGATTTTTCTTCTATTTTATAAGACCGACATCTGTTGTTGACAGTAGTAAGTTTACTTGGTTATATTGGTATAACTGTACAACCTACAGGTTACTAAAATGTTGCTTAAATTATCAGTTGAAATTGCTATAGTATATAAACATATAATCATTTTCTAACTGCGATGTTAGCGATACATTTGATTTTCTGTCAGACTGGATAGAAAAAATATTAGTATTTTATACACTAGGTGGCAGTGCCATTTATCAATACTCTCTTAGCAATCACTCTCTCTGTCAGCGCAGTTCAGTGCTCTGTATTAAAGATCCACAGCTTAGTAAGAAAAATAAATATTGTACTTTTCTAGCCTACAGTTAGTACGCTTCACAAAAAAATGTATTACATTTTTAAGAGTGCGGTTTTTCAATCAAATTTATCAATGCTTCGTTATCCATTATTGCTAATGAATTATTTTACTAGGAAAGCTGTACAAAAGATCCTGTCAATAATTTTTTGTTCGTGCCTGATTGCTCCGGGCTGGGAACCAAAATAAAATAATCCCTTAGACTTTTCTCCATCGCAGTAAGGCTTAGAAAATTTTCATTCACTGATTTCACATATTATCTTTCCGAGGTTCATAATAATCACAAATAAGTTTACAGCTGATAAACAACGATTTATTTTAGTGAGATTATTTAATTCGTTGTGATGTAAAAATCGAAAAATAAAGCTTATATATCATTGATACTCTCAAATCATTTACCAAAGGAAGACAGTTAAATTAAACGAATCAATAATACAAATGAAAGTTCCAATTTAATTTTCATTTGAACTGTAATTGTACATGTATTACTTAAGTTTAACCCCTTACAGATGAGCACACTGTGCTATTTTTTACTCCCAGATAAAATTGTTTTTTTTTTCATTAATAATAATCTTCGAGATAATAATAGGTATATGGTACTACACGAATATTTATATACACGTAATATAAGTAAGGTTGAGAGATACCGGATTTTTTACACCAGCTAGAAGTTACAACTTTGCAGTTATTGCACTAAAAATATACTGATGTCTTAAAATTTCCCGATAATTAATAAAAAAAAAAATTTTTATGCGCATCATATTTAATAAAAATAATGAAAAATGCTGTCATCTCAAAATGCAAGATCTTTTGAATGTGCGTATTAATTAGATTTTGTTCATTAAAATTCGTTGCAATGTAACAATAGAAAAATAATTTTATATTATAATAAAAACCACTTATAAGGGTGAAGAAATAAGATCTTAACATAAAAAGACACGAAAGAATAAGGTATAGATGTTATTAGCATCAAAAATTGCACGTTAGCGAGATTGCTGAATCTATGATCTAAGAACATTTTTGGCAATACTATTGTGGCCATACTATATGTCTGTTTGAGTATAACCCAACATCATAGCAAGGTTAATTATGGCCGGTCATTTTGTGCATATATTACTTACTAAGATACACTACTCATACAGGAATTTTATGTTTATACGGCATATATTCATCGTAAAGTGATTGAAGATGTAATAAAATATAATAAAAACAACAAGTATTTATATTGAAGTAGTAATTAATTACATTTGGCGTCTGTCGACGCCAAATGTAATAGTTTTTATAGATCTTGAACAGAGACGCACATATCGAGCAGAACGAGAAGAGAATAGATTTATTCTGAAAATATTGCCGTAATATCGATTGCGTTTGATATTCAAAATATTGTCCAATAATGCTGTCGGCAAGTATGCGTGATGCGGAGCAACACGTTTCAGCTTATAACGGTAGTGTCGGGCCTGTTGAACATTTTGCGGCAATAGTGCCATATGTTGCTGTGTTATACAAGACAAGAATAGTTTCTCGTTTACAAGCGGCTTAAGGTTTATTTATATTGGCCATTATTTTATTAAACTGACGTTATCGTGGGCATGCGCAACGTGCGCATAGGTTTTGAAGACCGAAAAAAAATGTTCCCAGTTGCACATTTCCTTCGATTAGGATATTGCCGTTCTTGCAAGCGTCCACTTTAAACTTCTTGACAATTTTATTGGTGGTCACCAATAGTAATAGCACTGAGAAATACTTTAACATTTTTCAACTATATTGCTTTTTATTTTTATATATTCCGAATAGACGTGAATTAGTTCAGACAAAGATGAGCTTTTTTTAAAGTTTTCTCTACAGTCTTGCCTGTTTATTTGTATTTTTTATGTATTGTATACTTCGTACGATCGTGTTGAAAAAGCATTTTTTTGGAATTTATTTATTATAAAAATTAATTTGATATCTGTGACATACAGCAATTTATCCGTGCCTAACGGGTTAAAATATAAACTTCAATAGCCTCATTTAAAACAAAAGCACTCTCAAAATAATAATTAACGAAATATCTCCAACAGTGAAAACACTCAACCAAAATACATCCAACAAAAATATTATTATTTGAATAATTTATAAACACTGAATAATATATAAACATATAGCTATGAACACAATCAGTGGATAGATATTTAAAATTTAAATACATTATTGTTTTAAGCAAGTGCTTTGTTTCATAAATTCGAATGTTCGGCTTGGAATAATAATAATTCAAAATTTATCAAACACAAACAATGGAAAGCTAAAGATTTTAGTGTTAGCCTTCAATCGCAACAGGATAAATTCGAAATTTATTTTGTTTCATTGGTTTTCATAGCGTTAAAATCAAAAGATCAGGGCTGGGTTTTTGATTTTTTGTTAGTTGTTTGAGTTAATTCAATTTCAAAAATAATATGTCTACTTGGTTGCCTGACATCTACTAACTTTAGTCCTTCACCCTTTGACAAATCGTCGTTGTTCTGGAATAAAACACTAAGTCGAAAAAATGACAAATTGTGTTAGTTTTACTAAAATGTTCTTTATTTCATACCATATGAAAGTACACACTTATTTTTATAAATTAAACTTTTACTTAAAAACAGTTTTAAACAAACAAAAAAAATTAAAAACGTATAGCATTTCAAACATTTGACACACTTCAAAGTTCAATTACTCAAAACTAGTATTTTTCAGTTAGTGTCTTCTTCCAGAACAATGACAATATGTTAGTAGGTTTTAATCTATTGTCATTTTCTTGATAGTATTGTTTATTTTCTGTAAAAATATAAAGCTTGCGTTACTGTGATATGAAAGAGAAAAAATATTTATTTAAATTAAAAAAAGCAACTTTTTAATAAGATCTGAGCATACGAATGGAAATGAAAACCCAACATGGAAATGTACAAAATCTCAACAATTCAAATTTGATATTGAAAATCTATCAAGCACCCTTAGTCGATATCTTAAATGAGAAGTTTTTCTCTTTGTAGCTAAGTTGATCAACCTCTTTTTTTCGAATAGAGTAGGGATAGAAGAATAGATCTAGGACAGGACTAGTGGTTAGCTAATCGCTATCGCTACGCCCCATTTTTTTGGAATTGTACGAGTGGAAGGGAATTCTAGACATTACATACATCCATGCCTAAGAATAAAAAACCATACATCGATTAAAAAGTCAATTTATAAAACCTTCCATGTCTATGACCGGAGCCGACGACGTTGACCACTGCGATACGGAACCGACTATATTTTATATATATGAAAAAAAACATACTGATTATTCAGCTTACTAAAATATTTGCGAAGAAAATTACAAAAAGAGTTATAGTAGGTAAAATAGAAAACTCCTTTTATATATTTTTCCGCCATCAAGTGATATTAAAAACTTTAAACGAACCGTGAAAATAATTACTCCCGACCGTCTAGGAATATTCCCGTAATTAATTCCTCAGAATTTTTCCCGTCTTAAAAAGGATTTTTAAAAGCTTTCCTAATGAAAGCTAGAGACAAAAATCTCCATCATAGTTTTTAATCTGAAGTATTTAGCCATTTCTCTCGATTTATGAAGAGTTTATTTGAACTATTTTCTACTAGAAACTAAATGAGTACTCTTTTAAGTACGTACTCAGAACTATATTATATTTCATATTGCTAAGTGATCACTTATATAAATTCGAAAATTATATTTTTTATTACATAAATTTTTTACAAAACTTTTTTCTATAAATTTTCAAAGAACTATATTAAGAGTTACGTTTTTCTTATTTTTTTTATCTACCTTGAAACAGTTGTTAAGGGACCAAACGTAATTCTATCGGATACAATTAGACTGCTCATGGAAATCCAATCATTTAAGCGTATATTATTTTATGAATTTTGAAATAACATGTGTATTTAAAAATCATATATAATATTTTAAGAGGTATGCCGTGGTATATGTAACGTCACGCAGGTTTTTTATTATTTTTTCTGTGGGATTGCTAGCTTAAAGTGTTTTATTTTTATTTTCGAATGATTGGTTACTTTCGGCTCTAAGACATAATTGATAAATTTACGATTTTGTTATTTTTGAAATTTATGTAATTGTTTATTTCGGGTTTCAATGATAACAATTGAACACAATAATACGAATAAAAAATAATAAGCGTTGCTATGTATAGAGCATATACAGTGGAAATCGGTTATGGGAAATGAATATGTAACATTGATGTCCTGTGATCCCGCTTGGAGCAGAAGCGGGTAGTTTTTTTTTCTTCACTTCCATCGTTGCAGATAGAAGGGCGTGATCGCTGCAGAGCTAAGCAGTCCACAATGAAGACAATTCACGTGGGCACCAATTGTATTTATATAAATAGATGCAATTGGTGCCCGCGTGAATTGGCGAGTAGTTAGTATATTAATACAAGAATATACCGTGTTATTATCATATGTTAAAGGCAATCACATCTTTTCATTATCTTTGGTTAAGAGAAAATAATATCACAATAATTTTTATGTCAACAATTTATTCATTAACATTAAGGCTTAAAAAAAAGAATATTCGAACAAATAAGTATTCTTCTCATGTTGGTATTTTAAAGAAGTTTTAATTGATTTTTGTTTACCATTAAGAAAACTGGTTAATAATTCATTATCTGTACAATTTTATCATATTTGAGTGCATCGTCATTTTTCTGGAAGCAGACTATAACTGAAAAATATTAGCTTAGAGTAATTGGACGTTGAAGTTTTTTAAATGTTTGAAATGCCTTTTTCATTTAGTTTGTTTTTACAAAACTGTTTTTGAGTAAAAGTATAATTTGTAATGATAAGTTTGTTATTTCATAGAGTAGAACTTGAAATGAGGAATGTTTTGGTATATTTACAAATTTTTCGATTTAGTGTTTTCTTCCAGAACAGCGTCGATATTATCGTGATTAAATCATGCATTATTACTGCGTAGCAATATGAAAAGTTACTTGCTAGTTTTCTTACCCTATATGATGATATTATACTTACGGTGCTATGACTTCAAAGACAGAGTTTGTGAGAGTAGGTAATTAGTTAGACAAAATAAAAGAAAATTCTATAATATGATTACTTTGGGAATACTTTTCTGGGAGATCTTTATATAATGAGAGTCCGTATTACTGTTGAGATATTATGAAAGGAAAACCAACAGCAGGTAATAAGGCCTGTACACAAAAGATATATTGTGTTAAGATTTTAGCTCGCGTCCTATTTCCTTCAGCACTTAGCAGAATCTGATTTGACCTCCCAGCCTTTTAATGAAAGTTCGTCGTACCTAGCACCCGGCGATCCACCGTGACCGGAATACAAATAAAATCGGGTGCAAAACGTTTTAAATACTAAAGGTGTGCCAATTGTTAGTCGGGATCAAAAACCTTTGCTTAGGCATTTGGATGTGATGTCTTAGTGAAAGGGACGTGAAGGTTTTGCCAAAGGCGATGCTATTCTACCGAAATAGTTTTTTTTCGATTCTTCTTAGACCTTGAGACAACCAACGTAAAGATTCTTCATCATCATAATGGTGCCGTTTTTTTCATATCCAACCTCTACCGAAAGCATCTTCTCTACGTCAATTCAATGTAGATTGATAGTGCCATATATGGTTCAGAGTTCAGACTGATTGCTATGCTTTAACCGTATACAATATTTGGTTTGTCTATTATTCTTACTTCTACTGCACTTCATTTCTGATTTTATTTCACTCAAGTAATACATATTAATAAACTTACTCTTTCTCTCAATAGTAAAAATATCCCAAAGAACTACATTTTATTCATTTGTTTTATGTTTCTTCTTTTCTTTCGACGTTATAGTAATCCCTAGATAGTTAGAATCTTTTGACAACAGCTATCTATAGTTTTACACGCTTAATAAGCACTGGATTTAAAATTATTTTGAAGATTTAAAACAGATATAAATTCTACCTTTAATTACAGATCGTTGGTTTCACTTTCAACGTAGTAATTATCAACTTTAGGACACATGCATAAAGAAGGAAATGAAAATAGAATTTTATACAATACTATTTTAAATTAACCATCATTTTTAAGTGAATTTGATGATATTAATTTAGGTAAAAGACGCTTAGAATATGTATGCAGTATAAAGCATTGAGCGGCTTAAATTTCATAAGAAAACTTAAGATTAATTGAGCCTATATGCGGAAAAACAGTGTTTAGTCTTTATTTGGGTTTTTTTGTCAAAACATCTTTATCTAGTAAAAGATATTTTGATCAATAAATCATGTTATCGATAAAATTACTCAAACTATCATTCATCAAACACAAAATATTTTCGATAAAGGGTATCTCCACATCAACCAACCGCTATTATCGCTAATCAATGTTTTTGGGACAACGCTGATTTTTTCGCATATGGGTTTAATCATTGTTGATTTTTCAATTAATTGTATTCTATTTACAACTAGACTATGTAAATTATGATTATATTAAATCATAGAGGAAATAAATGTGTTTGATATAAAATATCAAATTATTTCCTGTAAATAGTTTTAAACGTTTAAAGCTAATCGAAGAAATAGTTCAAGTGATCAATTACTGACAATGTTTGTGATTATCCATCACGTTAAAAAGCAACAATACTTGTGGTAATTGTTCTATAAGATAAATGGCGTAAAATAAGCCATTAAAACGCAATTAATATAAAGAAATGAAATAAACATTTTTCATCTTGTCAATTTTAATGGATCAACCTTCATTGATATAAAAGCATCTCTTTGAAAAATCGTCTTATAATATAATACGATGAAAAACTTTATTCTGTTTCATAAATTACAACCTTACACGTCCAAAGACAAATGAAAAACACTCCCCAGCTGTGCAATAAACATTTTTCGCCATCCCTTTCAAACCATGACTCGTGCCGAAAAAAATAAACCATCCTCCCGCTTATTTTTTTGTTTGTTTATGTAGGTAAACTTTCCTCTTTTACCTCTGTTTCAATTAAAGTTCTGCCTCGCACTGCATTGAAAATACTGCTGGCTTGTCGTCACAATTTGTAAAGGCCGAATACGTTTTTATTATGAATGATGAAAGAAAGGATTCCCGATAAGATTTCTGTGCGCTTGATATTTTGCTTAGAATAGTTTGTTATCAAAATATATCATATTTTTTCACTGTTTACTTAACCTTCCCGTTTTCATGTTAGAAAAATCTCTTCGGATCTCAGGCAGTCACATTTTGTTACCGTGTGGGTTTTGTTTTATAAAGGCATTTATAAAGTGAAATGACAATTTCGAAGAGTGAAATATGGTTTTATGTAGTGTTAAGTAATTATTTTAAGTTATATTTCGTGCTCTTCGGATCTCAAAATCCTTGAGTCACATTTCGGTGCCGTTTGAAACAAAACGATTGTTTTATAAATTGTTATTACACTATCCTAATTGTTACTTTACTATACTTTATTTTTTTTATTTTATCAAACTATGTGAATCTTACAATTCTCGTATATCAAATAAAAAATATGGACGAAGCAACCATAATACGATGAAATTTAAGCGTTCAAATTTAGTGTCTATGTTTTCTCACAAACATCCCGGGCTTAGTCTTTAAGCATTTAAGTGAACAGATGACTTTGAATCGGACGATTCAAACTATGCGAAATTATCGAAAACGCAATAATCAAATTCTTCATTGCATAACAAGGTCGAAAGATGATTGACGTTTGAAACAAAACGATTCCACAAGGTGCTATCAATTTGCTTTTGTTACTACACTATCAATGAAAGTCGAAAATCTATATTATTATTTTTTATTTTAAAAAAGGTCAGAAAGCATGTTTCTTCATTACAAAAATACACTACAAAAACCGTTTCTATATGAACATGTATTGATAACACAGATGAAGATTATATACGTGGCTTAAAAAAAAACTACATTCATCATTGAGCGAATTTTTATTTTTCGTTATCCGTTAAACGATAAATAAACTCGTTAATAATTCAGGCCATGCCGTTGGTTCGTTACTGCGCAGCACCGGTTTAACCCTTCAATGACTCAAGATAATCAAATTGGTAAATTCGTTTTGGATTGAATAAGCCCGATTTCGAAAAATATCAAAATCATCACATTATAAGATTTTTCAACGACAATGAAATAAAGTGATATCATCTAACTTATATTATGATAACATATATTATAATGCTTATTTTGACAAGATCCAAGTCTTGTATTTAGAGTTTTGACTGACTAAATGCATAAATTTTATATGTAAATTTAGGGATAAACTTTTAATCCGCGGTAATTATTAATCTTAACTTAATGATAAAAATGTCTCATTTTATTACCGTTAAATGAATAGTAAAAAGATATTTTAAAGTTTTGTAAAAAAATCAAAAGAAAATACATTATTTTGAATGATAATTTGAAAAACCATTATGTGGGGGACGAATCAATACGAATGGAAGCTCAGACGAGATGGAAATACTAGGGTATAAAGATAGATACAGGCAGAACGCGCAATACCGTCAGCAGAAAAGGACAAGAGTATTTTATCACTGGCTGTCGGCCGCTCTATCCTTAAATAAAATCTCTGTAATAATACACATTATGAACACGATTCCTAAAAACACATATCGTCACCTTGGATAAACAAGATTCTATCTGTAAAAGAACTAAAAATGTTCAAGATAAAAGCAATTTAAGATTTCAGAAACTATAATTTTCTGAATGAAATACACTTATGCATCCACAGACGTGAATGAAAGAGACAACCGACTTAGAGACTGTGGTTTCCTTCACGCAAGGCTTCTAATTATGTATGCAGATGGAAACCTTGATGCACTGTATCATTTGTATATTTTTCAGATAGAACATTTTTCTAATTTGAATTCTGATGGATATACGGACAATTGTAATGTTTTTTTGATATAGAGCAAATCGTATTTTGAATGCAAATAAAGGTGCATTAAAAAATGATTTTGTGACAAAACAGTAGATGGAACCATATTTACCCAAAGATGCATTACTTTCACTCTTATTGATTAAATAAGGCGCAATAATTCATAAATGTTGCTCTGATATGTAAAAAGACGAAAAAATATGGAAGATAAATTTATTTTTGTACCATTAAAAACAGAAATCTTTTTTATCTCAAGTGTACTAGTACGAGAGACAAAAGAATTTCATACTATGATATCTAAAATTGGAATATTTTATTCATATCTTAATTTGATGGCTTGTTTTGAATGTTGAATAGATTTTTTGCCTAGCTTCTGCAAAATTAATATTCAATGCTTTAGGGTTAACCGTTCCTTTATACTTTTAACGTTTCGGGGGATAGTTTTTGCTTGAAAAAGTACTTACAGAAGCGAAACGGTTTGCGGCACTTTTTATGGTGTTAGTGTACCACCGAAACTGTCAAATTCTAAAAACTGTCTACATTTCAGTGCCCAAGAGGTTAACTGAAAAATTTTGTGTTTTTATATTTATGAGCACAAAGAAAAAAGCTTTTAGAGCTTAGAGGCTATTTTTTCTATATTCATAAGATTTTTATTTAGAATAAGAAGCAGTAGCACAAGGACTATTTTTAGTAAATAATAAATTAACACGTTTGTTAATAAATCGTAAATTATTTTTAAACTATATCAAATGTTCACCATTTCCATTTCCTTTCACCGCGGGATCGTGTTTCGTCTCTAGCAATCTCAGCACATAAAAAACGGGATTCGGAAAGCTTCTTCTTAAGGGAATTAAGTGTCGTACTGCAAGATGGACCCAATTGGAGGTATCCAAGTCATTACATTTTTATTCTGCCAGTATTAGACTTTTATAATATTATCAAGCTTTTTAAAGTTAACATGTAATCATATGTTTTTTTAAGTGATGACTATAGATAAATTATTAACTGTCAATTCTTGACAGAGAAACACCGATTCGAAGTGATTATTCTACAATGCTGTCATATGATGAGGACAGAAATCGCTTAACGAGTGAGCATTTCCATTTTTAACGTGATATATCGTTTATTTTATTTTTGTAATGAAAAAGTTTTATCCAATAAAATTTTCATAAACTGAAAACATTTTGGACGGCAAATTTGTTTTTTAATGTAAAACATTTAACGATGAAAAACTTCACATTTTTTTATAAACACTTTCTTTCATTATTTGGTTTCACGCGGGTTTTTTTTATTAGTGAAAGTTTAACCAAGATGATTGATTCAAATAACTTATATTATGCTCAGGGCACTTAACGTTTGATATGCTAAAGTGCCAATTACATAATGATTACATCTGACATATCTAAGTTGAAAAGCAGATCATGTTATAGCGTGCGCTATGCAATATCACAATTTCAGAACATAAATTATTAGTACCCAATAAACCGTCAGATGTGTAACATTATAAACACTGTCAAATTATATATTACCCAGTACAATATAAAACCAAAATGTGTCATTATACAACTAACTGCAGGTATTCAAGTTTTTTTAGTAGGTTAATTAATATGTAATGATTGTATTCATGTAATAAGAATTTCTATTTAAAATTGAAATCTAAAAAATATGCGTCAATTATAAAACACCATAGCACATTTTAAGTGAATATAATATAAAGCATACATGTATAAAATTCCTTCCCACTCATCCGATTTAAAAAAGAGGCGTAGCGACAGCGATCAGCTAACCACCAGTCTCGTCTTAGCATCACATCATCATCATTTCATCACATCTCTCACCTAAAAAGAGAGATTGAACAACTGAGTAATAAACAGCTCTCGTAGAAACCTGTTCCCCAAATATTCACCAAAATAAGTCAAATTTATTATACAAGACAATAAATTACATCTAATGCATTTATTTAGAAATATTATATTCGCCTAAGATTGAATTATTAAAAACTTTTACAATATTTTAAAAATTCTATTTCTAGTGTTTTTACAGGGCTAGTTTCAATTTTGAACCATTTGAAAAAAACAACCAACCATTTTACAAAACGTTTTTAAATGTATGAAAAGTTAAACTGAATTAAGTCAACTAATCCTAATTAAATTCTCTACAAGATTTTACCATAAAAAGTTAGCGCCGCCTACGTCTGAAAAAAATTAAACTTTTAGGCTTTATAACTTTTTTAAGCACTTTAGACCACAAGTTTATCGAAGTAATTGACTTGTTTTTAAGTGAGAAATCTGTGGTTTAAATATGAATCATGATTTTACGGACACTGTATAGTATTTTATAGAGTTATCAGGAATCATAATTGTAGAATCAGTGAATTATTCTTTCAAAGAATTACAGCATGGTGAACTTTTCAATCGGGGAACTTTCTTAGAACCGGAGTTAACATAATTTTACATTCAAACATCAAACAAGATGTGATATTATATCATAATATAATTGATTGATACTTATTGTCAATGTTTTCTAAAGCATATGTACATTACACTTATTAAAATAAAGTCCAGTTTGTTTTAAATTAAAATCCTAACACACTAAATGAGTGTTCATACACCAGTCTAAAACGCTTACTCGCTGAACGGCCGCGTTTTTAATCATATAGTTATATAGATGAATAAAACTTCAAATTACGAAATAAAAGTAATGATTAAATTTGCAGATAATGATAACCGGTATTGAAATTAAGCTTGATCCGTTTGAGATCTCTTTCTCTTTGAAGAAATATATTAATAATGTTATGATATAATTTGTATGCGTATTAATTTAAATTAATGTCATTAGAAGTTTAAGCCAAATTAGTGAGTTTCTTTGAGGCGATTAACTGCTTCAACAACTTGATGTCTATATGCCTAGATGTCTCCGATCACTACCATAGCAACCACAGAAGGAATAAACAGAGATATATATTTAGTTTTCGGGAGATAACTTATATGTGAATATGTCATAAAATACACTATGACAAATAAAGTTACAAAAAAATAAATTAACGTAAGCAGTCAAAACTTTCAAAAAATATTAATAGAGTATGAGAAAATGAAACAAAAAGGCTTAAATTGGTAAAACTAATATTGAGCCACTAGTTGTTCTACTAGGCGAAACACGTGTTTCATGCCGTTGAAAATCATCCTCAGACTACTATGCCGTGAATATTTTATTTGAGGTAAATACATCAGTACATTGATAACATTTTGTTTATTTATACAGATTATCAAAACATAAATGCTTATTTAGAATGATTAAATACGTATCGAAGAAATACCGCCTTGCTTCGATAATTAAAAAATATCAACAATATAATAAACATGATTTCAAACTATTTGAATCAAATGTTTACCATAATTACGTATAGATTGAAATATGTATCCACATCACCAAAACTTGCTTAATTTTTTTTGTTAGAAATTAATATTATTTTATTCATTTTTATGTAGCTTTTCCAGGTGAAAACCCGATAGTATGTAATAATTCCGAAGAGATAAAATATGGTACTGGCTGTAGTCTTATAATGATATGTGGAAAATAAACATATTTTGTGTAGCGAAGCAAGCTTTGTACGTTTTTAATAAGAAATTTACATAATATGACAGTATCATTAAAACAGATTGTAGCTATTTTCCATAACAATAAGAAAATTCATTAGAACTTACATCGTCGTAATTTTATTTCATCATTTTCGTTAAACTTTAATCATCAAAATTTATAATTAAAGACAACTAATTAATAAAATTTAACTTCACGTATTTGCATTAATTAGATTTCAGTATGTTTCGGTCTCCATTGTCATAGAATAATATAATGATTTTTTTATAAATTTGACATTAAAAATAACTCAAATGTCATACAAAAATAACCCAAAGATCTGATTTTCTTCCAGTCTAACTCAAATCTATTTCAAACACAATAGAATAGTTTCATATTCAAAGAATGTGGACGGATCCGTAGCATTATTGGCATTGTTACATATTATTATGAACCATCTTTTTTTCCGTTGTAAGACTATTTATTCGAATCGCTGAACAGGTACATTCATACAATAGTTTTTTTTAAACTTATTGTTCTGTTTCTAAATTCATAGATATTTTTAATATTTCCATTACGTCCCACTCACCTGTTTATCTATGAGTTCTATTTAATAAAATGACAATTGTTGTTGATTTAAATATGCTACATGAAATAATGATGGTGCTTTAATTGCCGTAGTGTTTATTCATTTTATGATGTTCATTCAACTTACAAACTAAATACTTTAAATAGCTTTACATAAACATTTATTTACTGGTAGAATGAAAGGGATGGACTGTAAACGAATTTTGACATTTTAATAAAAAAATATTTGTTACAGTCAATTTCGATAGCTTTGTCCCAATTCTGAGGGTTTTTTTTTGTATTTTTATAGTTCGCCATTGCATTTATGTCTGGTAATGTTCTATATAAAAATGAACTTATGTCCTAAGATGAAATTTAATTATTATAATATGGATTAAACAAGTTGGGCCAATGTTTGCATCCAAATCGGATAACTTTGGCCCACGATACAAATAATCAATGTAATTACTACAAATTCAGTGATTTGAATATGCTACATGAAATAATGATGGTGCTTTAATTGCCGTAGTGTT
The DNA here is from genome assembly GCA_022494535.1 of Himalopsyche phryganea. NCBI lineage: Eukaryota > Metazoa > Arthropoda > Insecta > Trichoptera > Rhyacophilidae > Himalopsyche > Himalopsyche phryganea. Next base: position 2,636,575 of record JAGVSL010000125.1, on the reverse strand, counting down.
TATTCATTTTATGATGTTAAGTTATTCAAAATTACAAAATAAATACTTAAAATAGCTTTAAATAAACATTTCTTTATGATTTCAAATCAAAGTGGATTCTTTTGTAAATAATTAGGATTTGGTTTTTTTTTTGTATTTTTATGGTTCGCCATTGCATTTAAGTCTGGTATTGTTCTATATAAAAATGAACTTATGTCCTAAGATGAAATTTAATTATTATAATATAGATTAAACAAGTTGGGCCAATATGGCTAATCAATGTATTTATTTTCGAAAATGCTTTCATGTATTCTGTGTTTGATCATTCTAAGCTGACAGCTTACAAATTCAACAGTAAAACAAATTATGTTGCTCATTAATTCATATTTCTACCAGCAAGGACTATTCAATACCTTTTATTAACTAAAAAATATTCATATGGCATTAGTATTATCATGGTATTATAACAGCATAATGTCAAACCTTTTTCCATGTAGTGGGTCAATTTTAGACCGATGGGCAAACTTACCCAAATTGATGAGTAAAATACAATTAAAACAAATTCAAAACATCCTGATAAATAAATTTTCCACACATGTAGTTCATGACTGAATTATTATATAGTTTTAATTCGCGTATTAATAAACAAACGCTTACTAACAAGCAATAATCAAAACAAAATTGCTGGCAATAGTATAAAAAACCTCTATTCATGGATAAACATAACATTTCCATATAAAATCTGAGCTTTCTATAAGTTTGTGTTTTCATACTTTTGTGGCAGCGTATTTTCATTGACGTATGAATAAATAATATGAACAAAATCTGACAGAGGCCTCAAATATAATGTTTTATTTATTCTGTTGTAATAAATATACAATCAGCTTTAACTAACAAACGGCCAATCTATGTTTGATGAAAATGGTTAAAGTTGATTAAACTTATAACGGTTTTTTCTGTAATTACGTTTGAAGCAGGGATGTGGAGTTATATTCGTAGATTATATTGCTCGATAAACAGCAATGTATTGTAGCTTACGATTTTTTTTTTAAGTTATGATATATTGCTGTTGTAGGGTCTAAAAGGCCTAAGCTTCCGATGGACACACTCTACAGGTTGGCTAAGCCGAGTTTTTCTGTCAGTGATTTCCTTCCCTCAGCCAGAAGACCGGATTTAAGGTGCAAGATGGTTCGCCTTTTGGACCATGCGTCAGCTACTACAGCCGACGCTGTATTGTAATCGCGGGGAGTCTTGCAGTTGGATTTGGTGGGTTAAAAATTTTCCATCTTTTCCTATGTGTACATCCATTGGCATTGATATGCTCACATGGAGTCCATCAGCCATTGAACACCAATAAAAAAAGTGACGATGGACCTGGCTTGGACATGTACTGCGGATATCGCAGGGGAGCCAGCCTGTCTATTTTTACTGAATGTATATTCCATCGCACTGGGAGGCCGCTAATAGCCATCCATAGAATGTTCTCGTCAGAGCTACGTGACGCTGGGAGAAAGCAAAAAGACTGGCGGGGGACAGAAAATCTTGGAGGAACCGTGTGATGACCATATGCTCCGATTAGGGAGTGGATATAGTTTTAAAAAATAAAACTGTTTAATTTAAGACATCGACTGATGGTGCTTGATGGAATTTCAATATCAAATTTGGATTATTGAGATTTTGTACACTTCCATGTATTTTGTCACTAGAGCACACGGGTTTCGCGTCAGTTCGGTCATCTTCAGGCATTCGAGCTCACGAATGGACTCGAACTGACAAAATGACAGACGTAAAACTGTTTGTTGAAGTTATAAAATCAGCTTTTCGGATCAACGTCAATTAATTAGTGAAAAATAGCCTATTCGTTCCATTGGTTTGTGAAATTATTACTAGGTATGAAGTTGTAAGATAGTTAAAATGGAAAAAAAATCAAATGAAAATTGCAGCATATTGGAGTGTAAGGCAAAGTCTTAATCTACGCAATTATCGAAGATTTAAAATCTTGACCGCTCAACCGCATAGTATTCAAAGCCAAAGTTTTTTGACTCTTCGGCTTCGGCACCGAAGTATAATTTTAATATTAAATTGTTGTTTTCATATATGCCTCAAACATCTCCATTTTTTTTCTCTTGGACGTTAGCATTTTAGTCGAAGAAATTCCGTCACTTGCCGCATTTATGACTTACTCTAAGCTCTGAATGGCGAGTAAATTTTTATAGGTTCTTTTTTACGGCGCAAAAGTAACAATGTCGTAAAGTGAATCATCTTCTTTGGTCGAGTCTCGAGTCTCGAGTCTCTCCAAGTATTAAGTCATTTTCATTCTAAATAACAAGACCGATGTAAAGTTACGTTCCTTTGATTTTAACGATGGAAAGGAATCTAAATAATAAACACAATTTCGACTCAAAATGTGATCTAATCGTTAAATCATATTTTTTGAGAAAATCAAAAAACCGTCAACTGTATTGTCAGATTTTTTTGCATTTATTGTAAACATAGGCGAAAAATTTTTTTCAAGAGATACGACATCAATCTTCTAAGCTAAAGAAATCCGAAATCATAACACAATTTGATTCTTATTGGAAGAGTAAATAATTGAAACGTTTTCCTTATTTACTACATAAAGAAAATGAAAAACGATTTTTTCCTTTTATTCATCATTTATTTATATTTGATCATTATTTAGAAGGTTAAAATATATTTTTTTTTCAATTACAATAATTAAGTTTAAATTGTTAATTGGCAAATAATTATTTGGTCAGTAACTAATTCGATAAATAGTTAGTAAGGAATAATATATTTTTTTTACCATGTTCACTCCCATTGTGGAGCACATGGCATCGTATTGGAGGTATCTTAACTGAAGTTTTTTCTACAAGAACTCAGTTGCTCAACCTCTCTTATTCAAAGAGAATAGGGATAGAACAGGACTAGTGGTTAGCTAATTGCTCTCGCTATGTTCTCAGGATTAGATGGGTGGGAAGAAATTTTAGACATTACAAACATTCATGGTTACGAACGAAAATTCACAAATTGATTGAAAACTCAATTTATGAAACTTTCAGTACCGGGACTTGAATCCAAGATATCCGTAACCGTAGCCAACGACGTTAACCACTGCACCACGGAGCCAACAATTATATTGAAAAACTGATCGTTTAATATAACAACTGACCATTTTATATAATTTACTGACCGTTTATTTTATTATTTGAGAACGTGTATACTGACCATTTTGAATAGTTACTGAATATTTATTATTTTTTTCTGACCAAAAGTTTAAATAGTTACTAACCCAATAAATGCAGGCATTTACTTTTTTGTACATTTCCATTTTGTCACTAAAATTTATGTATGTAAAGCAATTCAAATTTGATATTGAAATGGTATCCAGCACCAACAGTTAATTAAAGTTTAGTGTAGTATTCAGAATTTAATTTTTCCTTTTATATTAAAAATAAAAACTATTCATTTTCACCAGTTGGCTATTTCTGACAATATTTCAAATATAGAATGCCCGGTCTAGTATGCAAATGTTGAATTTGCAGAGCAAACACAAGGCGTTTGTTTTGCTCATTCAACATTTGAATAGTGCACTTATTGAAAACGTGCAACAACTTTCGGGATATTCAACGAAATGACTAAGGTATTGATATTCAATTTATTGGAATAGTTTTTGATTTGATATATTTTCACATAGATAGTTTTCGTGTGAATTTAAATTTATGTTTACAGTCATAAAATATCTACAAATTACATAATCATCAATAATATTATGTTAAGCAAAGTTTCTTTTATAAATGATCATTACGATAAGTTATTCGGAAAAAAAAATATCTATATATATATAGGTACTTATTTTTATACATTTCTCTATAAATCTGACTCGTTATTCAAAATTTTGTCTGATTCTCACTTTCGTAATTTGTTTAAAGTTCAATTCTTGGATTGTGTAATTAAAGTACTGATTCATTCATATTAAAAATCGATGTGGTATCAATTTGTGTATTTTTCCATTTCAGTTGATCACGGATTGCTTAAATTGATTATAAAATCAAATTAATCTGTTATAATAATAATTCACTGTAATGTTATATATTTAAATCTTGATAAAAGAATACCTTTCATAGCACAACTTTGACCAAAATGTGTTTTTGATAGATAGTCTTCAGTTTACGGTGATACGACACGGGACCTAACAAAATATATCATACCAGAAACGATTTTAATAATGTACCTATTTGTTTTGTAACTATCAGTTTTTGTTGGTTCCATGACTAAATAGAATATGACGAAACAGAAACTGACAACAGAGCAATTTGAAAATAATATTTTTGTTGTATCTATTATTTATTGAAGATATTATAAGAAATAAATAATATATTTATTAATTTATATAATATTTAGTAATTTATAAAAACAAAAAAGTAAAATAAGCTCTAATATAGAATTAGAATGTGCTTATTGTAGATATTAAACACAAATATTTGCAAATGACCATACTGTTTATTTAATATAATACAAAGACACGTTTTTCTTTAAATATTTTTAAACGGCAATTAATTATTTGGTCAGTATCTAATTCAATTAACGGTCAGTAAATATTAACGAAACGGTCAGTAGAAAAATAAAAATGGTAAGTAAATATTAAAGATACGGTCAGTAAATATTAATGGAAGGTTAGGTTAACTAAGTAAAAAGATAAAATAATAAATGAGGTTTAATTTAATAACTGAGCATTTTTATAAATTACTGACCGTTTATTTTATTAACTGATCGAATTAATTACTGAGCTTTTTGATTAATTACTGACCTAATAAATACAGGCCTTTTAAAATTTGCTTGGAAAAAAAATATCTGATTCGCAAAAAATTTTGAAAATCGGAAAATCATACGAGATAAACTCGATGATAAGTCACTCGTGTTTATAATCATATATTTTTAGTAAATAATAGATACGACACGTTCAGTTTCTGTTTTTTCATGTTCTGCTTAGTCCGGTTACCGTTCATTTCATACTCGCTGACCATATTACATTGCTAAGGAAGAAACTTTTTTTTATTATTTACGCATAGCTCTTTTGCAAGGTCTATCGCGATCGACCGGTCGATGCCGAAAACCTGAATTTAGAAAAAATATATTTTTTTTCCATAACTGAAAATATATGTTATATACAATAAAAATAATAATAAATGATATATCAAAAGTATACGAAAATACTAAATTTTAAATATTTTTAAGCATATACTTATCTAATAATATTTCGCATTTCAAAAATATATATTTTTAAATTTGGATTATTGAGATTTTGTACTTCATTTTGTCACTAACGACCCGGGTTTCGCCTTTCGGCATCTTCATTCGAGCACACGAATGGACTCGAACGTAAACAGTTTCTAACGCTTATATAGAAGATAAATGCGACAAATATCATTTACGAGGCAATACATTATACGTCTGAGAGCCACACCGATACCTGAGTTAAAATTTCGGAAATCGTCCTAATCCTTATTTTGTAAACACCATATTACCAGAGTGGCGATTGCCGAAGGCGATTGCCGCTTTTCAACTTCTTTTAGAAATACCAGTGATTTTACAATTATAATAGTATTGTGGGTTTTGACGGGATGTAATTCGACGAATGGGTAAATATATACAATCATTCCACATTTAGTGAAATCTGTTAGGTGTTTCAACGTATCGGATATAATAGCGGAGAATTAGGAAGGTTCAGCTGCTCATTCAAGATTGGTAAGGAGTATAACTGGCCTCTATTAATTTCTAAAATTTCCTGATAAAATAATTTATGATCCCCCATGTTTTTATGCAACAGTTTAACCCCATCATCCGCATTAAACGTATGGTTCTCCATTAGCAAGTGATTTGCGAATGTCGAAGTTCCTTTTTTTAATCTAAAGGCAGCTAAATGTTCTGATACCCTTATATCTAATGTACGTGTGGTTTTACCCACATAGAAATGTTGGCAATCATTGCATTGTAATTTATAAATACCAGATTTGTTCTTAAGGTTTACTCTATCTTTATTGTTAATAAGTAATTTGCCTAGAGAATTTTTGCAATAGAACGCCGGTCTAACACTATCAGCGAGTTGTTTTTTAATTTTAAAGCTTGTGCAACCTAAATAACTTATTCTATGCCAGATTCTAGGGTGGTCTATGTCTTTAGACAAGTTCCCGAAATATAGCATCTTTTCTGCTAATTTACGTTGTTTTTGATACAAGACTATCTATAAGAGACGCCTCATAGCCATTATTAATGGCAATTTGTTTAATAATGTTTAGTTCGTTTTCAAAATTAAATTTATTTAGAGGTATAGTGACTAATCTGTGAACCTGAGAATGGAAAGCAGCCAATTTATATGAGAAAGGATGGTCTGACTTAAAATGAATCGTGGCTTCTGAAAACGTCTGTTTTCGGTAAATTTTAAATTCATGAATGGAGTTTTTAATATCAATATTAAGGTCAAGGAAATTTATATTCTTGCCCCCTACTTCTAAAGTGAATTGAATTTTATCATCTAGTGAGTTAAGAAAATTATGAAGGTTAGAAACTTGTCTCTCAGTTCCATTGAATAGACAAAGGATGTCATCTACGTAACGGAACCAATAAACTACGTTTCTAACTTCATCGGTGTGGCTCTCAGACGTATAATGTATTGCCTCGTAAATGATATTTGTCGCATTTGTATCTTCTATATAAGCGTTAGAAACTGTTTACTGTCTCTCAGTTCGAGTCCATTCGTGTGCTCGAATGCCTGAAGATGCCGAAAGGCGAAACCCGGGTCGTTAGTGACAAAATACATGGAAGTGTACAAAATCTCAATAATCCAAATTTAATATTGAAATTCCATCAAGCACCCTCAGTCGATGTCTTAAATTATATATTTTTAAGTTTGAAGTTTACGTCAAATAAAATTACCTACAAGAATCATATTGGAAGTCGATCCCAAGAAAAAATTAAAAATGAAAAGTAGCTCCCAAGGTAAAAAAGATTTGGCACCCTTACTCTATGGTATAAGAAAAACCTGAAGATAATCTTATGAATTAGGTAAAGCACTGCTGAATGTTGCCCAGTTACTTTTCAATATCATCAATCACTTTAGCAAAAAAACATTAAAGTCAACAATGGATATATAACTCATATGCAAAAACGTGTCTAAATGATTAAAAGAGAGCAATATTGATTGTAAAAGGTTTTTTCATACATTCAAATTTAATTTAAAAAAAAAATGATTATTTTTACCAAAATACGACCTTGAATATTAAGTGTTTAAAATTTGTTCGTTTACTCAGCTTTGGAAATAATTTTAGTTATATGGTATTTACAAAAACCTAATCCAACAGAAATCACTGTTTCACAATACAGTCAACCATTCAAAGCTTTTTTCCAGGAAGGTTTCTAATTGGATTTACCTGAACAAAGTAATTGGATTGGCTTTGTTTCCTTAAGTAAGTAGTTCATACACTATTTCGTTGGGAAAAGCTTTTTTTAACCAGTACTAAAAATAACAACGAAGAATAGTTATTTAAAAGCGTACTCTAATTTAAAATGGTCAAAATAGTAAATAAGCTTATCACCATATTAAAGAAAAAATATGTTGTGCTGACATCAAATGCCAGGCAAATGAGTGAGTGATAACTTGATGTTTTGTCCACAATAGTCTGTAGACGTCTTTAAAATGAGATATAGAGCGTTTTTTTGTTTTGCCAAACGCATTTAATCTATCAGCCAGCTTGAGCTATTTGGGAGTATTTAGTAAATTTAGTTAATATCTTAAAGTTTACCTATCATTATAAGTTGCATTTTCTATGTCATATTTTATTTGCTATGTCAGCTTGAGCTGTTTTTCAATTTTATTTGAATGGAATGTAATCTTCGTTATTATTTTATTTATTTATAGTACCCGGCATGCGTTGCAATGCCACTCAAAAAAGAAAGGGTTTGTGTTTTAATTCTGTTTATTGAACTGCTTTTGGATTAGAGGTCTGCACAGGTCAGAAATTTCATAGACTTACCTGGTTCGAGCCCATCATCTTCAAGTCTGGCCCGACCCGAACCCGAGTTTCAACATCACACTTGTTATAACACAATATTTTTGTTTTTCGTCTGATGCGTACACGAATAAATCAGAAGGTTTTTCCTAGATGTCGCTGTATGTACGTATTTGATTCTTTTTTTCAATTTTAGATTTTCAATTTTTTTCTTCAGAACCCTTCACGGGTGTGTGCACAACAACTCACCGAAGTTTTATCGAAATCGTATCACTGGTAAAGGAACTCGTAAAGGACAAACAAACATTTATTTTATATAATATTTCCCGGCATGATCACAACAAGTCCTTCCTGAAAGTTTCGTCGCGATCGGTTGAGTAGTTTAGGAGCCTATAAGATCCGGACAAAAACCAACAAACCGACATTCATTTTTATATATATATATATATAGATTTTGTGAATTGAAAAAACTGAAATGCTTGGCATTTAAGCTAACGCCAATGCGCCATGATTTGAGCCACTGCTTATGGTATAATAATTTGATGTAGTATGAGAGAGAAAAAATATAGCTTATATTAATTTATAATATTTGATTCTTGTAGAAAATGTGTAGAGTCGTAGTAATGGAAAAAAAATCTGCACTGAAGATGTTACCACCAGCCTGAAACAAATGAAATGAACCAGCAGAATATTTTGGAATATATATATTATATTATAGCCTATGTATTTATTTGCCAAACATTTTGACACAAACACTGTGTTTATAACGGCAATTATCCTTGACCTTATCTATGTATTTATCTTTCATTCATAATGAGTTTCTGTGATTGGCCTACAAATAATGAGCTGGTTGATTTCCAGGTTGTTCGATCTAAATTTTTTAAGTAAAATGACTAATGTCATCTTGTTCTATTTTCAATACTCTGTTTAACCTATTAATCAGAATACAACCAGATAAAAGGATTTGTCAACAAAGACTCGCATTCTTTTTAATCTTCGCAATTTTAAATATTTCAGTTGCAGACTGTTTTGTTTACATTGTTTGAGAATTGTTCATTCCGTATTACATTCATTAGATTCAATAGTTACATACATTGCATTGAATTTAATATATTTTTATACACAATTCTTTTTATATCCAAAAGACAGTTTATAATATTTACAGTGGTTGTTAATATGTTTCAATGTGAACTTTAAAATTTTCTTTTCTTAGATTTCCACTGAAAGTGACAGAAAAACCTGAAAATCAACCAGTGAGTACTTGTAAAAATACGGATTGTTAAATTGATTCATAATAGTATATTATAAACAATTCACCAAACAATACTGCACTTCTAGTCGCTGGTATGTTGAATATTCACATTTAGAATGTCAATATTCTTGTTAGTTATAACAACCTTTAAGTTCTGATTAAGTTCTATAACAAGTACATACACAGATTCATTTTCTATCATTGTCTCTATTTCATTTAATATTGAAGGAGTCACATATGAACAATAACAGATAAAAATAAACTACAAGAAAAACGGCAACGTACTTAAATACAAAGAAAATAATTTAAAAGGGTTTCCCTAATTCACCCCACCAATTTGCTCCACAAAAATATTTCAAGAACAAACCAGATTATTGACTACATAGATACGACAAAGCGTCCGGTCACCTCAAGTTTCACAAACTGTGTCTGTATGCAGTATGTGTATTATACAAACAATGGAAATTCCAGCCAATGGTCGAAGCCGACTTTAGTGGAATTTCCGACGGAAACAATGTGAAATCCAGTGGCAGGCGGATTTTATTACACAGGAAAGAAATGAGTTTTTTTCGGCTAAGCGACGGAAAAAAATATACACGCGTGTAATTAAGAACAGTTGGCTTTTATGGTCTTCGCATTAAGGAGATTTTGCTTTAAAAGTCTCAATGCTCTGTTTACAATACAATGTACGAATACACGGTTAGGCACAGTTAAGTGTATGTGGAAATTTTTCAATTTATATTTTTCCAATTTGTTGTGTGGCTTTACGGCGTTCTACTTTTTTTCTGCCTAAAAAATGACTCAATTCAACAATGCCACTCTCTAGCGATTTTAATTGTAAATAATAAATTGGACAAAAATCAATGAAACAATAAATTATCCAAAATACGAAATATTATTCATCACCAAATCAATATCAAATTTGCTCTGTGGTTTGTTCTAAGAAGTTTTATTTGACATCTTATGGTAACTTTTCCATAATGATTTTATATTCGTATTTCGCTTAAATTATCGATTTCCCCTATTCCCATGTATGGTCACTTGACACTTTTTTAAATTATATTTCTAACAAAACTGATTTGTTATTAACGGCATTTAGGAAATAGAAATAAAGTAGCATAGTGATAAGCTTTATTTATAAAACATGTTAAAATCATTGGATTAAGTAAACCACAATAAACGCAATGTTTTATACAACAAATACGAGTAATATAAAAAAGTAAAAAAATATGATAACGTTTGAAAAGTAACAATATGCTGTAACCCACCAAATGGAATTATTTTTGCTGTCAGTTGAGTGATATGACAATATTCTTCAAATAAGTCTTACAAGGGTGTAAGAAGAGTAATTGCTTTTTTTAATTTAACATTTTGTTTACTTCGTACAGCATTTATTAAATTTTAGTTTTGAAAATGTCATGTACTGCCATTGATAACCAAGCTGTGGGATGGTTCGCTCCAGTGAAAGTCCACTGAAGTAAACGGGGACGTGTTTGGACCGCCAAACCGCACTTGTGAACTTAAACCTGCATAACGTAAGCTTGAAATCTCTAAGATCTTTTTGAAATAAGTATTATTTTATTTATTAATAAAGTTGGTACGTCGCAAAAATTATATGATTTTCAAATCGAAACGTATGTACAAAGTTAACGTTTTCTAGCATAAAAATCGTTCTCACAAATCGGATTGAGCGTTATCAAGTTTTATAGTTCATTTTGATTTAAGTATATTATAAACAAACTTCAAATATATTCAGAAGGTAAATGAGAAAAATTCAGTGTCAACACTAACTTAGGGTTAATCAATTTATTTTTACTGGATTATATAAATAAATGCTAATCAATCTAATGCTTAGTTAGAAGAAGGTATCTTTCCAAAAGCAATTTGTGTTGATAATCGTGTACTATGCTCTAAATAAACGATGCGTACAATAGAATTTTTTGCTAAATATGATTCAAAAGTTAATTTCATTTGGAATATTTTAAAAAATAAGCTTAAATGGTTTATGAAAGCGTCACCCATTAGTAGAATAACTTCAAAATGAAAAATTTTGATAGTGGATAGTTACCACTAGGGCTTAAGCCGAAACCGGTTAACCGGTTTACCGTGTGTTTTGAAAAAAACCGAAACCCAGTTTATTTCACGCGGGTAACAGAGTTTTTTAAAAATACTGTTTTAAAAATGCAACGTGTTTCAGAGGGGAAAATGTATATATTGTTGAATAATCACATGAAATGATTTCATACGATAAGCAATTACACGACATCATCAAAAGACACAACAAGTTTTAAACTATTTGTGATAAACAAGGCGCATGTTAGAAAATAGCTATTATTGTAAATGTGAGAAATTATCCGTAGAAATCTTGAATAATTCGTTGACTAGAATATTATTTGTAATATTACAAAAGTAAACAATTTTATGATTTGTATACTATAATACGTCTACAAATGAAAATCGTTTATTATTGCTAATTACAATGTGTGGTAACATTGACTAGAGTTTGAAGCAGGTATTATAGAGGTATTTAACCACAGCGTTGCCACTTTTGGCGACACCACTAATCTCAAAACAAGCTTCTTCCTGCTTGCTGAACTTTCGTAAAACAATGTCTGCTGAAAAAGAAAATAAACTTTTGTACAAATACGTGAGACACTTTCAAAACACTCGTGCTTGACAATTTATGAGAATTTAAAGAGAAGAGAAGAGCGCCGTTATATTCCTAGTTCAAACAAACAATGAAATCACACCATCTATGCATATGTACACGATAATTTTTTTTTTTTTAATTTTTGAAAATAGACTATCGTTGGTAGAAGTTTTTAATATATTGTTTTTTTTACAAAACGATGATAAATCCATGATAAAAACGGATTATCACCAGTGAGTGGGTGTTCATCAAAGCCGATAGTCTATTATATAATAAACGAGGTTATATCCAACAAAATTGGTTATTATGGAATATTTTTCATATAACTGACACCAATATTTGTTAAAGTTAAATTTATATATCCATTGAGTCTTTATTTAAAGGAAGATGAACATGGTTGGGCATGGCTAAGCGCTTGATAAATCATCAGCCAGCTCGCACTGAAACTGTTAAAAATCAAAATTATGAGTAAACTGTAATTTATTAGCGATCACTTTAAGATTCAGACATGCATTACACTGACAGGATATTTGTAACAACATTCAAAAGTTTTACCCGTAGATTTGGCCAGTTTTGTGTGGTTTCAGTCATATTTATAGTGGATTCCAACAATATTCCGTTACATTAATTTCAATATGTCAAAGTGCATGTACTTTGCGTAAAATAAATAATCATTTAATAACCATAACATGATTATTAAATACGGCTTTTATTCTGGAAATAAATATCTAAAAATGTTTCTTATCTGACGCGGGCAGCGCTAATACATTTAAGAAAAAGAAGATAAAAACAATTAAGTGATGAAGCGCAGGTGCTAATTAATGAAGAAAAAATGTGCTTTGATTGCCAGTCATGAGCTTTTAAAGAGCTTATAATTTCATTTTACTGCTTAAGAAGGTTGTCAGTTTACATGACAGAATTATGATCAAAATAAGTAATCGTTTTAAATAATCAACCTTAAAAATTCACGTTTCATTTTTGTTTCTTTAATGTACACTATTTAAAAAATAAAGCTCTAAATACCAATTTTCAAATTCCATTTCAGCCAAGAAGCAAAAAAAACAAAAGTTGCTTATGATAAGATGGTTGTCAGCTAAATTTCATACAAGGTCAATACCATAATATATGTTAATATTTGAGTGCATAAGTAGTTTTTTGGTGGCCTTTCTCCAAGAGTTGGAATTGCGTTTCTTTTTTTTTACCATGTCCGCTTTAAATGTGAAGTAAATGGACTCCTAATGGAGGTATGTCAACATTATTTTTCCAACGAGAGTGCTTGTTACGCAGCTGCTTATCTTATCTTTTGTTTTGAAGATAGAAGAAGAAGAATAGAGCTAGGAAAGGACTGGTGGTAAACTAATCGCTAATCGTTTTTAAGGTCGGATGGGGTGGGAATTTAAGACATCGCAAATATACATGCCTATTTAGAAACACATATTTACGAATATTTTGTATTGCTTTCTGGTTTGTATTTCGGTTGGCGTGATTAGGACGAACGGCTGATGGTGACGACGGAGGAAGCGGTCCGTTCTGATCGAGAGTTGATTGTAGACTGGCGAACCCCTTCTCGATCTTTTCCTGTTGCTTTTCGTTCTCCAGTGTTCACACGTTTGCTTGCAGATGGGATCTCAGATTGAATCAATTGAAAAATCTATTTATAAAACTGATTTGAACCCCAGACATTCGTAATGGGAGCCAACGACGTTGACCACTGCACCACGGTGCCAAACTTACGTTATTGATTATTTATGAATTGATTACCTACACAACATTGATATTTTAATTACGAACATAAGTTATATTAAAGTAAAATAACCTTAATCTATCATATTATTATTTTAAAGATATCAGAATAACGCTTTATAAAATTTACATATATTTTATGAAATTTTACGAAGTTAATGAGAACAATAAAGAAAAGAAACAAAAGTGTAACAAGATATTCGCAAAGAATCTGTAGACAATGTTTTCTATAACTGAAATTGACAGTTTAGTTTTTTTCTTCTAAAATATCCTTAATGTTTCGGTATAACTTTGTATCTTAAAAACAATATAATTCTAATCACGTAAAAAAGAAAATATGAAAAACGTCGGTTCACATAAAACCAATTTTATTGCCAATAAAATGTATCTCTTGAACCAATACCAATTCTTGACATTTTCATATTTTTTATGAATTGTAGTTTCACTTTCGGAAAGTATAAAAGTACGCAATTTCAAGATCAATATAATCGAAAAATAAATGTAAAAGATAGAGGCTATATCTTTGATGCCTACATATATTTATTTACCATCGAATTTTTTCTAAGTAATTTATTTAAGTACCAATAGCAAGTTTTGGAAATTTGGAGAAATAAAAAAGAGGTGTAGCAAGTGAATTAGTTGCTATAAATTTTTATGTTTTTTTTTTTTAAAACACAATTTTTACTGTACTACGATGAGAAAAACTGATCCTGATAATTATAAAAACGTGGCGGTAGTACAGAACGAATTGTGTTGTATTTTTTTAAATGATAATGCTTTTGCACCAAGAATGGACAGTTGACACCTTAAAAGTGATTAAGTTTTCTAGTCATGACTATTAAGGTTGTTTTTTCATTACACGAATCTATTATATTATAACTAACCTAATGTTAGAAAAAATACATTTATATTTTTGTATTGTGGGCCTAGTTTCATGCATTAAATAACAGGGAAATATACATACATATATTTTATTTACATTTTTAATGAAATTAAATGAGACAGTTTCCAAATTATTCTCTATTGCAGTAGTCGCGACCTATTTTATGTGGACGTACTCAATGAAAAATTAAAAATAATATTTATCGAGTCACGAAGTTCTTAAGAGAGGAAAGTTAATAGTTTAATCCTACTTTTTATTTAAAACGGTATACGGAGTGCGAGTGTAGACCTCAATACATAGAAGCTTTTCGTTTATCTGGATTTTCAGCATTCTTAAGTGCACACCACCAAATCTTGGGCAGTTGCTCCTAAGACAATTCCAATTAAGGAAAATAAACTGTAGATAAGCTAAACGTTTGTTACGCCACTGGATACTATCGTATAAAATTAACGGATGGGAAAACAACGGTGGGTGGAGGAGGTAAGAAAGTTTAATCGACAATGTTGAATTAAATTAAATTTAAAAGATATAGAGTTTTTGTATGTTATTGAGTGTACAAAATTAATATCTTTAAATCGTGTATGTCACAAGTTCACCATGAATGGTTATTTGAGATCCAGTTTTACCTAGCTTTGCATTTGCATTCTTATTGGCTTTGAAATTAGATTTGCATTTAAGAAACTTTGTAACGACAATTATTAATAGTTGCTTTGTATTTTTTTAATTTTATTTACAATACCATAAAAAAGTGACTAGGCCGATTAACTTCTTTAAAAAATATGACAAATATGGTATATTATCATATCAATTAAAGTATAAAAAAATGTTTCTATCTATGGAAATGTAATTGCCTTGTATAAATTAAGGAATTCTATGAACAATCATTTACCTTGTTCCATTCGAAAGCTCAAGTAATACTATTTCGTATTTCCACCAAGAGAACAACTCCGTATTATAATATTCCGGAAACGAGACTGGCAATCTCTCTTACACTTGTCAGTGGAGAGGATAATAGAACGAGATACACTGTCACCGTATTAACTTTGGCCACGCGCCGATAGGTGGTTGACTTTGAGAGACAACAACGTCACCGAGATTAGGTTAGAAACTTTGCTACTACCGGCTTGAACCGAATCATAAATTCATTTATTCAGGTCAAATAGTAACAAGGTAAATTTTGTTTACGTGAAATTATGTTATGTAGAGTAGACTGAGTAAATCCGCTTTATTTAGTATTCTTTTTAAGTTTTTTTGATGCCAACAGTATGTTTAATTTATCGAATGTTATGATGGATTCGGCCGTAGCTTTGTGGGAAGATATTTTTATCAAAAGTGATATTTTTTTTATTCAACTGTTTAATTAACTAGCTGTGACATGTGCTTCGTCTCTTTAAAAAGCGTCTTCAGATTTAACAGTAAAGTTTTGAAAAGTATTCATTAAGATTAGTTATTAAGTATATTAAATGCAAATATTTTTTCATCCGTAATTAAATGCATGAAAGTTTAATGAAAAAATTATTAAACTGTTTCTTAAATGGTAGTAAATATAATTTTCCGACAGGAAAAAATTATAAATGGAAAGAAAATTATGTTTGTGTCATTGTATTGATTGGGTAAGGTAGGGTACAGTAAAGTAAGAAACAGTAAGGATAGACAGATGGGTTGAATCAGGAATATCTTTGAAATTATCGCTTATTAATTTAGTAACTAAGCAGATACATAATGATTTTCTAATCATTTTCATAGATAATTGAAAATTCATTTTATTTATTGGCTAATATATTTACTTACCGTAGACCTCTAAAACATATTTCAGATGGAGTACTTTACGTAGTGTGTCGAAATATTGCCAATAAAGATAAGAATAACTTATTACACAGATAAACGCTGTGTTTATTTTGCTAACCAGGAAACGCAAAGCAAAAATATGGATACCACATATTTGTATTAGAGCGGAAAAATAAAAAACAATTTTCACCACGCATGTTTATCTGCGTTGGATAAACAACAAGCCTCCTGTGCATGATGTTTTCAGGATTTTCCTGAGCGGGATATTCCGATGCCGCCTTGGTGACACTATCAGTGTAAAATACGATTTAGCACACATTGCAAAATATACATATAGATAACTGACTATACAAAAATGCAAAGCTAGCTTTTGAAGAAAAGAAGTATATGGCAATATTTATTTTTCAGATGAACATATATCTTTCATATTGTCGTATTGTCCTTGTCAAACGCTTTTTTGTGTATGTATTTTACATGCAGTTGTGAAGAAGAAGAAAGATTGATGAAAAATCGAATATTGGATCCCTAAATTTAAAAAACCGCCTTATTTGAAAAAATAACAACAATTTTTTTTTACAAAAATATCCGGTATTATAGCTGATAGCCAATGTGGCAAATATTTTGAAAATTAGAACATCATACGATATAAACTCGATGAGAATTTTTAGAAGTCATTCATTTCCAAGATCACAAATTTAAATTGAAAAAATCTAAATTTAATATTGACCTTGCTGAGAATTGAACCAGGACCCACCTGATCACTGGGGAAAAACACTTACCACTAGACCACAGAGGCCGACAAAGCATTGTAGTGTAGAAAATCGTGTACAAAAAGTTAATAATAAATCTCCATAAACGTTTTATAGAAACATTACACATACGTATTTTAATTATGAAAAAAATAATTCAATGTACTATTCATTTGGGACTGGACAAAAGTCGCTTTATTATTGAACACCGTAACGTAATAACAAGCGAAACTCAAAATGCATAGTAATTGTGTCTGTGCATTTGGTTTGTTTAATTTTTGTTGGTCAGTTAATATAAAAGCTTCTCGTAAACATTGATTCCGTGTTTTTCACTAGTGAATTTTGCTTGTGATTGGATGGATTATTGAAATAAAAAATCTCAAGTGTTTAAATATAAAACTCACCAAACGTCAATCTAGAAAACATTTATGGCTGTAAAATTAAATAAAAAGATAATACAAATACTAATATAAGTGCCTATATGCCTTGCAATATTTGAGTCGACTCGCAGTGGAAAATTTTCCTTCTTCTAGCAATATGGGCCACGTTTTTATATAGGATGTTTTTTCTTCTTTAAAAAGTGTACAAGATACACAGAAACCAGATATAAAAATCGAAGGTGCCGTACCCAAGTGCAAGCAGCTTTTTTATTTGGCCTATTTATCCCAAGAGCTCAGAGGCGTTGGCTATAAACCATAAGTAAGAGAGCTTGGGAAATAAAGACACAATTGCCATTCGACACACATGATGGTAACATATTTTTAAGTTTAATTTTTACATTTTGCTGGTTGCGATAATATAATAAACTGTGACTTGATTTTGACGAAGTATGTTTGCCTGCAATAAAAAGAAATAAAGACGTTCTAAGTTATAATAATACGTTAAAATAGAAATTAGAAAATGTCTAGTTTACCCACTGTTAATTGTTATAATATATAACTCCTCCATATTCAGAAGCAGTTTAATCAAATGCATCCATAATAATGTTTTCAAAGTCTTAGGGTATTTAAAATTGTTATAATTATATTATATCGGTAGCATTCAATCAATCAACAATCTGACCAACTCATTACTCTAAGAAATGTCTTTTTTAATTGAAAGAAATTATTGTATATTGTTAACCGGTCCTGATCATTATAAATATGTGGAAGTAGTACAAATGAATTGTGTTTTATTTTTTAAAAAATAATACAATTTCATCTATATCTTCTACGTGTGGTATAATATATTTGTATAAACTCTTTTAGTCTATATAATGATCAAGACCGTTTACACTGAAATATGCAATTGATCAGTTATATTCATGTATACATTTTAAATAACTTTTTTGTGTGTGATTAATTTTCTCTCGGATAGAAACCGATGTTGCTTTATTTATAAAATTATAGAATGAGTGGTAAGAAACATGCTGAATGAATAATTGTAAAGATACCTATATTTTTCTATATAGAGTTCAAGTACCGAGTATTTTTTCAACTCTAATATTTAAAAAGTTCTGTTTCACTGTTCATATAGATGATATCTTATGCAATGTATGCCTCTATCGCCGCACGCACGTGGAAAATTTCCCCACAATGTACTGATTATACACACAATGTACAAGACACGGGTGCTGAAGGCTGAGCAGCTCATAAAATACTCGATTAAACTCACAAGATACCCCCTGAAGAGAATATGTGTATGGCTATTTTCGCAGTCAAAATAAAACATATATACATCCACATAATAATTCATGAATCTTTTCGATTTCGAGGAGTTGGTTATTTTGAGAATAAATTGTGTTTTGTATTCAACGTATGTATTATATCGATTTCAATATTGTGAAAATGTATTGTACCTACATTAGTATTTACTGTCCCGTTTTCATGCAAAAAATATCTCTTCGGATCTCATTCAGTCACATGTCGTTACCGTGTGGGTTTTGTCATATAAACGCATTTATAAAGCGAAATGACAATTTCAAAAAGTGAAATATGGTTTTATGTAATATTAAGTAATTATTTTACGTCTTATTTTGTGTGCAAAACCCGAAATACATATCATACTATGCGAAATTATGGAAAGACGACAGAATCGAAAGTGTTCATAGCAGAACAAAGTCAAGACATGTCTTGGTGTCGCTTGAAACAAAACTGTTACATACGATACGTCATGCTTCTCGGATTGTTACTATACTATAATTTTGTATTTTCGTTGGTAAAATTTACGAGGTTTTTAAATTATGATTATTTTACAAAGAAGACGTAGACTTTAATATGTTTTTAATTTTTAATTATATGTAGAACTATTTTATTCACAAATAGTAAAATTTTTTTTTTTTTGTATGACGTATTTCATAGATAGTTAGGTTTAAAGACCGAAGTAACTCATTGTTATACCATGGGTACGGAAAGGTTAAACATGATTAGAATCAAAATGCTACATGAAACTTATTTTAAAATGACGGCTATTGATGTGTGAAATCTTGAAAGTAGTTTTTTATAAGTTGGAAGTAAGTTCCTAAGCTTCTCTCTTTTGAGAGAGTAAGGATAAAAGGATGGGTTATAAAAAAAGTATTATCAGTTAGTTATTTGCTGTTTTTACGGACCGTTTATAGAATCAAATAAAGAGTGGGTAAAATTAATTAGGACATTAAAGACAGTCATATCTTCGCATACAAATCTATTGAAAGATCAGTGTATAACAGTTCCCTTATGAGAAGATCTGTGCAAAATACGACACGAGGCTTGTTTTTTTGCCACCCATTCGTCTCATAAAATTGTCAGTTATTGGAAAATCACTTATTTCTTTTTGTGTTTGAATTTCGTGAAAGTGAATAATTTATATCTAAAAACAATATTTACCTGCGGCCCACCGTTAATTTTGAATTTATTATGTTACCATTCAGCCAAAAAGTTTTCCCAGATTTGTTTTAGAGCATTCGAGCCCTTTGAGCAATATTAAATGAAATAATTAAACCGCTTTATTTATTTATCTGTAAAATAAAAATGAGTATACACGGCATTACAGCTAACGCCAATGCACCATGTATTTATACAGTACAATAATAATAATACAAACATTTTTAGAATTTCAAAAATAGAAAAAAAAAACAAGACATTATTAACAAATAAGAAAAAAATATTTGGAAAACAATACCCAGAGTTAGTTGTTAAAAATTTTCACCTCTCTAGCAATGAGGCGAATGTCCCTTCGCAAAGAACAAGTTTTAAAGAATAAAAAATGTTTGGTTATGGTTTCGGCCACGTAGATAATTAATCAATGCTCTGTCTATTTTAAAATGTTATTTTATGTATTGCAAGAATATGTCTGTTAATAAAAATGCCACTAGACATAGCTTTACGCTTTTGTTACGAAATTGCTTCGGATATCGAAATATAGCATGTAAACGTCATCAGTTTAGACAAATATAGTACAGTAATTTTTTGAAATATGAATTTCTGGAAATACCTGAAAAATATCACACGTAAAATTGAATTTACGTGGTGGATAATTTTTTTTATTGTTTAATTAAGTGTATTTTTTTGATCATTATGATTAAATATACGTGATATCAATACTGTCACAAGCGATATATAATACTTTAACTTTATATTAGACTACATTGTTTGAAATTTGTGAGAGGACAGCAAAGTGCTTATTGCCTCTGTGCCATACAAAAGGACTGGCAAAGCTTTAGGGATTCCGTAAAAGGGCTTCGAAATTTTGGTTTCAACATCTGGAATACTACCCTAGTAAAATTGATTTTCATTCAGTATCGATAATGTGATTTTCTCTGTAACAATAAGAATTTTTCGCAGTACACCAAAATTGAATTAAACATTTAGTTATAATTGACTGTTGTACTAGCGCTGGTAAAAGTAAAATTGAGTTAGAATGGCAAGGAAAATAGGTGAGTGAAGATTTTTTAAGACCGTTCTGAAAATACCCACGAGTGAACCCAACCATAAGCCATAGCCACTTTGTCAAATATTTTCTGATATCTTTTAAAAATATAAATATATATCGATGGTCTAGTTCCATAGGACGATAAGTCAAAAATTTGATTTTTTGAGTTAAGTTGGCCATTACATTCAAAAATTGCTCTTCTACAGTTCCACAAAAGCACAGCTTGTAAAATGTACAGGTTTTCTCTCAAAAGGCAGTTATTTGTTTACGGAAATCAGCAAAATTTAATAATTTCTCAGTTCCACATACATACATATCGAAATATCGTATTGTGGACATATATTCTTGTGGATTGTGGCGTTCCACAAAGAAACAACCTTTAATCCTAAAACTATGAACTATTGACCACCTACTTGAATAAAAAAGTAATACAAATAATATGCCATCACTTTTTACGAGTCAGTTTAGATATGTCAAAATTTTGATCGGCCATATCTCAAAACTACCAATTTCTAGTTGTATCACTATGGAACTAGGCCATAGAATCATATATCACGACTTCAACTAGCAATATATATATACGACACCTGAAATCAAGGATATAAATTATTATTCATGGGAACCTTTAAAAATTTCGTAGCATCCAAAACCAAATAAAATTTTACTTCTAGCTACAGTCCGGGGCTCAAATTTCGAATCGCGCAATAACAAAAACTGATTTTTAAATTGAAATGTAGAGGAATGGCTAGATGTGATGATTAAAAACTTTCTCATTACATATGCTTCAAACGAACAAGAGACATTGGCTTCCAATAAGTTATTACAGTATCTAGCTATATTCGTTCTGCCTTGGAAAAACAAATCGAGCAATTGATTGTTTTACAAACATTCCTCGTTTTACGTCTAGTGTTAGTTCAATCCACTTTGATTCAATTTTTTCCACGTAAGAGAATATGTTTTATCAACTTGGTTTACGAAAATAACTGAAATATTAAGATAAAATCTACCTTCGTTATATTTTACTTATTCTGAAAACAGGTGAATGTTTTTTTCATTTTTTTTTCTCGCCATTTTTCGACAACGCTTAAAACATCATATCTTTTATAGGTGAAGGGTTTCAGTTTAAGAATAGTACTTTAACCCTTCTATAAATTTGTTTATAAAGATTTTAGTCAGCATATATCTCTTATCAAGTCTGTATAGTTATATATCCTGAAGAAAAGTCGATAAACCTTGCAATGCCTCGTCGTTTTTACACTCTCACTAAATCTGTACATATCCAGAATAGTCTTGCTTGTAAAACGGGCGAGTAGTTCGAAAGCCAGATTAATGATTAGCAATGTTCTAGTAGCTAGTCAATATAAATCAGATATAGCCCGGAGAGCATTTATCTTATCCGCAGGAACAAGAACGTTTTAAAGGATCTATTGGATAATACGGGCTTAGAATTTGTGCTAGAAATAGATAAGTTTAGTATCCTTTACGAATGATGTATGAAAGTTTATTCAATCTCATGAATAATTTACTTACGAGGTAAAATATTCTACGTTGCTAATTAATTATAATAATAAAATAAACCGTAAACCCACGTACTAGGTTATAAAATTTTATTTGAAATGGGAGTTTTATTGATACTTATATATTATTGTTCGTTAATGGTTAATTCGCATCCACGGTGTAGTAGTTAATGTCGTTACGTGTCAAAATGAATTTTACTTATAAAAAAATCAATTTATGGATTTCTCTTTAAAGGCATGAATGTTTGTGACGTAAAATCTCTCCTACTCATAATATCCTAATAACGGGGTGAAAGCGAGAGCGATTATCTGACTACTAGTCCTGTTCTAGGCCTATAATTCTATTCCTACTCTCTTCCGAAAAGAAAAATTGAGCAACTGAGTATCAATCAGTTCTGGTAAAAAAACTTCTGTCCATTAGGAGCCCATAAACTCTTCGTTGCGAGCGGATGTAGTAAAAAAAAGTGTTAATTGAATACTCACTCGCAGTTCGAATTCATTCGTGTACTTGTATGCCTAAAGATACCGAATGGCAATACCCGGATCGTTGGTGACGAAATACATGGAAATGTGCAAAATTTGAACAATTTAAATTTGATATTGAAATTTTATGAAGCACCCTCAGTCGATAATGATGAGTTGTTTGAATAATTTAAATTAAAAATTTAATAAAAAGTGTTGTCTTACAATTTATGTGAATATTAATTATTTTCCATTGCATAATTTTTAGGAAAAACAATATTTGACTTTGTTCTTCTTATAATCATAAACGTAACGGTTTCTATGGATTTTTTTAATTTTAGTGAGTGTTTTAATGATGAACACTAATATTTACATAATTTAACTAATGGATATATATTTATATACATTCATTGGATTCATTAGTTCAAATAGGTAACTTAAAGAGCGTTTACTTTTTAGTGAAAATGAAAAGAATTTGAATCCTGAAAAATGTGATAAAATTCTAACATATTATTTTTTAACATGACACATATAAAAATAAACGATGAATAATATTAAAAACTTTATTTGTAGTCTTAGAATATCAATGCACATTAAGGTGGCTGATGATTATTATACGGAACTATAGGGAAAACAAAGGACTAAACATAATGATCTATCAACTTCCCGCACTTATAGCTGTACCTGTTTACGTCCACAAAGGATGTGTTTGAGACACACAATGCATTCGGGAGGGAGTTCAAAGACGAGCAGTTCGTCCACTGAATCCAGAATGAGATGTATCTTACACCTTATGCATAACAATCATAATGCACTTCAGGTTTACTCAGGTCCAGCAGCAAGTTTAAATAGTTTCTCTCCAGTAGACCAGAAGGTCTTCTGGGATTAAAAGTTTTTGTTAGTTACAGTAACAACAAACTGCTGACACACGTAGAGATTTCACATGTTTATTATAGCTAGTATTCACGACCATTATAGCAATGCCAATGAAAGAGTTTCGCTTATTTGACATATTGCGTAATGGCAGCACACATAATTGTCATATTTTTTATGTCAAATGTCTTAAATATTACAAAAAATAATTGATTCAAATTATCAAAAAAGAACAGTGGAACAAAGAAGTAAGCTGACAAACATATTATCTGTTGGCCTCTGAGGTTCAGTAGTAAAAGCTTTGCTCTAGCGATCAGGTGGGTCTGGGCTCAAGTTCTGGAAAGGTCAATATGAAATCAAAATTCTTTCGATTTAAATTTAAGTTCTTGGACATTGGTGAATGTGATGTCATTTCTTCATGAGTTGATCTCGAATGACTCTATCGAGTTTATCTCGCATAATGTTTTGATTTTAAAATATTTGATGCATTAGCAATTATATTACATATTTATATAAATATATATCTATCAAATAGCATTAAATACATGTATGAATCTTTCTCACACAAGAATTCCTCCCAAACGGTGTACAGTAGGGACGCGAAATTGGCACAAGTTATTTTGGCTGCCATTTCAACTGTGCTATGTTAAATATTCAACATTATTATTGAATGATGGATTTTATTTTGTGGGTGTTACATAAGGTTCGGTCAACGGTGATATTTTCAACTTTCAAATTACCTGCAGCAACATAACGCCATCGTCTAAATGTTGGCACTGTCTATCCCTGGCGAAGCAGTGTAATAAATACTAGTATATATTATATAATACCACTTAAGCCACGCTCATTGAAAAGAAATACATTATAATGTGAGTGTTGTACGCATGGCAATTATGAACAGATCAACGTAGCAGTTGCGTTGAACGCATATAATCAAACGGTATTTTTTATGGTAAAACAAAAAAAAATAATTATAATAACGAAAATTAAACTTACTGACACATAAGTGGACTAGGGGTTAAAAGTGATAATAAATTTGAAACTTAACCAAGACCTTTCTTTGTATCTATGGGATGTGTTGAAATTTTAAAGCTGATTTGTATTTATACATTTCGAATATCTATTAGTCACAAAAATGCTTGCAAGCAGTGTAATCGAATACGCGTATCGAACGGGGATATCTCGACTCAGGATACATCTTTATGGCGTGCGGTATTGAATTATCTCAAAGAGTGCGGTACAGTTTACGACCAGCTTTATTTATCATTCAATACGTGATACGCCCTTCTTTTATATAAATTTTATCTAAAAGTATAAAGGAGATGTCGGATTTTTACGATGAATTTGTAATCGAAAACGATACCGTCCTATACTGAAATGGATTTAGTGTCCTTATATAGAATTACTCTGTTTATTTAGAGATTATTCAGCTATTCACAAGTGGAGTAAAATAATATTTATTTGCCAATATCATTCGTACACTCAGAGTGGATTTAATATCAAGAGAGTTATGTTTGATGAAAATAAAAATTATCAACAATCAGCAATAGAAATTGAGTGGGATTAATTTTTTACGGTTCTGAGACCAAAGGTTTGAATCCACGCTTGAATGCTCTCATACATATCGATACCTCAGTTTCAAAGTGTAACAACTCAAAATCCATAGTTCTGAGATAATTAGGAAACAAAATTGTGGGCATGTTTATTCTTCTACTGTAATCTAATATTTGTAGATTTTAATGAAATTCTAGGATTATCTAAAAATATATGTCTATAATTTTATAAACATGTTGTCTTCTAAAAGTAATAATAGGAGTTTTCAGAGGATTTCACTGGATTTTCGTAATTGATAAAGTTTGAATTTAACGTAACAATAACCACTGTCATTCTAAAATAATCACAGATTACCACTTATTATATTTTGTAATAGGTAGATGTAACTCAAAGCTGAAAATTTTTGACATGTAACACTTCGGAACTGAGGAATCGATATATATTTTTGATAGATTTATGAGATTGATTGACGAAATTCTACTTAACATCTGTAAAAAGAGCTTGTACGACAGTCAGTTTAAGTTGAAAAATCTGTTAAGCGTGTAATCTGTGAGCCTTTATATTGAATTCGGTAAATAAGTTACGTTTAAAATCATCAGAAATACTCATATCTTTTTTAACGTTTTTCGCTCGTTTTGCAGAACATAATGTAATATAATGGAGTATTTAAACAGCATATAAAATTAATAAGACTAATTATAAATCATTCGTTTAGAACACGTACAACAACAAGACTAGCAGAAAACTTGCTGGTTGCTCTTTTTGTCTGTAGATTTTTGTCAAATAAAATAAATGTTTCATACTAAGCAGTGACATTGAAAATTGGTTATGTTTATGATAAATGAATACAGAATCGACTTAATTATAAGTATGTTTTAAAGAAACGAAAACTTTAATTTTAATTTATTATTGACATGTGCCGTTTTTTTATATAGTTACTGCGAAGAGTTTTATTATTTAATTATCTGTCTACGCTGACCCGTAGCTTCCGATGAGGCTTGCGCAACTGTGACAATTTCCATAGATCCTGCGTAGCACGCCTAACGTTGTATACTATTTAGATGAAAGCGCCACAATATCACATCCAATGGAAACATGCACTGGTATTTTAGACCTCATTGTCAATAGGAAATGGCGCTCGAAATGTATTTGTAGACTTACAAAACTACAACTTTTTATCCGAGTCAATATTTCTTCACACTCCACAGAGTTATTCGCTGTCACAATTTATCGAAATCTATTTTTCCTAGTATTATTTTTTAGTATTTTATAATTGTAATACTTTATTATTGAAGAGATAATACCAAATACTGTTTTTATTTTTACATGACTTGAAAAATAACAAATTTAGATATAAAAAAGATGAATACGGAATAATTTATTTCACGAAAGCTTGTAAAATCTAACACTACATGTAAATAATGGCCATGAGTTACAGTCTAAGTTGACTTCAAATTTATTATACCTGTTTTTCGTTTAGGACTATGAAAAACTTCCTAACTTCTGTATTTATAGTTCTGTGCGATGCTTTGTGCGCCATCTGTCAAATTAACCCAGTCGATTAAGTGCAGGCTAGTAATACAGAGGCCACAATTCATTGCAGGCCATACATTCAGTTAACCCTCCGTACTCCAATAGTTTACCAATATTGGAATACTGTTTATGAGATGTGAGCTGTGGTATTTAATTTAAAACATTAATTTACTTATACTTATTGGTATTAATAGATGACAAGAGGATTATATAAAACTAAGCCTAAGCTCGTTATAACTCTCAAAAATCCTAGGCAAATAGTACGAAAAATCTGCGTGTTTATCAGTTATAACAACCTAAACATAAACTTCAGAATGACTACTAATATTTTTTTTTTTTTAAATAAAATTGATTTAAAATCTCTTTAAATCCCTTTAAATTGGCTAATATTTATATTGGCGGTCTGTGGTGTAGTGGTCAACGTTTTTGGCTACGGATACGGGTTCAAGTCTTTGTAAGGACAGTTTTATTAATTGATTTTTCAATCAATTACGCATTTCTGTTTGTAGGCATGGATTTTTGTGTTGTCTTTAATTCCCTCCCACTCATCCAACCCTTAAAATGGGGGGTAGCGAGAGCGATTAGCTGACTATTATCCCTGTCTTAACGATATCCTTTTATTCCTTCTCTCTTCAAAAAAGAGAGATTGAGCAACTGAGTAGCAAGCAGTTCTCGAAGAAAACTTTTGTAGAGATACTTCCATTAGCAAGCCACTTGCTGCATTGTGGGAGTGGGCATGGCAAATATATATATATATATATATATTTCATACGAAAAAAGGTAATTGTTTCTTTGGTTACTGATGCACAATGCGTTACTAAAAAATAATTACGTTCATAATCTTAAGCCAATTAATAAAAGCACATTATAATTCTATCCATTATATAATTGAGTATCTTTATCAAATAACCAAATTAACTATATTAATGACATTTGAAAAACACCGTGAACTAAAAAGTCAAGTTATATTGACACTTCGCTCAACTCTTAATGTGCTTAATTACTTTAATCTTAGCTAGATATAAAGTCATTAACAAGCTATATTAATTACCTTATTTCCTTCTTACAAAGCTTAAGTGCAGGTCACATTTCATTATATAGAAATAATTACATTTCTCTAATATCGGAAAATACAAATTTATATGCCCAAACTGTTTTATATTCAGCTGAGTAAATATAGTATAGATTATGATAAATACTGTTTTTAAGTGTGAATGCTGAGATTAATTGTTGGTTTATTTTATTTATTTAACAATGGCTGTACAGTGTGCAAAGAAAATCGACGGTATAATTTTCAATATAAAATTTTAATCAAAAAAGAAGAAAAAAACGGAAAAAGATTTATATTGTAGAGTAAAATATTTACATTGCTTACAATAAAAAGTACAAGACAGCCCTTTTTCTCGCTGCAAATGCTATAATGTATTGTTTTTTCAGGGGAAATCAACCTCTTAAAAGTCGGATATTTATTTTCAATTTTGGGAAGAGCAACAAAAAAAAATTGAATATTACTTTTTAAAATTCGGAAATGAAGAATGTCGTATTTTACTGTGAAAAAATAATTAAGATTTATATAATAAATTAGACAATGAAAATTTAATATCAATAAGATTACGTGAATATACTTAAGAATCGTCTGCCTTTCATAGATCTAGAACAGATCCTGTTCTAAAATCTTTATATTAATATCTGGTCCACTATGAAAAATAAAAATACATACTTATCGGTGTTTTGATATTAAATTATAAGTATTGTCATCGTTTATTTATGAATTTAATAATATTTATATATTGAACATTGTTGAGCGTCCTAGAAAGATGTTAAGTGTCCTAAATTGAAGTTAACTGTCTGGAAACAATACGATCGGGGGTAGATAACATTTTCATGTCAGAAAGCCGCAATTAAGAAATTTCAATTAGATATAATTAAAAATGTACTTATAAAAATAATACGCAACTAATTTTTAGGTACATACTAACTTCACAATTTTATTAAGCACTCAAAACTGGTTTTAGTCATAGAAAACATTTTCAATATTCAAAAGAATTGGATTGACTCTTTTCAAAATGTGTATATTATCATATTCAATAAGAATAAACTTACTTATACTGTCAACGCGTTGGAGTTGTTTTCTTAATTTTTTTCCATAGCCACTTTCAATGTAAACCATATGGCCTACTCCTTTCTATGAGAACTGCTTGTTACTCAGTTTCTCAATCTTTCTTTTCTGAAGAGAGTAGGTAAAGAAGGATAAGACTAGAACAGAACTAGTGGTATCGGATTGGTAGAAAAGAATTTTAGAAATCACAAGCTTCCATGCTTACGGACAAAAATTCATATTACGTTACAAAAAGACATTACGTGGTACCGAATATCGTTATAAAACAACAATTAACACTCTAATACGTGGTTTTTGGTATATGGATTGCCGTTGTCTTTACACAATTGATAAAGATCCAAACAGTGAAAAAATGGACCGCTCGCCATGGTTTGAAATTCCCTATTTTTACTATGGAAACATATTTATTACGTACATATAGTACCGGTGTAAAAGCGATGCGAAATAGTTTCTGCAGAACCACATGCGTCTTGCGTTAAAGCTGGTTTTATTAGAGGCGTTTTGTATTATGTAAGAATCCGTAGCTAAAGCATTTATATAAACTTGCCAGAATAGGGGTTGGATTTAATGCTATGTTGTAATTAACACTATGAACAGTTATATTATTTCACTATGTAAAAAACTTTAACTGAGGAAAGGCACTGAGAAAATTATTTGAATTTATATAAAAATGACGAATGAGAGCAAGCAAGATGCCACCCATAAGAGATTTTCATTCGATCACATGTCTTTTGACCACATCTTGATTTAATTTATTATTATTAACATTCACAAATACTAATTTTAATATATTTGGACGAGTGATGTATTATTACCCAATATATAGCGTATAATAATATTTAAGTTTTGTTTAATATAGGGTAGGTATTTAGATATAAAATTTGCGCAAGTATTTTAGTCTAGTACGCTTTTATAAAAACAAACTTTCATCCCTCACGTGCACAGAGTTTGGAAGTTTTAAGACATTGTTGGGCAAAGAACGATTTGTCAACTCTAATTCAAATATTATTGCAATAAATTTTGTTACAATAAATTTATGTTGTTACTAATTTTGTTTTATAGACTATGCTGACGCTCATTTTAAGTTTTCTTTTTTTGTTTTAATTCAACAAAGTTGTTTTTGAAAACAGCGAAATAAATAAAAAGAACAAAAATTTCTTACATGGATAAACTGCGATATATAGCAACAAAAATATGTTTTAAATTTTTATTTGGGATAGCTCTGATTCATTTTTAACACATCTGTAAATGACTTAGCATTGACAATATTATAGCATATAAAAAAGTATTATTTAACAAAACTGAATTCAAGCAAGTTTGTGTATTTAACATGGAAATATTCTTTCACTTACCCAGTTGAGAGAATTATAAAACAAAATTGTCATTTAATATATAATGTATTCAATTTAAACATAATATAAAATACATAACTAAGCTGAATCCGCCAATGTTAATTTTAAATTGTTATTTGACAAACAGTGACAAAAGATATGAAATTTGTCTTTGGTAACATGTGCGTCAGTCATAGCGATTTCTTTCATTAATAACTCTGTAATGATCTTCAGTGAAAATTTTGTAAGATAATATATTATTTGTTTATAATTTCTTACAAAAAAGAAACTTCCTGAATAAGAAATACAATTGAAAAAATTATAAATATATTTTTGTGTACGTCAAATAGCTAAAGCGGAAGCTTTTAAATTTCCAACTTTTATTAGAGAAACTGTAAGGTTATTAAATATTTACGATTAATTTGTAAATATCTAGCTTGAGAGTTTTTTCAATTATTTGTCACTTATTTATCCAACTAGTGGTGGGGCGATTAGCTAAACACTAGCCTTGCCTTAGACATATCTTTCTTAATAATGCATACTCTCTTCTAAAAAGAGGAAAGAGATCGTAGGAAACTTTTATTCAAATAAGCTAATAAGAAATTCATATTCTCCACATTGGGAGTGGACATGGCTAAAAAAATGTTTATTAAAATATTATCATATAAATTATAAACAAAAACAAAAATGGATAAATGAAAATATATAAACATTTTTTGCGTAACATTTTTTAATATTGCTGATAACAGGGTCTAAAACTGAACGGCTACCATTAACACAGGTATCATCATTTATTTGATAATTTAAGGGTTTAGGGGCCATTTAGGGTGCTAGATGTCTACTAATGACATACTTCTGTGACCCTTTCACCCAACACTTACTTACTTGCCTGTCTGGAATAAAGATTATTTTTGGAACAATGTAGCCATATGAAAATTAGTTTAGAAGTAAAAAATATAAATATGATTTAATTGAAAACAGCACTTTCTCTGTTTTTAAAAACGTGATGTGAATTGAGATGGTAAATAATCAGAGCAGTGACTTGATGTAGAATTTTTGAATTGCTGTTATAATGAACAAAATAAAACACGATAGCTTTTCTAATGGTTATCGTATTTTTTATTATTTAGGCGCGTTTATAATATCAAAATGTACGTATGTTTATTAGGAAAACTTTTACAATTTTAGAAAGTGTATTAAACAGTGAATTTTTTACAGTTGCCGTTTGATTGCTTATAGAAAAGTTATATATATACGAAGATAAATAAATATATTATAAAATATTAGTTCTAAAGTCCGTTTTACAGAATAGAGAAGGGTTGCAAATATCTCAAGTATCTGAACCCTCCATCCTATGTGACCCTACAACTTATTTCAAGCTTTGGGCTCGTCTATAATAGACCTTCACTCTTTTCTGTTACCTGCCACGGTCTCTCAATCCTACTCATCTCGTTTCTTTCTCATGCCCTAATACAATTTGAAGCGGTTTTCTTCCAGTTTTACCACTAGGCCTAATTCGTTTTTAGCACCGATTCAAAACAACGATTAATCATATCGCGCTTTT
Organism: Himalopsyche phryganea; assembly: GCA_022494535.1. Classification (NCBI taxonomy): domain Eukaryota; kingdom Metazoa; phylum Arthropoda; class Insecta; order Trichoptera; family Rhyacophilidae; genus Himalopsyche; species Himalopsyche phryganea. The sequence goes on along the minus strand of JAGVSL010000125.1, from coordinate 2,604,681 downwards.
GTCACAAAGCAGAAAACTTAATAAACCATTTTTTTAAATTAATTTAATTGGAATTAAAAAGCCACATTTTTATTATTATAAAAATATAAGTTTGCATTAATGAAAACGGAAATACTTTTATTATTGGAAATTACCATCAGGTTGTTAAAAGTGGTGGAACCAATCTGTCATACACACTTTTTCAATCGTTGTACCTAAAACGTATCTCCAGTTAAAAAAATGGATCAGTTCTTTTTGAAAACATAATTCAATTATCACTAGTAGTAACGCAATTCAAAAATATTTTGGTACATCACAGATACAACGATACTATATCATCAACAATTAAACATTTATTATTATTCAAACTTCCGTCGTAGAGTACTTTGATATATCCAATAGGAAATAATACGGCTTATTCCAACATCAAAATCTTATTGTTATTCAATTAATTATACAAAAAATCTGCTTTTATCAAAGTTTAATCTCTTCATTCAAAACTTAATCATGAAAATGGAGCACAGAAGTTGTGTGATTGACTTGCAAGTACCTCCCATCTTACGTTATGCATTTATTCGAAACAGCTTCCAAAAGTTAAACCCTGAGATTTTATTATAAGCTTATACATGAAACAATTCATAATATAAAAAAGAATTGCCTTAAACATAAAATAATTTTAAGGCGATAATGAAAATATCATAGAAAGTAAAAAAAAAACAATTGACAATAGTTTTACAATTAGAATCGCCGAATTATCTATCGGAATAACTTCTAATAAAACAATAATAAAACAGTGACGAAAACAGAACAATTTAAAAAAAAAACTGATGATAAAGAATGAATAAAATAGGACACATCTAGAAATCGCTATTTCATCTTGGTACTAAACTTGCAATTGATGAATCAACTATCGGGAAAACTTTCCACAAAACTAAATGTAGCTTTTAGTTACATTAACTTAAAACATAAGAGTGCTCGAAAGTAATGATAACGAATCCATAAAAAAAACGTGAAAATCTAGATACCCTTTCGTCAATATCACAACCTGATTCAAGAATCCACTTTCCTTTGAGTATTTTCTTAAAGTGCAAAAGAACACTTTTCGTAACACCGTTTGATTGCCGAGTAAAAGTCACGTTAGCACAAATCCGTGACAAGTCGCCGAAATCAAGTGACGCCCTTTTTGGGAGCATCGCCTATCCACGCACCGCTTACGTCCTGAAAGAAAATTTGCATAAATTACACCTGGGTAAGGAATCACTTGCGTTTATCTTTGGGATTTCCCCCAGAACAAATATTTGCCTATGTCAAGTTGCTTCTATGGATAAACTCCTCTAGATTTAGCTGTGTCGGAAGATTGAGAAATTATAGTTTTATCAAAAGTAAAGCATGAAGTAAAATCTAATAGATACACCGAGAGAGTTAATTTAGAAGATTGATACATGAATAAAAAACGCTTTAAATATGAATTCGAGGGTTTTTATTAATAGTTAGTTGCTGAAAGATATGACCGTATTTGAGTAATACATATATCAAAATCATTCAGTTTTTACAGATGCTTACGTTTGATATTAAAGATACGATGGTTTGAATTTTTAAAGAATTGAGAGGTAAGATAAATGGATTAAACTATGCGCCGGTACACCAGTGGTCAAAAAGAAACGTTGTAACAGAGCTGCAAATTCCTTGTGACGGTGAACCCTGTTCACCCCTTCTTTAAATCGGTGAGGTTTTGTTGTACTGAAAGACCGTATCAAAAGTACTACATTTATATATTTTGCAGGAGAATTATGATATGCTGGCTTAACCAGGGGAAAGGCACAAAGTAGCAAACAGTTTTGAATATGTTCCAAAGTGACATTTGGCTTTAATCTACGATGATTCATTTTTTAAACCTTCGATGTTTTTATTAATTATTTACAAATGCTTCCAATAAATTAAACAATATTTAATCGATATTTATAACAAAAAAAGATTTATCTACTCAGGTGATGCTTTATATTCATTCCTTGTTTTTCAAGAGACGTTACTGTACAAGTTTCACATGTATATACCATTACCCGAATGAAATATGGCAGCTCCCGCCCTTTTTTACGACGACATTGTGAATTATTTTGTCTAAAACCCTTTCTGGCAGGAAGTTATTGTTTCGTTTCCACATTTAGACCTGAATTTTGTGAACATTTAAGTGAAATATCGTTGCAATACCCGTATACCATAAACAATAGAAATACACTTACCTAGATCATAAAGTTCTATTCAGATTTATAATAAATAATATAATTTCACACTTAACATTAGTATTATTATAAATGAACGCATACCGTTTTACTTACAAACATTGTCTTAATCGTCATTGAAATTGTTTCTTGTGAAATTGTTAGTCCTTTGACTAAAATCCCCTTCTTAAAACTTAAAGTCATTCGCTATTAATTATTTCTCCTAACCTCATACTTTCCTCTCTGTCTTCTTTGAAAGTTGAATCACTGCCTCTAAGCTGAAGCTCGTTAAAAAACTTTATGTGAAAATACTTCACAAACTACACAATATGATCCATCTACATTGATAGTGACATTGTTGAAAAGATGTAAATGGATATCGAATTGGAATAGATTTAAGACAAAATAATTATTTCCCGAGAATACGTACTTACAAAAATGAGGAAATAAAGGTAGGTATTCAATATACAGTTTAATAGCTGTTCATTACACATTCCTATAATAATTTGTCAAGTAACATACAATTCTCTTTGCAGAAATAACGGTACCATGAACATTATCAACAATTGATTTTTGCTAAAAAAGCATAATTTACATAAATAATTTATAGCTCAACATAAACTAGTAATAAGTTAAAATAAATACCAAAGTATTTAGTTCAATAAGAACTCTACAAGAATCTTGAATGACTAAATATTTAATTATAGGTAGATAATAGAGTTCTACCAAGTTAATTCAAATTCAATGAAAAAAATTATAATAATTCGATTGCTGGATATGTGGTACAGTGGTACAGTGGTCATCGTCAATGGCTTCGGTTACGGAAATCAAGGGTTCGAATCCCAGTACAGACAGTTTCATAAATTCATTTTTCAATCGATTTATGGTTGTCTAAAAGTTCCCTCTCATCTATCCAATCCTACAAACGTAGCGAGAGCGATTAGATAACTACCAGTCTAAAAAATATATACTTTATAATATCGTCGTCGTTCTGGAAGAAGACACTATCTAGAAAATACAAGTTTTTAGTAATTGTATTTTGAAGTTTGCCAAATGCTTGAAATGTCACAAGGTTTTCATTTTTTTTGTTTGTGCAAAACTGTTTGTAAGTAAAAGTGTAATTTATAAAAAAAAGTGTGTTATGTCATAATGTAGACTTTGAAATAAGGAACATTTTGGTATAACTGACTCAATATGTCATTTTTTCGATTAAGTGTTTTCTTCCAGAACAGCGATGATATATTCCTACTCATTTTTGTCATGAAATTTCCACTTTATGTACCTACGTTAAAATCTTAAATGACTTTTATTGTGAGGTTGATAGTTTTTATAAGATAACTTAAACCAGTCGTGTTTTTATCGAAGATATTGTTATATGTTAAGTTCTACTGAGAAACCTCCATACGCTCCATGTTAGGAGTGGACATAGTAAAAGTAACAGAAATTCAAATAGGATATTGTCTGTCTACTCAAAATTCCAGAATTTCTGCCAAATTAAAATGATTGACTTTTTGCAATTGTGTATAAAAAAATAATTTTCGATTTACACAGCATTCTAAATTGAAACCAACGGATCAGCAACGATGCTACGATTACTAAGAAGAGGATATAAATTGAGAGACTTATAAATTAGGCAAATCAGCCGAAACAGTATTTTTTCCAGAATAATACTTAAAATTTTATTTTAGTAAAGTAAGTTTTAAATTTATGCACCCATGGACTGTTGAAAGCATCATTTTTTATCACGCAACTGTTTGTATACCAAACATTAAATATACCGTTCAAAGAGTTAACGGTAGATGAGAAATTCTGTCCACGTATTTCTTTGCGTGTTTTTTCCTTTATTTCCTTCAAAGCACGTATACTAAATATACATGCCTTTATGCCCCAAAAGAAGCTTTATGATCAGCTGATGTAACAAATAATACTGTTATGGTATTGTCGATGTTATCAGGAATTGAACAGGATATAAAAATATATTTTTTTACTTAAAGCATTATAATGAATAATCATATTAAAATATTTTAACAACTATGTGTTTTCCATATTTTTTATATTGACATATCTACCAGTTTTGCTTTTAAAGTTACTGAATTGTAAATCTAATTAATTTTGTCGAGAATAAATAGTGAGTCACGATTCACGTTTCACGTTTACTAGTATTAACAATTTTCAATGTATATTGTTACGCCGAGTGTGTGAAATTATTTATTGCATGAAATGGGAAAAATTTTGCCTAATTCATGAAAAGTGCAAGCCCATTGCTTCATTTATGAATTAGGCAAATTATGTGCCGAGTGGCGTGAATTCAGCAGGGTATGGAAATATTAAGCTGTCAACATGACGGTAGAAAAAGTAGTTTTAATACGGATATCAAATTTAGCTCTATTTATTAAGATACGGGACAGTCTTGGGCTAAGATTGTGTCATTAATTGGACATGTAACAGTTTAAGTAAATTTACTAAATGTGGTGTCATTTAACTAAATTTATAGTCACTTTTAAGGTGTTAACTGTTAATTCTTGGTGGAAAGACAGTATATTTTAAAGAATAAAACACAATTCATTTGCACTACTTTCACATATTTATAATGATCAGGATCGGTTTCACTCATCACGAGCATTATCAACTGATAAAAATACAAACATAACAGGATTATTTATATAAAATTAAGTGTAAAAATGAAGGTATATAAAACTGATGGTTCATGAACTGAGACAAAAAAATACTGATTGACAAACAAATTATACATAAATCAAATGAAAGGTCTACAATTAAAATGTTATGGACCTCTTGCGAATCATTTAATACTTATCTGAAATCAAAAATATAGCTACATTAAAAGTACATTTAGCTGAACAAAATTTTTAATGACGTTACTAATATAATATACAATAGTGTAATTAATATGAATAATAAACAGCCATCTTAAGTGGTATATTATATTAGTTACGTCATTAAATTTTTTTTTCAGCTAAATGGAATTTTTATTTAGCTTTATTTGTGATTTAAAATTAGTATTTAATGATTTGCAAGAGGTCCATAACATTTTAATTGTAGACTCTTTCATTTGATTTATGTATAATTTGTTTGCTAATCAGTATTTTCTTGTCTCAGTTAACGAACCATCAGTTTTATATACCATCATTTTTACACTCAATTTTATATAAATAAGCCTGTTATATTTGTATTTTTATCAGTTGATAATGCTCGCGATGAGTGAAACCGCTCCTGATCATTATAAATATGTGAAAATAGTGCAAATTAATTGTGTTTTATTTTTTAAAATATATATAAGGCTTTTTTTTGTTTCAATGTAATAGGTATTTGCATGATTACTGTTTTGATATATGTTTCGTGATAGTTCATTAAGTTATTTTAAAGCCTGCATAGTATATTTAAATTTCAGTGGGACGAGTTTATGAGAAAGAATAAAAGTATTTTCTTAACCTTTTTCATATAAACTAGTACACTTATTCATACGACGAAGTAAAACATAAAATTCTGAAGTTTTTGACATAATAATATTAACAGCATAGAGAAAATATACTTTTCAGTGTAAGTAGACGGCAATGTAGAAGAATGTGTCAAGAGAAAAGATACAGGATTACGATCTTGAGCTCATAAATGACGCTGGTGAAAACGTAAATAAGAATTTTAAAATATCTAAACAAGGAAGAAGGTGGCACCGAAAAGCTTATTTACTATGATAATACGTCATACAAAACTTACTTGCCATAATAATTAATATTCTTTTTCGTTTAAAGATATGATTTTTAATTTAAAATGGAAGATAAAAACTAATACATCCAAGTTCAGACCCATATTATGATCCCGGGATTTGGGATACATAATTTTTTAATCCCCAGATTGGTCATTAAGCATAATGTCAAGTTTTAAATCAGTGGTCCTCAACTTTGTCCGTACTGCCCGCTAGCGGGTGGTGGGTATATTTTTTGTCTGTTTTTCAATTTGCGAATTGACGGTTTTGAAAACCCGTCTGTTAAGCTCAGATAATTCGCTAAGCTAACCCGACGGTCATGGGAACTTTTGTCCATTTATCTACTTTTATCGCTTATGGTTATCCGAATTAAACAAAATACTTGCCCTGTTCTGGCCTAGTGGTCGACTTTTGACTTGTTTGTTTGTAAAAACAATACCTACTTAGATTTGTTAGAGTAAATGTCACTTGTGAAATTCCACAAGGCATTGAATATTTGGTCTCACAGCATCAGGCTCAAGGTTTTCATGAACCTTTAAATACAACTTTCACACTATTTCTATAAAACGTTAAAATACCTTTTCTACAGTAAAAATAATAAGTTAGCTTTAAAAAATTTTTTTTCAAATCCTTCATCTAATAGAAATTATTACATTCCTACACTGAATTGAATTACTGCGATGTTGGTGGGCGGTAAGGAAATTTTAGTATAAGAAATATGCAAAAATGGGCGGTAGTTATTAAAAAGGTTGACGACCACTGTTTTAAATTGTATATTTGAATTCAATTCGTGTCTATCATTGCTTCAATGTTCAATTCTTTTTATCATAATTAAAGGAAAGTGAAGGATCACGATCGGTGATGCGTACATTAAAAATATGGTACCTCCTATATCATTCAGTCATAGATATAACACATAAAATATGTCAAAAAATGGTATTGATAAACAATACGTAGGGTATAATTTGTTGGCTAACTAACTGCATCTCGATTGAAATATAGTGACAAGTTGAACTTGTGATGTTATTTAGGTTGTAAATAAAAACATAAATGTTTATACAAAATAAAGTTCAAACATATTGTGACACTCAAATTACTTATTATCGCCGATTGTTAAATATTTTATAGAGTCATCACAAAATTAATCTGATAATAATTCGTGGCGTTACTCCAATTTGGCTCATCAGAGTTCCCAGTGTGCACATTATTGTTGCTGAAATAGTAAGTATGTGAATATAATTGGAGGTTTTGTTAATCATAAGGCCATAATTGGAAAAGGTCGATTCTTATTTATATCATTTGAACGTCAATTTGTTATTTCTGGTCAATCTTGAATCTTAATAAGACTTGTCTTTTATTGCAGTAATACAAATAAAGACAATCAGACAAGTATTAAATATGACTTTGTCAGTCTTTAATCGTTACTGTTCTTTCTTAAATAAAAAGTGCATTTAGACTGCCTGCAAAAAAGCTTTCAGATTAAAAAAACACGCACAGGTTCCTTCAAAATTCTTTTGCAATGATATGGCAGTTCGTAGGCATATCTGTATTTGCAATTACGGTAAAATGTTTTCTCACTATTATTAAGCTACTAACTGACTAATACTTAACTAAATTTTACCTAGCGTCAGTAGTCAACGTCGTAGGTTTCGGATGTGTCAAGTTTATATCACGAAAAGTTTCATAAATTAATTTTTCTATCGATTTGATCTTAAAAACGGGGTGTAGCGAGAGCGATAAGCTAACCAATTGTCCTGTCTAAGCCCTATCTTTCTATCCCTACTCTCTTCAAAAAACAAATCTCGAACAACTGAGTAACAAACAAGCAGTTCTTGCAGAAAAACTTCTGTTGATCTACCTACATTAAGAGTCCATATGCTCTACATTGTGAATAAACATGGTAATTTTTTTAAAATATTTGTAAGTTGTGTAGCCTGCTAAGCGAGCTGTCAGTTTCATTGTTGTTTTTATTTTTAGGGTGGGCACAGACACTACAGACGTATTCTAAACGCAAATTTTCTAGTTTAGTGCTGTTTTATTAAATATTTTCTCAGATAAAAGCTTTGAATGGGGCATAAAATTAAGGAAAACCTTTTACAAAAAAAAGTCCCAACGCTAAACGCTCTCATAAAAGCCTATCCTTTACCACTTTCATGCGCCTCCTTCATTTATGGCAAGGATACAAATAATCAGCAAATACACCGTATTGAAGGTATTTGAAGATTCCAAATTATTTTAGGGTAATATCGGTCGGTTATAATTCAGGTAAAAACATTTTGTACCTATGTTTAATGGAAAGTATGTACCAACAAAATTTTTAATTAAAGTTTTATTTGTTGTTATTTACTAACACTCCTTCAAATTTAACATCAAAAAGCTTTTAAAACTTTTGTGAAGCTAATATTTTTCATTATTTACCCAATGTTTTGATAAAGCAACGCTAACAAAAATGAATGCACGGAAATCCTTCCATCAGTAATGGTGAATAATAATTTCTGTTTTCGGCAAATATTCCGCAGTTAAATCTATTCATGAAAAACATTAATTAACCTTTATGTCGCCGTTCTGGTGGCACTTAATTAAAATATGCCGAGTAATAGATTTTATACATTTTCAATGTAGCCTATAAATTTAATGATGAATACGCCAACAAGTAACTGCGATAAAACTAAGTAAAATGCATTTTTTATGTTCAATTTTCATAATTTTTTTCAATCTACTGAAATGTTGTCTGCCAACCAGGTTTTTAGTTTTTGGTATTTTTGTATTAAGAATGAATACAAACATAGCCTTATCATGTTTCCGCATGTCAACGTGTTTTGGCCAACTGATGTAACCCTCAAAATTGAAATTGTTGAGGAGAGAGTAAAAACTGTTTTTATCGAAAATATGGTGAGTTGAGTTACGAATCTTTAAGATATACTCCTCTAAATTCTCATGTTTTCAGATACAGAACTATACGTAGGGAGTGTCGATATAGTAGCTTACATTAAGTGGGCTGGTTAGACTTTTTAAACCTAAAACGAATGTGAAATGATGTTCCCTTTCAAAAAGTGGGCAATTTATTTTTCTAATTTATTTCTCTTGGCCGAGACCTGCTCCGTTGTTTTTAAATCAAGATCCAATCATTAACTCGTTTTCGTATTTTTTGAGGGTTACAACAATCAAATAACCAAATATTGACGAATATTCTAGATAATTCTGGGTCAATCAACTTTTGACAGCTGAAAAAAAAATAGAAATGCTGACTGTTTATTTTTGTACATATCATTATTCTTGAAAAGAAAATGACAATTTTTAAAATGAAGAGGTAACGATAATTTATATATGTATATAATATTGATTAATTACGTGCAAAATAATTTGTGATCCATGTGTTTTTTGACAAAAATTTGATTTTGAAAAAGGTTTTTCATTATTAAATTTTGAATGCTATATTCCTAAAAAAAATTGTATTGGCTGTAATAATGAATATTATCTTGACATTGTTATTATAAATAAATAAGAATATACATTTTAAAACACATTTTAATAACTGTTGGCTTAGTTTTAATATCTTGAGTACATAATAAATGCTAAAAATAAATATTTTATTAAAAATTAAAGTAATGCAGTAGTAACATTGTGTAAAAAAGGTAATTCTTAATAGGATGAAATTTTAAAGAGCTTATTTTTATGACGTAAAGAAGATTTATTCATTCAAAAATTTTTGCGTCTTTTTAAGTAGGATTGTAACAAAAAAAATGTTGATAAATCGTTTTCTGCTCTTAGTACTTACAAGATGAAAATTATTTGATTTTTTTTTGAGAAAAAGTATTATTGTATCAAAGGAATATCAATTTTAAAGCGAAAGAGATTATATACTTTATTAAGTCAATACATATAAATTTAATTTATAATTTAAGACATCGACTGAGGGTGCTTGATGGAATTTCAATATTAAATTTGGATTATTGAGATTTTGTACACTTCCATGTATTTTGTCACTAAGATATGTCACTGAGATAATGTCACTAAGATATGTCACTGAGATAATGATATCATTGTCACAAAGGCGGACAAAGGAAATACCACGGTCCTGTTAACGCGAAAAGACTATGTTGATAAGTTTAATAACTTTCTCGATAATAACGATATAGTCGAATTGAAAAAAGATCCTACATTAAAATTTAATAAAAATATTAAAGAGGTTATAAATAGTTGTAGCATTACAATCAACCCTAAGGATTTGTCTGTTTTATCTACTAGAAATCCACAAGCCCCCAAATTTTATGGGCTCGAAAATTCACAAGGATTCAATACCAATTGACCGGTAGTTTCATATATGAATGCTCCAGCGTATAAACTTTCCAAAAGAGCTAACTCTTCATCCGCAATCACAGTAAATTCAAGCCATTGTATAGTATTAAAAATTCATTAGAGTTAGTAGATAAAATTAAAAATTATAACATTCCGTTAAACGCCAAATTAATTTCTTTTGACGTTATTAGCTTATTCACTAATGTACCTGTAAACAAATGTAAACAAATCATCAAAGATACCCTTAATACGCGTAGAGTTAATCCTGTCACACATTACTACGGAATTACTTAATATATTAGACGTTTGCGTTGACCAGAACTATTTTCAATTTGATAATAGATTCTATGAACAAACCGAAGGCCTTGCAATGGGAAGTTGTTTGTCACCACTATTAGCAGAATTTTACATGAACCATTTAGAAAACCTTATTTTTAGCAATAAAACAGAAGTTAGAAACGTAGTTTATTGGTTCCGTTACGTAGATGACATCCTTTGTCTATTCAATGGAACTGAGAGACAAGTTTCTAACCTTCATAATTTTCTTAACTCACTAGATGATAAAATTCAATTCACTTTAGAAGTAGGGGGCAAGAATATAAATTTCCTTGACCTTAATATTGATATTAAAAACTCCATTCATGAATTTAAAATTTACCGAAAACAGACGTTTTCAGAAGCCGCGATTCATTTTAAGTCAGACCATCCTTTCTCATATAAATTGGCTGCTTTCCATTCTCAGGTTCACAGATTAGTCACTATACCTCTAAATAAATTTAATTTTGAAAACGAACTAAACATTATTAAACAAATTGCCATTAATAATGGCTATGAGGCGTCTCTTATAGATAGTCTTGTATCAAAAAAACAACGTAAATTAGCAGAAAAGATGCTATATTTCGGGAACTTGTCTAAAGACATAGACCGCCCTAGAATCTGGCATAGAATAAGTTATTTAGGTTGCACAAGCTTTAAAATTAAAAAACAACTCGCTGATAGTGTTAGACCGGCGTTCTATTGCAAAAACTCTCTAGGCAAATTACTTATTAACAATAAAGATAGAGTAAACTTTAAGAACAAATCTGGTATTTATAAATTACAATGCAATGATTGCCAACATTTCTATGTGGGTAAAACCACACGTACATTAGATATAAGGGTATCAGAACATTTAGCTGCCTTTAGATTAAAAAAAAGAAACTTCGACATTCGCAAATCACTTGCTAATGGAGAACCATACGTTTAATGCGGATGATGGGGTTAAACTGTTGCATAAAACATGGGGGATCATAAATTATTTTATCAGGAAATTTTAGAAATTAATAGAGGCCAGTTATACTCCTTACCAATCTTGAATGAGCAGCTGAACCTTCCTAATTCTCCGCTATTATATCCGATACGTTGAAACACCTAACAGATTTCACTAAATGTGGAATGATTGTATATAATTTACCCATTCGTCGAATTGCATCCCGTCAAAACCCACAATACTGTTGTAATTGTGAAATCACTGGTATTTCTAAGGGAAGTTGAAAGGCGGCAATTCGCCACTTTGGTAATATGGTGTCTCAATAATCCAAATTCAATACATATAAAGATTAAAATCTTCTATTTTGTCTTCGATTTCTGAGTTGCTACTGTCTTAATTTTTTTAATTATAGCAACTTATGCTTTCAAAGCACAAAGGACGTAATCTGAATTTTTTTTTTATTTAATATCCACGTTCACTAATAATTTTTTAATGTACGAAAGAATACATTCATGAAAATAAAACGTTATATTTTTTAATATGTAAGTATATGTATATATAGAACAAATTTTTTTTAATTTTTCTGCCAACCATTGTTTCTGATTAGCCTTAGAAATCGAATGCAAATATTTTACTATACGATAGACAAATAAGTGATATTGAATAAAAATTAACCCTATGCATTCGACGTTTATTCAGATTTAAAATTTGATCAAATATTGCCCCAATAATTCTTGCAAATTGTTTTTTGATAACGAATTTATGCAAGGATTTTCTCTCGAGGTTGATATTATATAAGATCTAGGCACTATTTGCCACTAGATGCCGAAGAGCGAACCCAGGTCGTTGGTGACAAAATACATGGAAGTGTACAAAATCTCAATAATTCAAAATTGATATTGAAATTCCATCAAGCACCCTCAGTCGATGTCTTAAATTAAAAGTATTAACCTTCGTGAATTTGGCGTGTGTCGTTTCTGTAAATCAAGGCAAGTAGTGTGACTTTTCCAATCTTTCGAAATGCCAATAGAGATAAAGCTTAGAATCAGTTAGGTATTTTGCTCTAGCTTACCACTCTGTGATCTGAAGTTAGAATACAGGAATAGATCAATTTTTATGCAAATTTTGTTTTATAGTCGTCCATAAAATTTTCAGTCCATTTGAATATGCCTATTGACCTATTGACGTTGACTTACTTCCAGTTTTCTACCAAAATATATCATACTAATGATCAAATCCATTAATGAAATTAAAAAGTATTTCGATTATGCAATACTCAAAATCAAATCGAGGAAAAATAGATTACAAATACCAGACCAGTGTTTTGCAGACCTCTCAGAAAGAGAAATGACGTAAGATTAATATTACACCTAATGAATAACTATAATCTAAGACATCGACTGAGGGTGCTTGATAGAATTTAAATATCAAATTTGGATTATTGAGATTTTGTACACTTCCATGTATTACTCTCACGAAAGGACTCGTTCGAATGCCTGAAGATGCCGAAAGGCAAAACCCGGGTCGTTAGTGACACAATACATGGAAGTGTACAAAATCTCAATAATCCAAATTTAATGAATAACTGTTTTTTTAAATAAACATGTGCAACTACCACTGTTTCATATAGTAGAATTCACATTAAAATTCTGTAACATTTAGTTCATCATTATTAAATTTAATTACGTATTATTATCTTTTTCAACAGCTATACAGTGAAATTTAACGTTATGAGCTGTGAACCTTTCATTAATTTAATGGAGTACCAATTTAAATTTTGTCATACGGTAGATAGTTTTTTCAACGGAGACCCTTGGGAGTCGTACATTTATGACGTCACGCTTTAGTGTAGAGGGGTCTAATATAATATGTTAATTTGTAGAAAATTTGACGCATATAAACCAACAAAACAAAATAAGGTAAATGTACCAGTAGTTGACCCTTTTTCAATAAAAGTGCCCAAAATAAGAAACGTATACGCGGGATTGCTCTAAATTTTAGAGTTCAGATAAGCGAAACCATCTCTTGTCGGATTGGGGAACTAGCACATCACCATATATTATGTCATTGGGGTGTCATAGGGTCACACACCAAAACAACACCTTATGCATCAAGTATTTTATTTTGAATTTATTAAGAGTATTGTAAAAGATATCAGTGAATGTAACTATATGCTACTTGATTCAGTCAAGAGTGGTCTTACAAGAAGGTCTAATGATAGGTTGTTATGAAACCCTCTGATTAGGTAATGGTCAACTACTGAAAAAAAAAGTGGTCAACTACTGGAACTTTCAATTTTTTAGATAGTCAAACTATTGACACAAAAAAATATTTTTAAAAATTAAATACATTTTTTTTGTCACAGACCCTTTTATATTTTTTGTCTTATCATATTAATTAAGACATTTGAATCATTATAATACACTTGCTTTGTCATAATTCAGTCTAATGATATTATATTTTTGTTGATTTTTTCTCTTAAACAGTCAACCACTGGTATGTTTACCTTAATTCAAAAATGTATCAGTCTGTTTCACGAAATTTTCTTCTAGGCTAGTAGGTACTTTACAAATGGTTGCGACATATTTTATTTATAATATCATTGATTGTAACATCAGTTGAAAATTGAATGTATTTTTTATATGTAGGGTTCATAAATGTGACGCTATTTTATCTAAAGAACGGGAGAGACATTGTGACTAAACGTAGCGCTCATGTTTACAAATTAACACAAACACAGAATAGAGCGATATGTTAGTCACAAAAATAAAAAAAAATGCTTTCACCAACTGCCATTTCAGTTTTATGATAAACACCATTAAAAACACCCTTTCAAGCAGTTAAAACAATATGCCACCCAGAGATAAAAAAGTCTGGATTTTTAAATTGAAGGCATGTATGGCAATATATAAACACGTAGAAAAAATATATTTTATATAAACTACTCTAACCGGTTCGTATTAAATCCATATCCAATTTGGAAAGGAACCCATAAAATTACATATAACTAGGACCGCATTTATGGATTTTTTGCCTGATGAACTTTTACAGGCAAAGTTTTTAGAACGCTTGTATATAATATTATGTACTACAGTTCAAATGTAATTAATTCAAATATAAATGTGACAATCTGTAATACTTTTCTGTCTTAACATTTATTCAATTTTGTAAAATTTCATTCTGTAATATCTAAAAATTAATAAATTCTCATATGATTAACACTCAGATATAATACTGTAGGATGAATCTAGCTAGTACTATCGAGTACCCGGCATGCGTTGCAATGTCACTCAAAGAAAGAAAGTGTTTGTGTTTTAATTTTTTTTATTGAAATGCTTTTGCATACACAATATTTTTTGTTTTTCCGTCTGTAGGTACAAAAATAAATCAGAAGGTTTTCTGACTCGTAAACAGGCCACATCAGCTGTCTATGTGAGAAGCATGGATTTTCCAAATTTACTCCCAACACTTGTAGCGATTGTCCCTGCGCTTTGTTCATGGTCATTGCAAATGCGAGTCACACCGGAAACTCCAAATGTTTAAATTTGACTGGCATATCTGTCAGAATCATCGGGATGTGTGGCAACAGTATATCTTTTGTTTTACATTTTTCATTTAAAACCGGCAATTGAAATTAAATAATTAACACCACTTGTTGTGTCACACACGAACTAAAATGTCGCTGTTTGTATCGATTTGATTCTTTATTTTAAAATACTTTTTTAGAAAAGTGTGCGCACAACAACTCACTAAAGTTTCATTACAATCGGATACATAGTATATGAATACAAACGGGACAAACAAAAATTCATTTATATTTATATAGATTGATATAAATCTTAATTGATTTTCTGAGTAAAAGTATTAATTATGCACCATTAGAGGAAAAGTTGTAAACTGGAAAAATAATGATACATTATAAACATAATATAGGACTGCTGGCGCACATGACTTCATCGAAAAAGTGGCTTATTAAAATGCCTGAACTTAATAACTCTTGTTTGAGGATTGGATTTCTTGCACTATAAAAATGAAAGAATTTTTTAATTTCGGTAATTTTTATTCTTTAAAACGTAAATAGTGTAATTTCAATTTTTGTAGAGTTCAAAATAAAATATAAATAAATTAATAAAAGACAAGATATCAAATCTGGTGTAAAAGTAGAATAATTGTACACAGCAATTGTTATGAGGGAAGCTTGCGAAAATTAATGAAAAAAACAATATTGATAGCAACTTAATAATTTAAATATACGTAAGATTTTTTGTTTAAAGCCAATGCCTGGATACAGTACTGTTTGTAAATATGAAACCATTTGCAAACATGTATGTCGTTCACGGACCCTAGTTGCAGACCCCAAATAACGGTACCAGAACCTGTCCCAGAAATCGTATTAAGTGAAGTATTCAAATACCCATAATCCCAAAATGTAATTTAGACTCCCACCATGCTCCGCGTGAGTATTATTATACATTCAAAACCTCAACATTAGTTCCTTACTTTACAGTTTCAATTGGTTACACAATTATTATTGTCGTTTTCATAACACGTTGGCATTCATTATTTTAGTAATGGTCTAAAGAATTTAATTAAACGACTTTTAACATTTAAATTATACAAAATAAACAGAAAAACATAATTTAAGACATCGACTGAGGGTGCTTGATGGAATTTCAATATCAAATTTGGATTATTAAGATTTTGTACACTTCCATGTATTTTGTCACTAACGACCCGGGTTTCGCCTTTCGGCATCTTCAGGCATTCGAGCACACGAATGGACTCGAACTGAGAGACAGTAAACAGTGTCTAACGTTTATATAGAAGATACAAATGCGACAAATATTATTTACGAGGTAAGATATTATACGTCTGAGAGCCACACTGATACCCGAGTTAAAATTTCGGGAATCTCCCTAATCCTTATTTTGTAAACACCATATTAACAGAGTGGCGAATTGCCGCTTTTCAACTTCTTTTAGAAATACCAGTGATTTTACAATTATAATAGTATTGTGGGTTTTGACGGGATGTAATTCGACGAATGGGTAAATATACACAATCATTTCACATTTAGTGACATCTGTTAGGTGTTTCAACGTATCGGATATAATAGCGGAGAATTAGGAAGGTTCAGCTGCTCATTCAATATCGGCAAGGAATTTAACTGGGCTCTATTAATTTCCAAAATTTCTTGATAAAATAATTAAATATGTAAAATCACTGGTTTTTCTAAAAGAAGTTGAAAAGCGGCAATTCGCCACTCTGTTAATATGGTGTTTACAAAATAAGGATTAGGGAGATTCCCGAAATTTTAACTCGGGTATTAGTGTGGCTCTCAGACGTATAATATCTTACCTCGTAAATAATATTTGTCGCATTTGTATCTTCTATATAAACGTTAGACTCTGTTTACTGTCTCTCAGTTCGAGTCCATTCGTGTGCTCGAATACCTGAAGATGCCGAAAGGCGAAACCCGGGTCGTTAGTGACAAAATACATGGAAGTGTACAAAATCTCAATAATCCAAATTTGAGAAAAACATAAGTTCAAAGCTGTCAATATTGGCCTTTTAAGCTCAGTTGTGGTATCTGGCTATTTGAGTTATTTTAATGAATACAAGTATTACTTACAATAAGCAATTAGCAAAAAGCAAAAAATTCGTATATTTTATTTATTTAATAGGTTTATTGAATAAAAACTACTTCAACGGCTAGAAAAATAAAAATATATAGTTCTTGATTAAATCAATTTATTATTTCCATTCTATATTTTATGAAGTGGAGTCTCACTTTCTTGCGTATTATGTATAAACTATGGCGAATATAGACTAAGATTCCCACACGTATTTATATTATCCAGGTACTGTATTATTAATGATTCCGTCACCTTGTAACTTTGAATGGGGAAAATAATTAAGAAAAACCACTTTCGTATAATTTTTATTGATGTTCTATTATTATCAGGAATTATTCGTAGTGCGACATCTTCTGAGCAGTCAACGAAACAATGAAGATATGACTGTATGTAACATTAAGGTAGAAGCGTGTCCGCGAGCAATAAATGTTTTATTATTTTTTCAGATGACAAAAATGTAGCCCAAGTAACTATCGAGTTGACGATCTCAACTAAGGGTCACAAAAACTTTAGTAATTTCATTCATTTGCCACCTCCTCGTATTCATAGATGTCGTTTCAGCGTTCTGCAATTTTACTTTGAAGCCTGGAAACTTAAGCTTATGCATGCCAAGAATTATCCTGCGTTGTGGAGCGAAGGATAAAATTTATAATACTAACATAATTTCCTTCGTACATTTGTGTTTTTTTTTAATAGACTATGGTTTACTCACACTACTATCAATGGTTACAAAATATTTTCTGAAGCGTTATAATCCCGAATAATAAATCACATTCTGTAAATGTTTGCCCAACCCATATGATATTTGTTCAGGCAATAGTGGACGTGTATACAGGATACTGACAGAATTTGGTCCTTTTCAATAACATGTATTTATTCACATTGGTATGAAATACTATTACACTGTAACCTAAATAAGTGAAAGGATTCAAGAAAACAAGAAAAGAAAGTATATTACGTACGTGAATGAGAGTTCTGAAAGAAAAATCATATAAAAAACAGAGTACTTCTGTATTTAAATAATTGGTTCTTTTGAAATCATTTTTTTCCATTTAATAAGCAATCTTTTACGCAGAGATTGATAAACTTTAAACATTTTTTTAAATCATTATCGAACTATTGTAAATAAATTTATATTCAGTTCCATACACCATAGAGGATTAATTATTAATGTTATCTAGTTTTTTTAAATGTGTCATTTAGAAGAATATATAAAAAACTGTATTATAGTTTATCGATGTTTATCATCTGTTTGGACGACGAATACAATTTAATAAGCTGCCCTTATGAACTACTTTCAGTTAATTATTTCAAGTTTTACACTTGAATTTAAGAAAGCTTTTGTTTTAAAATAAATATTGAAGTTCCATAATCTATTTACAAGGCGTCTAAAAGTTACACCAAATTTTTGTGTGGCACTCCGTGTTGAATTTTGAAATTAAATAAATAATCATTTTGATTTGTAGTAACAAATAATAATGCAATACAATTTTAATAAGAGTAATCAAAAACCGTTCCCTTGAATTTTATTTGACCAAAAAATGCCGTTTTGTCCACCTTTGATTTAGATCAGTATTTCTTATCTTTACATTATTGAAGTATTAGGTCATTTTAACACAGTAAAATTATTCAATTGTAATAAAAACCAAAATAAAAAAAATGCGTATTTCATGCAATGGCATTTTTGAAATAAGGGTGAATTTATACTTAATTTAAGACATCGACTGAGGGTGCTTGATGGAATTTCAATATTAAATTTGGATTATTGAGATTTTGTACACTTCCATGTATTTTGTCACTAACGACCCGGGTTTCGCCTTTCGGCATCTTCAGGCATTCGAGCACACGAATGGACTCGAACTGTTCGAGTCCATTCGTGTGCTCGAATGCCTGAAGATGCCGAAAGGCGAAACCCGGGTCGTTAGTGACAAAATACATGGAAGTGTACAAAATCTCAATAATCCAAATTTTATACTTAATTGATTGTAATGAAGAAAATCTCCAGTATACTGATGCAAAGAAATAAACACGCTCCTCTTACAAAGATTGGAAGAGATAACTAATTTTTTAAAATCTTATCTGCTCACTATTCGTGAGTATTTGGCCGTAACACGGTTCTTCCAAGATTCTCTGTCCCCCACCAGTTTTCTTGCTTCCTTCCAGGGCATTCCATCGTCTCTTAGCTCCACCGAGTACATTCTACGGTTGGTCATCAGTGGCCTTCCAGCGGGACAGAATGCATCCGGTTGATAGAAGAGAAAGGCAGAATTCAGGCTCTCCTGGGGCATCCGCAGCACTTGTCCAAGCCAGATCTTTCGTCGTTTTTTTTTATTTTGGACATAATCGGGGGCTGGTCCGTCCTCTGTCCTACCTCCGAGACCCTAAAAAAGTCAAACCACCGTTCGCCTTGAATTCGCCACAAGCATCTGTTTCGAAGCACAGTATACTGTACAATAACTGATAGCATTATCAAATATGCAATGAAATAATTGCAAGAGGGTTTTAAAATACTTATCTATTATGTCCCCGTAACAAAAAAACTTATATAGAGAGTAGCCGTCGGTACGGTAAAAGGATGCGTCTGACATTTGCAAAATTTTCGTTGTAACAAAAAGCCATTTTAATAACTTTTAAAACCATTCGGTAAAAGTTTGCGGTAGAACCCTTTTTTAGGGATACGTCATCAATTTATCAGGTATGGATCTTTATATATATGTATTACATTTTAGCTCTATCGTATTCAGATAAACGATATGATTTGTTCTACAAGCTTCGATACATTTATTATAATATGAAAATCGAATTTCTGTTTCCATTGTTCGTTCGGTATTGGATGTCTAAGGTTAATATCGCAATGTGAGCAGTTCTGTATTATAACAGATCCATAAATCAATGTCTATTCTACAACGCTGGGATATATGATATTATTATATTATATCTAGTGCATTGCGGTAAACGTATTTAACCTTTCAGGGTTTATATTTTGATAAATTTATAGCACAATTAATGAATTTAGCCAATTTAAATATTTTGTAGAAAAACTGTATGTATTGGCACGAATTAAATTTTTAGTTTTGTTTTAATATTCTAATGTCAATATTAATTATTATATTGATTAAACTGCCATCTTATTCATTACCAAAAAAACATTAATTCATCACCCTTCTTTAAACCATTGTAAGTAATTACGCATAACTAATAAAATTTCAATGGATTTACTTTAATGATGATAAGTGAGATGACGTAATATTGCCTATCTCTTCTAAGCAGTATATAAAACTAAATTAAAATATATTTCAGCATATTTCTGATTCTGGTGTTAAGTCGAAATAGCTATCAACTATCTTTTATTGTATTACAAATTATTGTATTGATTTATTAAATATTTTCTGAATTCCTAAGAGTGATAAGTTGTATACCCACCGCCACCCAACGTAATGCGTAATATAATTACGTTAACCGTAATTTGCCAGAAACTTTCGAATAAAATTTCACTAATCTTCTTTTACAACTTCATTTACAATTCGGAATAAAAACTAAACGGCATTTTCTAAGAGCTTGGCAGCAAAGTGACCATGGTCAGTTATGAATTGGCTAGTCTGCTTTTTAAATTTCATATTCTTCTTGCTACAGAAAATTATCTTGTATAAATTTCAAATGCAAAATTAATTTTTGTGTTTCAAAAACTATAATAATATATAAACCTAACATTTTTAACCAAACTGAATATAGTCTTACTGTGAGTTTCATCACTGCAAATTTCTAAAAAACCATCGTAGGCTGCTCAACTTCAAAAAGATTATTTATATCATAAATTATAAATATAGCATATTGCATTATATTATAAATATTTAAAGTGTAAAAGTATAACATATTGTATTGGAAAACGTTTTCTTTCATTCATAGGTAACGAAGGCAAATTATAAGAGCAAAGAAAATTGCCAATTCAGTTTTCTATATCGAGTATAATGTAACATATTATTAAATATCATGATAATTTTAAATATTTTTATAATGAGGATTAGTAAGATACAAATAATACATATTTTATGAATGAGAATTTGTGAAGCAGGTAGGACTTCACAAAATTTCACTACTTCGTAGGAGTAAATACACGGAATTAAATTGGGAATATAAGCATTCAATAGGCCATTAAAAATGTCCTTATTCAATACGTGTACTTTCGAAAAATACATTTAAATGAGAATGTTTTTTGATTTAAGAAAATGTATTGTGTAAAAATAGTTACGTGATAAAAATAAAAGAATGATTTGTTTTTTATACGTTTTCTTTGGCCTAGATAAAAAAAATAAGTAAATAAATCTATAGGCTATCGAACAATGTTTACATTGGCTGTGTTTGTTACACAAATACAGGCAGGCGCCTCAGTCCAAAGTCGTAGTAAGGCAATTAAACCCAAGCCACTTGAGACGATTTCACTATAGGAACTATCAGATGAGCTGTTTTACTCAAAACGCTTTGTTTCTATGATAATTTCGGAGTTAAGTAATTACATAATAGTCGCTTGGCACGAATGGGGTATACATTTATGTATTGTGCGATGAATCCGAGCGATAAATTCAGGATGGCTTGTTCAACCTAACGAAGCGAATTATTCCCGTGTTGTGTTTACAGTTAGGAAAATACAACACTGTGCATCAGTATTCCTATCATCGATGACTTTTTATAATGGTCAACTGGTTACTTCTTATCATGGGCATCATTTCTGAGGTTGGCAATCATTGACAATATAGATTCAGACACGAAGGAAATAAATTCAATTACTTTTCCATGCCATTACACTTTACATTTTGTATGTGAGTGTTTCGGTTTTAATAATAATTACGTTAATTAACATTTTATCTAATTAAAAAATGATAGATTTAATATGTAAGCTAATAATAAGAATTGCTTTCCAAGCATGCAATCCTAAGAGCAATTAGAAAAAAAATACTGCTGTCCTAGTCATATCATTCCACCCCCTCTTTGAAAAAGAGAGATTGAAATACTAAGTAGCTAGCAGATATCTTAGAAAAACAACCTTTGAGATAACTCCATTACGAGTTTAAATTCTTCAACTTAGGAGCGGACATGGTTAAAAAAACAATTGCAAATTAAAAATTATCTTATTTTAACTCCTGTAAAATATTACGCTTATTGAGGGGTCTAGTATCATAACTCATATCATCCAGCATATGTACAAATTTAGTTAAAAATGGAGCATTGTTCTTTTTGTTTATAAAATATCTTTCTAAACTTTCAAACTTCCATGTAAAATTAATGTGAAAATATTGCTCATTTTCAAAATTCATATTGTCTAATACTCTATAATTTTTTAAACTAATAATCTCCATTGTAGCCGATGAGAGTGCGGTATTTTACTGTCATGGCCACCAGTGTTTGTTTACATATCATGGTGTGAGCGAGACATATCCGTGTATTTGTAACTGGGACATGAAAACGGTTTTTTTGGGTTTGGCAAAAACCAGCATTTATGAAAATTCTCAGTTATGATACTCAAGTCCTCAATTCAATTCAAAGATTAACTCATGATACGTCATATTGATATTCATGATTGAAATATTTTCTGACACAATAATCAACGTTTTCAAGAACACAATATTCTCATTGGAATATTGTATGTAGCTTAACAATTTACATGTAAAATAGAAAGAAAACCAAATCGATTTTCTGCAGACTGCAGTTTTAAGATATTTCTGACGCGTACCGCTCCTTGCTACTTATCGAAGCAGTAAATAAGAAACGTCTCCCATACGTGGATTTATTGATTTATTTTCATTTGCAGAAGTCTATCTCTGTAGTTAAATTTAACATAATACTAGGTTTACACTTCAGTCACAGAATATATCAGTGGTTAATAATTGCATATATACATAGATTCTTTCTCGGAAGAACGTCAACAGGTTTATATTGAAAAATTAGTCCTTATTTTTTCATCCAAGAAATTATTGAAAATTCGTAAATTATGTAACTCTTTTGTAAATTGTGCTCGATGTTTATCCTGAAAATGATTTCATCACACAGCTTATTTTAATGTTCTAATTAAAATATCGTTCGTTTGTTCTTTTTCTATTTATATAAATAATAAAAAAAAATCGCAAATTACTACGCTTAATTCTGCTCTTAAACTTCTTTAATATTTAAATCTTCTATCAATATTCCTGTATTAAATTAGAATATTATTGTATACATATATCAATTAACTTATAACTGTTTGATCCCTTCATATTAAAATGTTTATAAGAACACAAAAGCGAAAATATTATTCCGCTTTGTCAATAAGCATCGATTATAATTTATCAAATAATTATTGATATTTCGGCGTTGAGTGAAACTGATCGATTACTAAAGAACTTTTTGCAAACATTTTTGTTATATTTATGTATAGCAAACAGAAGCACAAGCACATTTTTAAATTTAAATTCCATATACGAAAATAAAAAAAAAATTCATGAATACTTTACAATGCGTTCAATCATATTTTATTTCATATTTTCTATGAATATAGTATGTCCTGTAGAAACGTTTTATATTCTGGTGAATATTATTTTGTCGTAGGATAAATTTGTTTTCTTTTTTTAGCTATCTATATTAATTTAATGAAATCATGTGCAACCTATGATGCAAGCATTCATCTTTTTAGATATTTTTATATTTATAGGGTAAGGATAGGTGTTTAAGTCTTTATATTCATTTCCCATATGTATTTCAAGCATTGTATCACTAATGCTTTTTTTAAGCAGATGACTTCAAATGGGATAAAAAATAGGAAAACTCATTTACTAATACTGATCTTGGGTGATCATTAAGAATTGTTTTAATGGTATTTTAAACGACAAACGTTTGCTTTGACTTGCCTAAATAACTTTAAATATCCCAAACGTTTTGTGTATGTTACACATAAATGTAAAAGAATAAGTTTTTCTTAAAATATTTCTTAAATCGTAATATTTTATTATAAATTATAATCTCAATTAAATCTGAATAGTGTGCAATCATTGAAAGATTATAATGAACGATTGTCTTTTCTGAACGAATCAATCAAAGTTTCTATATTTTGTAGAATATTGATGGATTTATTGGTACTTTATATGACTATTCATCAAAATTTTGTTCGGTGCATATCGAAACCTATCAAAATTGATTGCCAATATGCTTTTTCAGACTAACCCCAATCAAAATTTGATGAGAAGACTCCGAATTCGATCATATTTTGTTTTATGGCAAATCTACTACTAGACTACAATAAATATCCATTGAATTTTATGATTTTTCTTACAATATTGAAATACTTATTGTATATTTCATCAAGAAATGTGACATGTCTTATATGGTGTATATTTTGATGGATTTTTGATACGATGAAATGTATCGTGTGCATTCTGGTATATTCGTAAATTTTATCACAAATGCTAAGGATCTAGATTAAAAGGGTTATTTCATCGGTTATTCATAAATATATTATCTTTAACTGATTATCAATATTGACAAAAAATATTTTTTAAATATGAAAATAAATTGAGTGTTTTGCAATAATTTGGTATATTTTAGTTTTCGACTGCCTTTTGGGATGTTTCTATTCCATATAATTATATACATGCATAATTATGCAATTTAAAGGTTGTTTTTTTAGTTTCAAAAAAGATACATAAAAAAATTAAGTACAGTTTTCCTAATGTTTTTTTTATGCTTACCTATAGAACTGAGCGCATAGATAACGAACGTATAATAACGTATGTGGCATTTACGTGATAATACGTACGGCGTGTCAATATATAAACAGTGTAAGAAATAATCAAATCTACCAGAAAATTGATTGAAGCTATATTATAGATATCATTGTATAGAAAAAATCGATTCCAGGAATTTATCTAATAAAATTATTGTTTTTCAAGTGAATATGATATACAATGGTCTTTACACTCAATTAATTAAGATGTTTTAGTAAGATACATACTTGAACTTTCTGAGTTAAAAGTATTTATTAATTAATATTATACAATATTAATTTTCTGCGAAATCGTTTTGCTGTCCGAAGTGTCAAATTAATCAAAAATTTCTTTAATGGTATTAAACTTGATTTATTGTTTGAAAGGCATTTATGTACAAAATTCAATATTTTTCGTTTTTAATTTCTAAATACTTACTTCACTTTGACAATAAGGACTTCTAAATTATTAAAATGCGATTGATTCTCTTTCATTCACAATACGTTTTACTATTTCATGCTCTCTGGTTAGAAACAAATAATTCTTTTATTAGTCATCAAAAATTAGTAAAATAATACGTAGTTTTTTGACGGAAAATTTAAAGTTCTGCTAAAGTCAAAGTTTAATAATCCCCTCTTTTTATTTTGAATAAGAAAATAGATTTATAAGCAAGTGACACAAAACTGTTTTCTGTTGAATTCCTTTTGTTGAAATACGATAATAAACATAAAATTCTTAGCATTTTACCGTTGAAAAAGAATTTATATCTTCAATTCATTTGTTTTTTAAATTCAAATTTATCTAAATAGGAAAACTGATGTATGCAAGATTCGTTCCTCAATAGAAATGAAGAATTTCCAATTTGTGGCTGGAAAAAAGAAAAGCGCACGTGGTCAAAAAGGGAAAAGCCAGTAGTTGGCAGCATTGGCCAAATAAAAAATCTATCTACCGGTATACGCTACGCCGCTACGGTCGTCGGTTATGTTTCACGTTCGAAGTAGCACGGTATGCTACGCTGATATTTTATAGGGTAGCGATGGAAATCGTTTCGGTTTTCGATTCAAATTATAATTTTTTCTCAAGAGGCTTTCAAGATTATTGTATTCTTCATATATAATTATATAACTTTGATCTGTAGATTATATTTTTCAGCTTGGTTTTTTATTTATAGGTACTGCTATTCAAAAATGAAAAGTTTTATTCATTTGGCTTTTATTACTTTGTCTAAATGAGTACACTGGTATCAAAGACGGACATAAGCCATCTATGAAAATGTACAGCAGAGGTGATTTTTCATTTCATATATATTCCACTCTTCATCAAGCCCGACAGCCATGACACTTTAAAGTAAATGCTAACTCTGTGTGATTGGTCAATGTGTCGACGATGTGTCAATGTGTGGATCAAAATCAGTGGACAAATGTCCACTGATTTCGCGAAAATGGATGTTTAGTGTCCGATTTTGAAACTATTTACGAACTTTAAACTCAAAAATCTATATGAAACCGTTGAATTCTGATATTTTTAATGGGGTTTTTGAAAAGATCACCACTTGCACTACTACAAACAATAAAAACATGAATTTCGTGGGATGTGGCGTTTGTCCGACTTTGATACCAAGGTACTCAAATGATATTGTTATTAGTAAGTATACCAACGTATTTTAATCTTGAATGTGATGTTGATTTTTAAGTGAACTTTAAACCTGAAAAGTTTTTAGTTAAAATAAAATACATTTATTTAAAACACTTCTTTCAAAATACTTTTTGTCAAAAATTAATCAAATTGGAATCATTATTATTGTTTTACGAAAGCTAAGAGTACATCAGTTTTTTGGGCAGGTCCGTAGTGCAATGGTCAACGTCTTTGGTTACGGTTATGGATGTCTCAGGTTCCGGTACGAACAGTTTCAAAAATTGATTTTAAAATCGATTTATAGATTTTTCGTAATGAATATCTGATCTTAAATACAGGGCAATGCGAAAGCAATTACTTAACCATAATTCCTGTCCTAGCCCTATCTGTCTATTCCTACTCTCTTTAAAAAAGACATGTCCAGCAACTGAGTAACAAGCAGTTCTCGCAGAAAACTTATGTTGAGATGCCTCCATTAACAGGGCATATGCTCCACATTAGGAACAGGCACGATAAAGCTTTTTGAGCTGATAATAAATCAAAAGTTTAAAAGAAAGAAGCTTACATTCATAAAAAATACTGATTTTTTGGGTACCGTCAATCTGGGTAACTTTGAGCCAGTTATGAGGATTTTTGTATTTTTATGGTATGCCAATGCATTTATGTGTGATATTGTTTTACATAGAAATGAACTAATGTCATAAGATAAAATTTAATTAACATGAATAGATCTACTGTTATAATTGATATATAAATATAGATAAAACGAGACCCACGATACAAATAAACACTGTAATTACTATAAATTAAATTTGGTTTACAGATGAGTAATACATATTGAAAATATGGCTATTCAAATTTATTTAATTTTTGAATTGTATTTTATCATTTCATCCTGATAGCTTACAAATTCAACAATAAAACAAATTATGCTGTATATTAATTCATATTTTTATCACCAGAGCTACTCAATATCTTTGCTCAACTAAAAAATATTCTTACGGCATTATTATTA
This sequence comes from Himalopsyche phryganea, assembly GCA_022494535.1. Taxonomy (NCBI): domain Eukaryota; kingdom Metazoa; phylum Arthropoda; class Insecta; order Trichoptera; family Rhyacophilidae; genus Himalopsyche; species Himalopsyche phryganea. The sequence continues at coordinate 2,577,198 of JAGVSL010000125.1, read as the reverse complement.
TCATGATATTAAAACATCACCTTTTTCCATGTACTGGGCCAATCTTTTAGACCGATGGGCAAACTTATCCAAATCGATAATATTTAAAAAATAATATCTTGAATGCATACTTAATATATTTTAATAAATGTTATATTTTAAATAATTCTGTTGGTTTTGGAGTCTTTAAATTGAATTGAAGCAATTGACTCGTTGAGTGACATTTCCTTTCATCTCAAGGTTGCCGTTGGGATACAGAAGTATCGTAGCTCGTTGGTCGTAGCATCTGTGTGGCGCGCACAGTGCTCCATAGTTTACAATATCTGGCGTAGAGCCTTCGTAGTAGGGTCGGTTGGATAACGAATTCTCCCACCAGTAGAGATACGAACGAACAACGATCGCCTGCGTCCCGCGTGAAACGCCCGTTACGACAGTTGTAACGGTTTGCAGCGGATTCGTTACAACAAAAACAAATACCGAATACGAGCGCGTCAAATAATTTTTAATCATAAAAACCCTATTTTGAAAAATAGAGACGAATTTATTTTTATGTTATTAACTTACGACATCAAAAATAAAAGTTATTTTGTTTTAATAATAGTATTTACTTCGTTACACAAAAAAGTTTATACATTTGCTAATGAAATAAATTATTTACTCAATACAAAAATACTTGGTGGTGTGTGGATTATGCACGTAAACTTTTAACATTAGACTAGTAAAAAATTGCCTAAAATAGTTATTTACTATTATATTACGTAGTGTTAAAAAAATATTATTTTATTTCAAAATAGTATTCTTGAATAGAAATTATGTTTTAGATAATCTATTTTCGATGTGAAAGTTAATAGTTTGTTAAAATATTACATATTAAATAAAATATTAGATTGTTGATGTTTAAATAATATAACATATATATTTAATATATAAAATAGTGTTGAAATCAAAGTGTTATTTAACAAAAAATTTAATTTTTGAATATTAAAAGAAGTGTTGCTGATATCTGTTGAGTTTCTAGCGATGAAAAAAAATATTTTAAATATTGTTGCTGTTTGTACGATATTAATATTTTAAAGACGTATTGAGTATTTATAGTTTAAAACTGAGTCAGTGTTGTTGTAAATATTGCATTTAATTTGCGATTTTTTATTGTGATTGTTAATTGTTTCAAAGTGTTATCAGTTTTTGTTGGAGCGTTGCCAAAATATTAGCGTTACGTAAGTATTTCAAAACGTATTCGTCTGTAGAAACCAGATATGAATTATTTACAATATGAATCTCTTATAGTCTACAAGTTCCTAGCGTGTATTATAATATAATGTTATTTTGAAGCACACATCCATGTTGAAAAAAAAACTTTTTAATAACAAATATATGTAATGTATTCTGTGATTTATAATCTTTCTATTTTTTAAAAAATAATAAATAAACCTATCCAACGTAGAATCAATACAATAATTCTTGTTACAATATTTTTTCTCATTTATTTAAATGTATACTTCTTATTAATATTCATTTACTTAAAACAAAATTAAATAAATATGTTATATAATTATATTTCCATTCCATATTCAGAATTTTGTAAATTATAGCAAAATTTGGTACATTTCGTATAAAATATTTTTTTTCGCTATTTATGGTTTCAAATAATAAAATTAGTTAAAAAAACGTTACTGATTTTGACATATTCGTAAGTATGTAATTTCACATTTATTTGACTAAATTAAATTCACATTTGGCATATGCTTCAAAGAAGAAGATACATAGACTAACTCGAAGCTAGTACATTAAATCCTCCAGTAATTGAAATAAAGAAAAATTATAACTTATGATTGAGAGCAAAAAAGAGATTTTCAATTGGCTTTCAAAAGTATTTTGTCATAAATTTTGTCCTTACATTGAAGGAAAATTAAGAAGAATCGTAGTAAAAAAACACTGTCAATAAAATAAAAACTGATATCAGAACGACGATTGATAACATTTCTCATTGAAAGCACATATTTCGGTTTTGTGATCAAAATTTTTACTTTATTTATGAATATATAAAATCAAACAAAGTTCATATTCTTAAACCGATAGCTTTTTGCTTTTCAAACAAAAAAAGAAGTGGATATTTATGCATATGTTATAGTTACATACAATGGAAGTTTACCATGGCTTTAAGTATAAAATATAATATGATTTTGTAAAAAATGAAAACAATGAAATTAAAAAATTGGATTCAGTTAAAAGTTCGCAAGCTCCCACTTGTTCTCTAGATTCTTACTGGTAGCCCACATTGATCAAAGAATCATTTTTCATGGTGCTTTCCAAGGTGATATCAAATAAAAAAGCAGCTCAAGTATTTTTTTTTAATAAAAATTTAATAAAAAAATCTGACATTACAGCTGACAGCCAATGCGCCAAATATTTTTAAAATTAGAAAATCATATGAGGCAAACTCGATGAGAATTTTTAGAAGTCATTCATGTTCAAGATCACAAATTTTAAATTGAATTGACCTTGCTGGGAATTGAACAAGGACCCACCTGATCACTAGGGCAGACACAAAGAGGTCGACAAAGTAATGAGCTGCTTGTATGATAAAATTACACAAAATAAGTCAGATTTGGCTGATTTGCACACATTTCTATTGTTGTTTTCTAAAAGAACACAAAGAAAATGGTAAACAAGTATAGGTACATCTTTTTAATGAATATCTTATTTTGCTGGACAAACTTAGAACTGTTTTTAAGCACGGTATGCTTCTATGATAAAGGAAACTAATTGTTTGTCAGTAAATAATTTGATAAACGGTAAGTAACTAATTTGGTAAATGGTCAGTAATAAATTATGAATGGTCAGTTAAAAATTATATTTGTTCAGTAAATAATTGCCAAATGAATAAAGGTTAGGTAAAGTTAAAAAAACTGAACGTTTTATATTAATATCTGACGGTTTAATTTTATAATTAATCATTTTATGTACATATTTTTTACCATGACCGCTTCCAACGTAAAGCATACGGTATCCTTATGTAGGAATCTCAACCTTTTACCTCTTTTTTTCGAAGATAGTAGGGATAGAAGAATAGGGCTAGGACAAAAATAACCGTTGGCTAATTGCTTACGATACCCCCTATTTCAGACATTACAAAAACCCATGCTGACGAACAAAAATCTATAAATCAATTGAAAAATCAATTTATGAAGCTCTCCGTACTGGATCTGAGACATCCGTAACCGTAGCCAACGACGTTGACCACTTTGCCACGGACCATGATAAATAACTCACCGTTTATTTTATTAATGTACCATTTATTATTTCTCGCTGACCAGAAATTTAAATAGTTAACCACCCAATAAATTGAGGCCAACGATAAATCCGATATGTTTCCTAACATCATAGTCTCATAAACTATGAATAAGTAAGTAACCAAGTTTAATATAGATTTAATGCTATGTTGATCTCATGCTTACATTATCTTAACAATGTTGCCTTGATAGCCGTGTATTTGAGTGGTCAGATTGATTAATGGAATCGGAATTTATTGGCCCAGCATTATTCACTATGAATATACAAAACCCGATTCACCGTGAAAATTTTCAATCCAGATTAAACTTCCAATATACAAAATTGACAGGCTTATCTGGGGCAGTTGTGCGAAGTCATGCCGTTTTGTCAAACAATACAATGGGTATATACGCCCTTCTGCTGGAATTGTAAAACTGAATGAATATTTTCGCAGTGTGGAGCACAAAGAGCCATCGACGTGTTCTGTGAATAAAAGGCAATTTCTTCAGCTATGGCACTGATACGACGATGTTTAATTTGATATTGTTTTACGCGAATGTAAATTTTATAATTAAATTTGTCATCCATTGGTTAAGCTACCCTGTTCTTATTATAAAATAAGACAGTTTACGCAATAAAACTTTTCTTTATCGTTTTGATTCAAGCTATTTAATCCGTTTGCATAGCGTCAATTTAAGATTGGTTTGATAAAAGCGTAAAATCTTTGTTCATTAAAGGAATGTTGATTTATTATTGTTTTTACAATAGTTATTTAAAGCAAAATCTGCCGATGAAAATTTTGAAATAATACTAAAATTTCTTTATTTGATATTGACTAGTTTTTATGTGTTTATGATAAAATATAATAAAAATCATTCTCAGAATATCAATATCGTAAAAGAATTCTCTAGTTGGCAAGCCTACAGTGATGGTACTTTATGCAAAAGAGCTATAAAATACAATTTTTGTCAGTCGTTTACTAAACAATTATAACAAAATACATTCTTTATGGTAGATTTTATTTAGTTACTCCATATGGTAAGTGTTCAGAGAAAATTTTCTACTCTTCTTTTTTTGTAATTTAATATTTCATTAGTTGATTTTATGATGTAAGTAGTTCAGTAATTTTTTGTAAGCAAAAGACAAACGATTTTTAAAACTTCAAACAGCAGATTACGCTTGTAAAATTATATAATAAAATGTCTGCACGAAATGTTTCGATATTTATAAATATGGATCTGTCATATAAATAATTTTTTTTTCCTAGTGCCACAACATGGCATGTTTGTTAAATAATTTTATTAATGGAAGCCAAACTTTTCCATACAAACAATGACAATTCAGTATGTTTTCAGAAGTTGAGTCGTTATGGTATTTTTGACGTTCGTATTCTTTGAGCCTTGAGATTCCGAAAATAAAAACTATGGAGAGATTGTCAATGGCAATTTTATTTTAGTTATTATACATTTCAGGACTCGTAGCTGAGTAGTCAATACTTTTGTGCATTTGTTCTACTCAACCATGTCGAAATATTTGACCAAAGGCATGAATTTTTGTGATATTTTCATTCTTTTCTGTTAAGCTCCTTCCCGATAATCCTGTATTCATAATGAGAATGATTGTCTATCTTCTAGTGTTTTTCTAACAATTTCCATATATCCTTACTGTATTTGAGAATAAAGGTTGAGTGACTAACTATCAACCAATTTTTGTTAGAGATAACGTATGTTCCCATTCTCCCATTACTACATTAATCTACTTTAAATAAGAAGCTAACACGGTCAAAGAATATAAACGAAAATTATTTTTTAAGTACCATTTGTCGATGATAATAACGCCTGATCACTATTTAAAAATAATTAATAGAATTAACAAGTGTGGTGTCGAGTCAGATGACGGACTCCAACTGAATCATAAAAGACGGTAATAAAAACACATCCCTGAAATATGATCAATTATATATATAATACATATGTATGTTTTTTTTTGGTGAAGGACGAATACAATGAAATGATTTGTTGTTCCATTGTTTTTAAAAAGTATATTTAGTATAATTCTAATTTAAATATCAGTGAAAACAGTTGAAAGAAACGAACTTTATGGTACATTTCGAAAATCTTTCAACAATTGATTTATTTAATAAATTGCAAATTTTGCTTCAGTCAACTATATAAAGCAAAGCTTTTTCTTAGATTTTTTCTTAGATATCAAATCTCAGTAACTTATAATAAACTCTAAAGTAGTCACGACGTAAAACAGTGAAAAAAATATCTGAAAAACAGCTGTCAACTCTTTGCTAGACAGGCTTGAAAACTTTACTATTTCCACTGAAAAAAATGCAATAGTGTAAATAAATACTATAATGTTTCGACGCTTCATGAGATTTAAGTGACGCTTCATGAGATAAACGGTAAACGATTTTTGTAGGAAAAAAACCTACTATTACTTTTTTTTTCATTACTGATTAAACTTTAATACAAAAACAACGGAATTTGGATAATTTTTTCTTGATAAAAACCATTAATTTCAAAACAATAAATGACTGCTCGAAATTCCCTAACATAGTTGTTGTGTAAAGATAAATGAGAAAGATGGCATTTGAAACATGGGAAAACGACAAACATGGTCATGTCACGTAATAAAGTTAACCAAAAACACATATGGGACCAAACTGGACACATGGCACTACGAAAAGATAATTGCTCAACGAGCTCGGCGTCTAGTAGTACCAGAGAGATTTGAAAACATAAAATAACTAGCAATGAGGTTTCTAAAAAACCTCGTACTTTAAAAAATACAATAGGCTTCACATATATTAAATAATAATACGTTTGATACAATAATAGAAAACATGTTTTAGTCTTTAATTATTAACCCTTCCGTACTCATGGTGTAGCATTGCGTTACCTCGGCTTTTAAGCCTTTAAATTATCTGTGAATTAGAGATTATACAAAAAATTTAAAATTTTGCGATTTTTGTAAATAAAATAGTTCTACAAATAATTAAAAATACGCTATCGTTAACGTCTTCTTTGTTTAATTAAATCATAATTTGAAAACCTGGTTAATTTTACCATCGAAAAAAACAATATTACAGTATAGTATAGTATTAAATATAGTTTAATAAAAATTATTATAGTAAAGTAATGGCCTGAGATGCATGACTTTACCGTATGCAACTATTTTTTTTTCAAACGGCACCGAGATACGTCTCGAGCTTGTTCTGCTATGAAGAATTTCGATTCTTGCATGTTTTGATAATTTCGTACAACTTGTTATTTATTTCTGGCTTTACACACAAAATATGACTTACTTAGTAAAAAAATACTTAATACTACATAAAACCATATTTCACTCTTTGAAATTGTCATTTCACTTTATAAATACGTTTATATGACAAAACCCACACGGTAGCGCAATGTGGCTGCATGAGATACGAAGGGATTTTCTTAGCATGGAAACGGTAAGGTTAAAAAAACTTTGTTTCAAAATAATCAACAGTATTAAAAAATCCCAAACATTTTAATATATTACCTGATGTTATTATGCTTGCTTTCATCAAACACGTACAGCGTCAAAATGATTTTTTTAAATTGAACTGAGCAATTTTAAAAGGTGAACTATATTTGATATAACTTGAAAATAACGAAGGTCTAGAGAGAAGAACTAACTAAAATTCTTTTCCTTAGCCTCATCCTTCTGTACTTAAAAATTATAATGTTCAACTAAACTTTAGTGATTGTTCTTGTGCATTTCTCACAGCAAAAGCTTCATCTTTAGTCTTATCATGTTATGATAATATTTTTCTGTGTAGTTATGGATTTCCGATATATTGTTTTTTAAAGGTTCCTCAAAAAATGAATGCCAGAACGATTCAACTATTTGAACTGTGTGTTCAATATCATTTCATCACTGAGTTTAAGTTATTTTCCACATGGTATACAAAAATTGTTAGAACATTATTTACCAAAAGCTATTGAATAACATTTAATTGTTTCATGTTTTTGATGAATTACATTTGAATGAGACCCCTAAAAACACAATCGCATCATGAAATACCAAAATGTATTTGCTGTTTAACTTCAATATTAATACGAATATTTTTTCATAGAATTTTCAATGTAAACAAGAATATAATTTAGGGTATATTTAATATTCACAAAAAATCCACACATAATAACAATCAAAAAATGTTTCTTCTTTGATAATAATTTTAAAGATTTTTTTACAATTTTTATCAATATAACATTATTACACATTAAGGAAATTTTATATTTATTTAAGCTAACCTAATATCAATTTTCGAAGCCCACATATGAAATAACATTAGTAATAATACACAGAGAGAGAGTGGATGCTTTCAAATTCTTTTTGAGGTGCCTGGCGAGAAGAATATCTATCAAAAGAAACGTCGTAATTGATATGGACTATAGAAAAAAGCTATATCTTTTTGTTTTTTCCTCTATCGCCAAAGCGAAAAGAAGGATCGAATCTTAACGATAATAATAACACACTAGTTAGGGGAGCTTAGCGGAAAATATTTTTCTTTCCTGATTAATAGAAAAAGGTGAAAAGAAAATTTATCAGTTCTTCATTTTGAGTGATTTTATTGATGAAAATATGTTTTACAATATCTATTGAAAATCAATTTATTTATTATCCATAGCGTATTTCAAATGTTATAATACAAATAATAACTATAAATGAAATAACTATGAATGTAGCATTGGTATTCGTGTTCACACCTGCCATTTAAATTGAAAAATAACTTTTTATGCTTATAAACTTCCATCTTAAATGAATGTGAAAATGTTGTTCACTTTCAAAACTTATATTCTACAATGCCCCATAATTTTCTAAGTTAATAATCTATATTCCAGCCAATGAGAGTGCAGCATCAAACTGTCATAGTCACCAATGTTTATTTACTTATCACGGTTTAGGCGTCTTTTCCACAGTTTTATTTAAGTTTTACTTCATTTAGCAAGAAAACGGTTTTTTTTTGTTTGCCAAAAACAAGCATTGACAGAGATTCTTGATTGCTGTCAATGATAAGTTATGAAACTAGAGCCCCAAATTATTCACCTTGCTTTCGTGTCTTTATCAATCCATAATGAGCAAACTACAAACTACAACAATATTTGTTTCTTATCTTCTTAAATTATATAAAATATTTGTTTCGCTAAAAAATGAATCTTCATGTGTAACAATTTAATATCACAAGATAACAAAATATTTTAATTTGTGTTGAATATTTTTTGCTCATATTAATAATTACTATTATTCAAATCAAAACTTCATTTTGTATCGATTCAATGCTACCAGTTTAATATTTTAATAACAAAAAGGTGTGCCCCGGGTGAGGATCGAACTCACGACCTTAAGATTATGAGACTTACGCGCTGCCTACTGCGCCACCAAGGCTTGTAAATACCAGTGGATTAAAAAGAAATAAATGATAATTCAACGCTCGAAGAGTTAAGATAAATAATAAATATATAACGTCGCAAATACTACACTAATGTCTGCAGACTTATTTGGGGGCTTGTATTTATTTCGTTAAGAAATTTTGAAGACTTTTCTATTTGAAAGCGTATTCCTACAACACGTGGCTCTATCAACTGACTTTCTCTTAGGCATGCTTAGGTTTAATAGTTCAACCCTGAAAGGTAGATGTACATGGTCACATATCTCTTTCTACTCTTCAAAATGAGAATTCCGCCATTCTTGAGAATGTCAAGTCAAGAAAATGTGGACATGAACTGTTTGTTCTTCCAAAGTATAGAGCCAGCTTGCCAATGGGGATTCCAATGATATGCGTTTTAAAAATATTCAACAGTATTGTATCTGGTGTCAATATGTTCCGCATGGACGTGAGTAAGTCGGACTAGCACAATTTTTTAATCTATCAAAGTAGATTTTGTCTGAGCTGATTAAGTTGAATTCATTGCCAATTTCATAAGTTATCTATTTCTTAAATGTTTTTTCCCTTACAAAAGCCATAAATTTATAATTTTTTAAAATAAATGAATACTTTAAAATGATAAAAATTTTAATTAAAAGTGTTAAGTAGTTAATCAAAATAGACAGTATCCACAGGAAGAAGCTTAAATATTTTTCCAAGACGTCAGTATTTCAATTCAAAATAAAATTAGAAATTTAAAGCCTTACTGTACCAAGATATTATTATTTACTTGCCGTTTATAATTATTTTTTGCTACAAATTTTATAAATAGTCGGGTGAATGGCCCTGTAATTTATTTCCTTTTAATAACTACATTTTTGATATCAAACTTTATTTACTCTGCAATGATAATCTTTTATTCTTCAATGAACCATGTGACCGTATTAAGATACGTCTAAATTATCACAGTGAATTCAAAAAATGTTCATTAAAAAAAAAACTATCTCTTTTTTTATTTTGGAATAAGACATAGAATATTTTAGTTCTCAGTTTTCAGTATCAAAGTTCAAATTCTAATTTTTAATTGTTAATAAGATATTTAATCATTTTTTAAGAACAAAACATTATACTTAACCTTTCTTTATAGAAGATAGTACTATTAGTAATGCTTAAAAACTTAAATGCATAATATATTCCAGATTAAAATACGAATACAAAGCTTAAAGTCTACATATAAAATACTTAACGGCGTAGATTATAAATTTTTTCGAGGTGTAGGATTACGAAACAACTTTTGAACCCCATAAAGAAGCGACAGAAAGTTTTCAAGACTATAAAAAGCACTCAAATGAACTAAGCACATAACGAAAAATATCAAGTTCTCAAAGCTCCAACTGATCAGGCAAACTAACTGAAGGGTTAGTCAAAAAGGTAGCAGTGGAAAGATTTCATTGTCGGATAACCTTGAGTTTTTTTCCGTTTAAGTACTATCATTCAAATAAATTAAAAAACCATACAATTAAGAACGTTAGTTAGTCCCTAAGATTTAGTTAAAACTCTAGTATAAAAAGTTTTTGTTTAATAATGAGAGAAATAACGTATAATATAAGTTAAACGTATTATTTTGTCTTTTGAGCATTAAAAAAATTTACACAACCTGCCAAAATTGTAAAATCACCACATTAAGTTCTTGTATGTTTCATAAACAAATTAGCGAAATCAACGCCTATGTTGTTCATACTTTTATGACATATAATGTCAAGAGATGCTTCTCAAAGAAGTAAAACACGTGTTACACTCATTAAAATATTAAGTGCTGTTGTGTTTATAAAAAATTAAAATAATTAAAATGTGTAATACAATGTAATTAAATTAAATGATTCGACTTATCAGCGGGAAGGGGAGGAATCATTAAACAAATAGCTCAGCGGAGAACTAGAATTAAGTTATCACAGGGAAGTGGATAAGGTTTGCCAATCTCGGTACACTTTACTTTGTTCTGATATTGGGGTAAGTTTTTTGGCGCCAGGCGTATGATCCACGTCAAATGAAAGATAAAAATCATTCTCAAATATCAGTTACCGTTAAAAACACATTTAATTAGAGATGCGAAACCGTAGATGCACAGAACACACATTATGAACATATAAAACAGAAATTAAAATACTGACGTGCCAACAATATTTACATTGATATTACTCTAAAACTTTTTGTTTTTTATAATATATTTAACTAAAAAAACAATGTGGATGATAAATATAATCTCATGATAACTCGGATGGTAATCTCCAGCGCGTTACCGACACGTTCTACTCTACTATTTAAGAATAATCAACCCACGATGAATTTTACTGAAATTTATAAATTATACGTTAACATAAATTGTTATTGAAAAGACAGGACTGTTTCAATATGTATCTCTTAAAACACCACTAACGTTAAAAACATTGCAACTTACTCAAAAATATCTTCAAGAACACGAGGTATAAAGCCCTCAAGTTAAATAATCATTTTGAGAAATTATATCAAAACAAACAACACCTTTTGTGACGTGTCAGTATTATGTTTGAACTAAAATTATTACTATAAACGCGATGCCTAAACCAACAAAGAAAGTGTTGGCGCCACATCCATTGTGGGATACGGTGCGAAAATAAATTTACCAGTCTGGCAATAGCGAAATGAATTTACAGGCTATGTGTAGTTAAATCACTGCAACTCACAACGGAAGGTAGGAAACCTTATTGCCGACTAAATAAATAAGGCAGCCGAACAAAGATAGGGAAAACTGTAACAGCTGTCGTAAACAACAATGTGTACTATTATAGTCGCGAGTGACTATTTTGATTCAAAATAATGATATATCGGTTTGTCACAAAATTAAGTAAGCCTTTCCAAAACCGCCACATTTATTTTTCATTAGAAAACATTCATTCGTTTTTAGTTCGTTCAACTTCTTTTTAATCGAAGATAGTAAGAGTAGTGAGTGGTAAGAGAGGACTATTGGCTAGCCAATTGCTCTCGTTACCTCCCATTTTCAAGATTGGATAAGTGGAAGATAGTTTTACACATTAGATACATCATACCTTCGAACAAAAATCCATAAATCGATTGGAAAATAAATTTATGGAACTGACCGCAATATGATTTGTGACCGTAAGAGATTTGACCGAAGCCAACAGCGTTGACCACTTGGCTAAAGGGCTAATAATTTACACCTTTTCAATTAATGCAGTTAATTTATTTTTGTCGTTAGATTGCTCAATACAATAGAATGAATGCTATAGGGCTCAGTAATCCACGGTAAAGCAAGTTCACGAGATATTACTTGTTAATTTCTATTGTAAGAAGATTTGTTTTGTGACTAAAAAGTTAGAATAAGGGTTGACATCGTTTATTTTATTTTATAAAGTATCGTTGAACAAGATGAACATATACTTCTCTAACGCTTTGAGTTATAGTTTTGGCTCATCTCATTCATGGAAGGTATTTTTAAATCGATACAAATTAGCAACAAGCTACAAACATACGACACGACTATGCATATTACATTTTATATTTTGAGTGATATATTAAAAATAATTTATGCATTCTTTAAATACAATTGTAATGAGCGCATAATACATCATAAAATAGTGTTTTATCTAAACAGATGGTTTTTCAAACTGCATCAAAGATATTCTAAAAATCTTTTACCCAGTCTCGCAAACACACACACACACTTTATTTTGTTTATATATTTTTTTCTGACTTAGGTACACTTAGGGTACACGGTATCCAAAGTGTACCTTAGACCCAATATTAAGTCATAATAATGCAAATGTAGCGTGCATGCAGAAGAAAGAGCTGAAATTTATAATTTGAGCCAAAGAATATAAGCCTATTATAGTGATGATAAGAAAATTTGATAAGAACACCAAAACGACGAAAATGTTTTCATCTGTTATTGATAGATAATACTGAAATAACAAAGCCAGTTAATTTTTCTCGCAATTTATAACAACAATTTATTTGCTTTCAAAACATTAACTCATTGAAAGAATGTGTGCGCTTTCCCAAAAGAGTAGCTGTATAAAAAAGACGATTTTATTCCACGAAATGATTAATGTTTATAGCATTCCAAAGTAAAACATTGTTAAGACTAGCATAATAAAGATCTCTATTCTGTCGAGACACATTCTGACGTTTCTTTAATCAAACTTTCTCAAATGTCACTTCTTATCATTGTCCATTTAAATAGACCTGTATCCTGGTTGTCAGGAATGCTAAAAGGATACCGTAAGCACGGCATTATTAGAATTTATTGTCGTAGTAATAAAATTTTATTAAAAAGGTTTGAACAAATATTTTTCCTTTCATGTTATTCACAATAAAAACGGTAACTGTTTTCTGTTTTCCTGAATATATTTTTGGTACAATTGTAGAAATAACATGTAAGTTAATCTGACCGTTAAATATGAGTATTTGTTTTGCTTCCATATAAAAGGTATATTTATTTTTCCGATAGTGTTTATCTTATAATATCGTTATGATAATAAATGATTTAATTTATTCATAGTTAAACGTAAAGCTGAAATACAGAAGGGTTCTGTTTGAATACTTTGTGGTTTCAATCACTTTAAGCAAAATCCAGTTGCTTAATCTGGGAATAATGTTAACGTTAAATATAATACATTCTTTTTAGGCAGACTTAGTCGGATTTAACAACGTCATAATTTTCTTTGATTAATTTAATTTTTGTATTGTCAAGGTGATAAAAAACATACAATAAACTTTACTTTACATAGTGTCCATGAATGATAACTAATAATTTTATCAATACGCACCGTAGGTACAGATTGTTTAAATTCTGCAATAATTCTATTAAACAATAAATAATCTAAGAACGTATTTTATAAATGCATTTTTAACTCAACTCCGGATTCACAAAAAGCTGCTTGCTTGCTTTTTTCATAAAAAACTTGTTACTCAATAACAAGATTTTTTAAATACAATATATTGACTCTACATAGTTTCAATGTAACGCGATCGAAGGAAGCAATAACATATACACATTTGAGTGGAAACAGTGCTATTAATGTAAATTTCGTTTAAATTTAAAGAATCGTAAGAGACAAAGTTCGTATTTTACCATGTCAGTTCTCATTGCGAAATATATAGATATCAAATGGAATATCTTAAGCTATCGTTCGATGGCTTTTGGTTTATTTGTTCCACCTTTATTGTAAAGAAAGGAGAATTAGCTTAAAAAAGGGCACGCAAATAGCTAATCACTTTCTATAAGTCCCGTTTTAGGGATTGGATAAGTTGTGGTTGAAAAGGAACGCTATGCCTTTGGACACAAATCAATTAACTAAATAAAAAATGAATTTATAAAATGATCGATCCCATAATTGAATGTAATTAGCCCTGTAATTGAATATAATGGTCAACCATCGGGGCTTAGTTCTTGGCCATATGATTAAATATAAAGATTACTTTCGTTAACTCTACTTCATATTCAATACATTAAAAGAAAATCGTAATATCAAAAATGCACTCAGATCTTAATTGGTGTTTGGTGATTGTCTTTTATACAATAAACATAAGATTTGGTTTTGTATAACAGGAATCGCTATAAGAAATGAAGTAATTTGGTTAGAAGAGGAGAAAACAAGACTGATTAAATAGTTTTTGATCAGTCTTGCGTACATTGACAAATGTCAGTAATCAATTATCTACGACGTTAGGAAAACTAGATTTATTTATTACAACACTTGAAACAATTGCCGATTTTCTCTGCTAGGCGGAATATTTTTTTTATGTAACTTAGAATCGAATTAAGATATTAACAGAAAAATTGGTAGCGTATTTTTTATCTGTTTATTTATTTTATAGCATGAATGATTTGATAAAGCTCTTTGTTAACAGCAGTTCATCATTGTCATTTGTTTTGGAGTATATTGGTTTTAATTATACGTTGATTGCAAGATGACTCCCACTTATTATGAGCTAATTCTAGACGGAAAAATATATGATTAATTAAAAAAATATATTTTTAAATGAAAGAACCGATACTCTTGAATGTTTTGAAGAATAAGCGCATCCTGTTTTTCTATAATTATGATGTAATATTATATTTTTTAAATTAAATTTACATGAAATTAATTGATTTTTATCTTTGTATTTAAACGTATAATATGTAAAGAGTGTAGAATCAAAATTTACAGTGACCTTATATTCTCAACTTATATTGTTGGTGACTAGAACGTTTTTAATTTAAATTTGTATTGTTAAATGTGAATTTTCAATAATATAAAAAAAATGTTTGTATCTAGCCTTCCTTTTAAGTTTCGTGAAAAAAAATGTGATTCGATGAAAATTTCTGTTTTATTTTCTACATACTAGGTGAGTCTTAAAAGTAAGTTATTATGTGAGTATCTTCCTATCTCCCTGTGTCCAGCAAAATAAAAATTTAATTCCGAATTTCTCTTTTAACTTATAAGCAAGAAATAAGAATCAATATCTATGATCGAATCGTTACAGTTTCAATATATAGATATATTATAGTCGAGATAGCGACTAAGGGCGCTGATGCAATTTCAATACCAAATTTGAATTCTTTTAATTTATTACATTTTCATGTATGTCATCACTAGTGACGCGGATTTCAGCATCTTCAGGCATTAGAATACACGAGCAAACTAGAACTGACAGACAGTAAATAGTTTATATCGTTTATCTAAAGAATAAAGTAAGTCTAGGGACTACATTGATACATGAATTAATTTTAATTTTTTTTTTTTTATAATAATGACATTTAACGTTATTTGGTAAAACAATCGCTATAACAATTACAAACTCATTAGCCATTGCAGGTGACAAAGAACCAATTAACATTAAATTATATATATATATACCTACATATTATAGAATAGTGGACTTTAACTGCAATTTTAAAAATATGGCATAGAGATATCTACTTATTTTTAATTGGTAGGTTTTGTTGGAGTGAATTTAAGATGATTTTTATGGGAATGTCATTATTTTTATTGCTAATTTTTCGACTATTTTACGAACTTACCTCACGTAATGGATACAATAAAGGCGAGTTAGGGGAATTTAGTCATTCATTAAAAAATAGAGCTCGGTTGTTAGAGCTCAATTCAAATTATAATTAGTCTGAAAAATATTCTAAGACAGGCAGATGTGTTACACATAGTTGCAAAACTGGTATAATAACAAATTTATCAATAAAACTGTGCATAAAAAAATGCTAATTGCTTTTTGTTGGTACATCTATCGTTATAAATTTAATGATGGATTTAAAAAAATGCAGTTAAATCACTTTTAACCGAAAATTAATTCGTTTTTTTGTTTATACCATTTCTCAGATAAAATAAGTCATTTATTTTTACGACAGACATTAATTAACTTCGTTTAAGTGTGCATTTGTAAAAATGCTTTTTTTTTTAAATGAGCAAGAAAGAGGACATAAAATGAATAATTTTCTGGGTCAAACAAGAGAAAAACACGTGTTGCACGAATGCGCCGTCGTGTAAAATTTATTTTTGGCTGATGTCCATGCAGACATAAAAAAACTAACAACACACTAGTAACGTAGATTTTTTAAAGTATTTTTTAATTTAACAACAAACTTTAATATGTTCAATTTATATTTATTTAATTATTTTAATGTCGTTCCATTTTCCAAGTGTTCAATGCTTTTGATTAGTCATCGTATTCGATGGCGTGTGGTAAAGAGATCGAATCTCCGAATGGGAACAATTTGTACCTAACGTGTATATTTTGTGTAATCTTCCCTTTAATCCGGAAAACGAGAGAAAGCGTTTAGCTAATTACTTGTTCTTTCGTTAGTCTATCCAAGATGCAAGGTTGAGCGACTGAATGACAATCATTGATTAATGTCTTATTAATTCTCGAAATACAGATTTTATTAACCTGCCCAAGCTCCAAATTGGAAACAGATACGTACCTACAAAAACTTTACCCCTGCCTTTAGTGTTTAACTTGTTTAAAAATACATAATACTTATTACTTCTAGTTTGAACTGTCTGAAGAGGCTTCTTTAAGAAGTGAAACGCGTTACATTAGTAACGAAGCCAGTGGAATGACTATGTTACCAATTTTAATTTTATAAAACAAATGAATTTCCACAAAGTCATTGCCGAATCCATCGAAAATACACTTGTCGTTATTTTTTTTGTATAAAAATACAAGGTTTAATGATATTTTCTTCCAGTTTATCAAGATATAGAGAAACTTTATTAATTTATAAAAAATGTGATGTATTTAGTTCTGCGCGAGAATTGCCAATCTTTTAGAGTACATTGCATATGGTTTATACACAACTTTTAATGATTATGAAATTTATTCGTTGAAAATATTGTACGACAAAAACATCCAAGAAAAATTTAATTAAAGTATTGCGCTTAACTTCTTAACGATTCTTTCAATTAAATAATTGTTTTATATCCAATTGTTGTACCTACGCACGTAAATAATTCTAAATGACAAATAAATCATGAAAAAATCTGGCAATTGTTTTATGCGTAATGCGTCGCATTTATTTATTCGGCGAGAGTGACATCTGTCGCAAAATACTTTTTCCTGAATGAAAATAATAATTTTCCGCTATCGCATTTTTCATATTTCCGGCCGTGAAAACCTTATCACTTATCCTTCCCGTTCGGGTTAAATGTACCAGAAAAACAAGTGTTTTTTTCGCGTGGGAAGACTTGCTTGCATCAAACCCACTAAAAAGGCAATGGCGAAAGAAAACTTCGCAAAGAATGCAAAAAATGCTAACGCTACGTTTGAATCATTGGGTGATAAATTGAATTACACTTTGGTACGCAAAGTTTTCTTTGCCGAACAATTTTAGAGGACACTGGTGAAATATTATATAATGAACCGATGTGTTTATTTCCTCGTAAATAAAAATTTAAATTTTTGATAACTTTTATAATAATTCGATGTAAGAAAGTAGTTATTTAAAAAATGTTTATTTATTAGGTATGTTAAATTGAATTCCAATTTCATTAATTAAAACAAAAGCACCGTACCTTTATATTATTTAACCAGTTTCTCTTTGAAAGTGGGTAAACGGCTTTCTAATGGATGTAATATCAGCCCCGTGGCGCAGTTGGTAACGTCGTTGGCCACAGTTATGAATGTCTCGAGTTCGAGTCCCGGTGTGAACAGTCTCATAAATTGATCTTTCCATCAATTTATGAATATATTTTGGCAGTAGTGAATATCTGTGATGTCTAAAACTCCCTCCCACCCATGCACTCCTAAAAAACGGGGTGTAGCGAGAACGATTAGCTAGCCAGTAGTCTGTTCTAACCCTATCCTTACATCTCTACTCTCTTTGAAAAAAAAAAAGTCACAAGCAATTATCGTAGAAAACGTCTATTAACATACTTCCATTAGGAAGCCATATGCTTCACGTTGCGAGCGAACATGGTAAAAAAAAATGAAGGTATCTCAACAGAAGTTTTTCTACGGGAACTAAATACTTGTTAATCAGTTGCTCAACATCTCTTCTTCGAAGAGAGTAGGGCAATAAAGATAAGGCTGAGACAGGACTAGTGGTAAGTTAATCACAATAACCCATTTTTAGGATCGGATGGGTAGGGTTCACATAATATCATCGATATTTAAAAAAAATATCAGTGTTAAACTAAACTGAAACTAAAATTGTCCAAAACTACGTAGAACAGAAATTGATGTCATATTTTTTATTTGCCATTCGGTAACAATAATTTTAGGTTTCAATAAGTTAACGTATTCTCAATCTTCTCAACAGAAATTATTTAACACAATATTTGAGTATCATAAAAATTTTCCGTAAAATATTTTTTGTTTTTCATTTTGGGGGTAGAAAACAAAATTGAATTTGTGTTACACTGACGTGGGTTGTAAATTTCTTAAAAAACACACTGTTTTTATCTTCGCAATTTCCTTTTTCTTGATAATTAAACTTAAATTTGAACACCGCTGAAACGATAAAAACGAACACAGAATTCCATATTTACCCATCAATGTGAAGTATTTTTTACGGTGTTTTTTAATTTTATAGTTAATGGGAAAATAATTTAATTCTGACATTTTACTTTTCGCAGCTTAAAACTTTTATTCCCAGCTTATAAGGGTGATTAATTTATCAGTAAGGAACACAATGGCACTCGATGTGGCTTAGTTGAAGGGCTGTTTGCGTCTGTATCGAGGCTTGAATCGATAGCCAAATATTATCTAGTTTCATAATTGCTTTATTACCAGGCTTCACTTATATTTAAATAAGTATATCTTTGCTTTTCTGGAGGAAAACACTAAATCAAAAAAAAAATACATATTGAGTTAGATATAAAAAAAGGTTCTTTATGTCTTAACTCTACCATATGGAAGAATATATTTATTTTTATAAATTACTCTTTTACTTAAAATCGGTTTTGTAAAATGAATCTAAATGAAAAAAGTATAGCATTTCAAACATGTCCAATTACTCAAAAACAATATTTTTGGGTTAGTGTCTTCTTGAAAAAATAAATACGCGTCAAGCTAAAAATATTTGATCTGAATTAATTTTTCTGGTTAATAAATGAATTACTTAATAAGTTCTGTTTAAAAAAACTCTTCTGTTATAATAACCTTGAAATAAAATACGGTTTGAATTATGTACTGAATTTGAATCACTCATTTTATTTTTTCAACATGTACCAATTCATTTTCCTGTGGTAAATATTGTATTTTGTATATAGATTTAATAAAAATTAAGCCGTCTGTGAAAAATACCACGTACGCTACAAATGGTTGCAAAAAATACGTTTTTTCTTCAATTAATTTTTCCTCCGTCAATTTATCTTGCCATCAAATATAATCTGTAATCCCTTATGATACGCTGCTTGTATTGATTATTAATTTAACTGAGCGCTGTATTTTCTCTAAAGAGAAATAAAAATACCATGTTAACTCATCAACAGTTCCAGTTTTACTAGAAATCAATCACTCAACCTTTGTTTTTCGAAATTTAAGGATATAATAATTATAATAGAATGGAAAAGCGATGGCAGTCAGTTAATTTATCTCTCTACTCCGAGTTTTAAGGAGGGTGGGAAGCAATGTAAACATTACAACGGATATTCATGTACTTGGCTACAAGTTTATTAAAAATTTCCCAAAATTAAGCCCAGATTTGAAACATTCACATTACAAACGAATAGAGCACACGACGAAGAAAGTTGAAAACCCGACTATAGGATTGGTTTTAACAATTTTGCTTCTTTGTTTTATTATTTCAATTTGTTTTATTAAGTCTTATTCAATTCATTACTTTTATACCTTGCAACGTGAATAATACTTCTATGACATCAAGATATTATTCATTGTTAAAATTGATTGGGAAAGTACAATTTTCAATTGTATTTTAAGATTAAGTCAAAATTTCAACTATTTTGGAGAATACCAACATGAACATTTTTCATAATTACAGGTTAATATTAACGGTATTATTTAAGACATCGACTGAGGGTGCTTGATGGAATTTCAATATTAAATTTGGATTATTGAGATTTTGTACACTTCCATGTATTTTGTCACTAACGACCCGGGTTTCGCCTTTCGGCATCTTCAGGCATTCGAGCACACGAATGGACTCAAACAGTGTCTAACGCTTATATAGAAGATAAAAATGCGACAAATATCATTTACGAGGCAATACATTATACGTCTGAGAGCCACACCGATACCTGAGTTAAAAATTTCGGAAATCGCCCTAATCCTTATTTTGTAAACACCATATTAACAGAGTGACGAATTGCCGAAGGCAAATTACCGCTTTTCAACTTCTTTTAGAAATACCAGTGATTTTACAATTATAATAGTATTGTGGGTTTTGACGGGATGTAATTCGACGAATGGGTAAATATATACAATCATTCCACATTTGGTGACATCTGTTAGGTGTTTCAACGTATCGGATATAATAGCGGAGAATTAGGAAGGTTCAGCTGCTCATTCAAGATTGGTAATGAGTTTAACTGGGCTCTATTAATTTCTAAAATTTCCTGATAAAATAATTTATGATCCCCATGTTTTTATGCAACAGTTTAACCCCATCATCCGCATTAAACGTATGGTTCTCCATTAGCAAGTGATTTGCGAATGTCGAGTTTCTTTTTTTAATTTGTTCTGATACCCTTATATCTAATGTACGTGTGGTTTTACCCACATAGAAATGTTGGCAATCATTGCATTGTAATTTATAAATACCAGATGTGTTCTTAAAGTTTACTCTATCTTTATTGTTAATAAGTAATTTGCCTAGAGAGTTTTTGCAATAGAACGCCGGTCTAACACTATCAGCGAGTTGTTTTTTAATTTTAAAGCTTGTACAACCTAAATAACTAATTCTATGCCAGATTCTGGGGCGGTCTATGTCTTTAGACAAGTTCCCAAAATATAGCATCTTTTCTGCTAATTTACGTTGTTTTTTGATACAAGACTATCTATAAGAGACGCCTCATAGCCATTATTAATGGCAATTTGTTTAATAATGTTTAGTTCGTTTTCAAAATTAAATTTATTTAGAGGTATAGTGACTAATCTGTGAACCTGAGAATGGAAAGCAGCCAATTTATATGAGAAAGGATGGTCTGACTTAAAATGGATCGTGGCTTCTGAAAACGTCTGTTTTCGGTATATTTTAAATTCATGAATGGAGTTTTTAATATCAATATTAAGGTCAAGGAAATTTATATTCGCAAATCACTTGCTAATGGAGAACCATACGTTTAATGCGGATGATGGGGTTAAACTGTTGCATAAAAACATGGGGGATCATAAATTATTTTATCAGGAAATTTTAGAAATTAATAGAGCCCAGTTAAACTCATTACCAATCTTGAATGAGCAGCTGAACCTTCCTAATTCTCCGCTATTATATCCGATACGTTGAAACACCTAACAGATGTCACCAAATGTGGAATGATTGTATATATTTACCCATTCGTCGAATTACATCCCGTCAAAACCCACAATACTATTATAATTGTAAAATCACTGGTATTTCTAAAAGAAGTTGAAAAGCGGCAATTCGCCTTCGGCAATTCGTCACTCTGTTAATATGGTGTTTACAAAATAAGGATTAGGGCGATTTCCGAAATTTTTAACTCAGGTATCGGTGTGGCTCTCAGACGTATAATGTATTGCCTCGTAAATGATATTTGTCGCATTTTTATCTTCTATATAAGCGTTAGACACTGTTTACTGTCTCTCAGTTCGAGTCCATTCGTGTGCTCGAATGCCTGAAGATGCCGAAAGGCGAAACCCGGGTCGTTAGTGACAAAATACATGGAAGTGTACAAAATCTCAATAATCCAAAATTAACGGTATTGTTTTTTGATTTTAAAAAATCAGCTGCACTTAACCTTAACTTTTTACATATTACATATTACATATGATACTAGACTCCTCATAAGTAATATGTCGCATTAAATATATGGTGACTTCCTTTTGGAAACAAAATGACTTTCCCTACATTTGAACATTTAATCCATGAAGCTTAATTTTTGTAACACCTTAAGTAATAAACCTAATATGGATATATCCCAACTTGTTTTAATCCATTAAAAAAGAAGAAAAAGAGAGTGAATAGATCTTAATTCATAAAAGGTCCTCCATTATTCGTATTCTTTTTCACTTTGTGGTTTCTTTCCTCCTCGAGTGATTTACAAAATTTGAAATATCTGTCATCTTGGTTATCACTAGCTGCAATAATATACGTTTTACTATAAATCAAAGAAATTATATTTTTTAACATTCTTAATTTGTAGCCCTCAATCATGGTATACCGTTAAAGGCTTTGAACATATGCGATTCTAATTCAACTATTTTATCAAAGAAAATTTACTACACGTAGAAGAAAAAATCTTTACACGTCAAACGGTAGGCGAAAAAAAGTAAATGAAATGTCAGCAAAGACTTTCGTAAAAGCGATAATGGTGATTTGAAATGATTTAGCGTGACTTATTTATTATAATAAATATAAAAATGTTTTCTTTGGCTGACATTTTTACGAATATTTTGTTAGCAGTAACAGTAAACAAATTTCCATGTTTATGCCAAAACGGGATTGTCTGAAAACATAAATGGTTTTCTTTTAAATGTAAGTATTACAAACCAGATTTATTAAATATCGTATTATAATTAGTAACGGAGTGTCTACACATTTAGGGTGGAATGGTTGATTAAACAACGTAAAATCGTTTTCACTACGATTTATTAAAAAGTAAATATACTTTTTAACTGAAAATAGAAAGATATTTTGGTGATCGTGTTGCATCGAACGTTAGTCAATCACAATAAATGACACTGGATTTAAACAAAAAAATATATTAAAATGAAATTTAGACAAAGAATGGAAAACTACATATTCTTTGAAAAAGACAATATGATGAAAAATAAATATGGCACATGGTTAAATCTTTCGAGACAATACATTGATCAGATAGGCCCTTAAAACTGGCGTTTCATATAAGTGACATGAGAAAATTACTATGTCATCAACAACACACGTAGAATGCGGGGAAATGTACTTTACGCCCTTAAGAGTTTCATTTATGGTAGCAATATCATTGCAACTGAAATAATTGGCTATTATTTAAGCAAAATAAAACAAGCAAGTCAATTTGATATTGTTAAAATAATCACATTTAATGAAGACCGTTCCTAATAAATCTACTAAAACAAAGAAGGATCATTATGATTTTCAGAAGATTATCAACGTTTTCTGTGCCGCTGATATTTGATGAAATGGTGCACGCTATGCCAAATATAATTTTCAAACATAAAAAAACGTTTTAAATAAAAAAAATTACACACATATTATTTGAAGGGATGAAAAACATAAGTCCACATGTTATTTAAAAAAATGCTCTTTTGTCATTTCACATACTATATGATGACAAATATCTTGTAAAACCTTTAAACAGAATACGAAAAAAATGTTTATGCTTTTAATGACGTGTAGCATCCAATAAATTTAATGGTAAAAATCAAATAGCGATATGTCTAACACTATGTTGCTTTTATTTATTGCAGTACGTGATTGACTGGCTATTAATAATATGTTACTATTCTTTAATTAATTGGAAATACAATAGATACGATGGAAAAAATAAAATATCGCTTAAACCAAAAATTTTGCGTGAAATACAAAAACTTCATTTACTACTGATATTGAAAAGTGGACTAAAGTATAAAATATTTTCCTGACGTATCAGCAGTAACTATCCGGAATATTTGATTTTGTTAATACATATGAACAGATGAGATGTAGTATGGGAGTTTAATTGGACGTATATATGCAGAAATTTGCCAATCCACAAAAAAAATAATAAATAATGAATATCAAATGCGTGAGGGCTTACTCTAGGTTCTGCTTAGAATAGATTATTTGAAAAAAAAAGAATATTATTTATTCTTCTTAAAACACTATGGAAATATTGTACTGATTACACAAACCAGGCACTTGGGTAACAGTAACTTTTCTATATTTAAAATTTAAATATACTGAATGATCTTAAATTCTATTATATTCCACATTTAACAGAAATAATATTAAATTATTGCTTTATCTAACATATAAATAATAACTCAAAGCTACGACTTTCCTACAATTATAATTTCATGTGATTACAAAAGTGCCATTGTCTAAGCTCGACATTATTGTGGATTGGATTAAATTGTGTAGAACTTTATTAAATTATAAAATAAAGCTTATAATTACATTGAGATGCAATATACGACCAAAGCTTTACTGGATATTTTGTATCAGGTCTTACGCTCACAGACAAGTGGTAAGAAGTATTTCGTATTTGGCAGAAGAGAGATTAATAAAAATGTAATCAGTTGAACACATTATTTCTCCAATAGAGAGTTTTCTGTCTCTAAGAGGTTTTTATCTCAAACGACAGTGATTTAAAATTTTTTGCTATTTGAACAACTGAAATTCTCCCTTGTGTACCAAAACGTAAACTGTAGAAAAAATTACATTCGTTTATTCCAAGGACGGAGTATTAATGACTAATATCATAAAAAAGAAATTTGCTGTTCCACGAAATAATGTAATAATAATTCTTCTTCGTTACTTTGCCGTGTCCTTATCTTGAATGTAAAATTTTAAGCAAATTAAGCGGCGTTTGCGCCTACCTAATTTATCTCCGGAAAACTTTTTAATTTGGTGTCCAAAAGTCACGCTCTGAATTAAAAATATTGAGTCAAAAGTTTAATAAAAAATCACAAAGGGACATGGCGATGAAATTTTATTCCGAAGAGATTGTCTTTTGAATCTGGTTTTGTTTAATAATAACGTGATGGTTTTAAAAAAATGTAGTGTATGTAAAATAATTCGTTAATAGCAGCTGTTTAATGCAATAAATTCATAATGAAATTACTACAATATAAAAATTGTCAAATAAATCTGGTTTTATAGGAAGTATTTGATGAAAGATTTTCCTTTTATAATAATAAATTCGTTTATTTTGCGAAGGTGTGTTATTTATGCGAATTGTGAGTCAATTACTCAGCATTCCCCCAACCAATTTAAAAAATAGTTTGGTTTTGATTGCAAACACTCATTTGCAAATGTAATCGTGTCTAAATTTAAAATCTTACCAAATATAGTAGAGAGTAGAAAGCCTATGAATGTGTAGCACTAACTCTTTAATATATTTTTTTAAATAACGTCAACATTTAAGATAAATAAAAATATTACAATATTATTAAGTTCCATACGAATTTTATAACATGTTTTATATGATTGATTGATTTGGCGTTAACTTCGTAAAACTCTATTATTATTTGATAAAATAGCAAAATTCTACAAAAAATTTATCAATTTGTTGACAGCCATCAACAGAGTGATACAATTCCAGTAGAACTGAACACTTCCTTACGTCGCCCCAGTATAATTAATATATTTTTTTTACATAACTCCGTCTTCAGAATTTTTAATGAATCGAGTGATGCAAACATAGCAATACACTGTATGTTAAAATTCTTGTGAAACTACATTATTTTATTTTTTACCTTTTATAATGGGTTTCTTTCAAGTAAATAACGATTCAGCAGTATCAATCATTTAATTCAGTAATGCACAAACCACGGCCCAAAATGGAATTTTTTGCAACCCAAAGTAACAAGTACTTCATCACAAAATGTTTTATTGAATATTAAAAAATTATGCAGTAGCAAAAGAATACAATCTGAATTGTCACTGACAAAAAACATAATGCTATTTTTAATGATGCAGGTGCAGTTTTTAATGACAAATTATTATTCATTTAAAATATGTGAAATTCAAAAATAGCATTGGTTAAAACTGAATTTATTGAGTATTCTCTCTGAAAACTCTCCTGAACAGTTTTCTGATATGTAGATACGCAGTTTGCTAGTTAAAAAGACGATATCTCGTCTGGTATAATATATCATTATTTTCCAACACTCTTACTCTCTGCGGCTCATGAAAAATTTTAAAATGAATAAACTGGCCCTTCATTTAAATAGGTTGTGCACCACTGATCTAGGTATTTTATCATACATTATTGTAAATCACACGTACGAGTGACCAAATTCATTTTTGTTATAAAACCGAGTTATTAAATAATATTGATTAGTTTTGTTTTATATATGTAGTAAAAAGTTTTTGTAACCATTAACAGCAGTCTTATAACTTTGTTAATAAATACTAAACATAAAGTGAAACTTCTCAATATACAGTTCGTAAAGTGTTTATTGTTTCTCAACAGATAATGTTTTCCAAAATCAATGGTGAAAATTTTCCCTGCCATCGACGTATATAAAAGTTTATTTCATGACTAGTTTTGCACAGATATGTATACGTTTACACAACTTTGAGTCCTTTTTATATCTTTTTGAAAACTCAAACGCATAAAAGTATTATTGTACAAGAATGCTGTTCAAAATATTCATCCATTTCCTTAGAAAACATTTTCAATTCACAGGTAACACGAAAAGCTTTATTCTTTATGCGATTCAAAATATGTTATATAAATATATAAGTTTACTGATATTATTGAAGAATTAGCCTAATTTGAATGCTGACGTAAATCTTTATACAAAAAGATTATTGCCACTTTTAATTACGTTAATTTTGCCTGTTTTTCATGTATATATTTTTTTACCATGACCTCTCCCAGTGTAGAGCATATAACCTCCAAATCGAGGTATCTCAATAGAAGTTTTTCTACGACAGCTGCTTGTTACACAGTTTCTCAAGCTCTCTTTTTTAAAGAGAGTATGGATAGAAGGATAAGGCTAGGATAGGACTAGTTTTTAACTAATCGCTTTTTCTATGCAACGTTTTTTAGGATCGAATGGGTGGGAAGGAATTTTAGACATAGCAAATATTAATCGTTTGAAAAATTAATTCACTAAACTGTTCTCACCAGGACTTGAACCCGAGACATCCGTTACCGTAGCCAACGACGTTAATCATTGCACCACGGAACTGACGATATTATAATATAATAATTTTTTTTTTTTTAGGAATGCTTCATTACTTTTAATTGCTATGAGCGATCCACTATTACATGGTATAGTATTTAATGCTTTTGGACTTGCGTTCTATACAATTACTGAGTCAAAACATTTTAAGAATTTATTTGTTTCCAATGGCACAGATTTTTTAATACTTCTCAGCCACGTCCTATCCGTACAAAACAAAACGGGGTGTAAATAGAATGATTAACTTACTACAAGTTCTTTCGTAGTTGTTTAACAATCATAGATAACTTCTCTTGAATAACGAAATAATATTATTTCTTTATATGATTTTATAAAAAACGCTTTGTTGCTGAATGATTCTACTTATAGGATTAAAAAGTTATAGTTTTATATTTATTCATATAAAAGATATTTATTGAAATAGAAATAATCTTTATTAATTTAAACGCAGAGT
Organism: Himalopsyche phryganea; assembly: GCA_022494535.1. Classification (NCBI taxonomy): domain Eukaryota; kingdom Metazoa; phylum Arthropoda; class Insecta; order Trichoptera; family Rhyacophilidae; genus Himalopsyche; species Himalopsyche phryganea. The sequence continues at coordinate 2,549,560 of JAGVSL010000125.1, read as the reverse complement.
TGTAATATATACATATAAATAACTACGCAAAAGAGAAGGTAGTAAACTTAAAGTTTTCAATTAAATAAAGTTCTATATCATCGGACTTTATCCTAAAACTAACTGGTTGAAAGCTCGGCGAACAAAATTGAGAGTAGCTTAAAGCTTCAACGGAGTTGAGAAGTTTGGCTGATTGTGAAATATTAACAAACATGTATTCCGGTTCGCTGATTACTTCGATGTAGCTTTACATTATAACATTACTGCTCAATAAAAATAGAATATTTTGCTGATCCGTATATTATGTCCATATTCAGTAAAATTAATTGCTAGAAATAAGAAACAATACTCTTCGAACAAAACATGTCATATATCATTAATTAATACAAATCATTATTTTTTCCCTTCTTTCTAATGAAACTATTATTACTTTCCTGAAATGTTTTTTTTGTAATATTAACACAGTAATATATTGATTAAATAATATTACCAATGGCTTTTCATTAATCATTTTTTACTCTGTCTTCTACTAATGTGGAGTATATGGACTTCTAATGAAGGTATCTCAACAGATCTGCGAGAACCACGTATTACTGAGTTGCTCAACCCAGCTTTTTTGAAGAGAGTGGGAGTAAAAGAATAAGGCTAGGACAGGGCAAGTGGTAGAAGGGAATTTTCAAAAATGACAAAAATCCATATATTCGATTGATAAATCAATTTACGAACAGGCATTAGATCTCTTGAGTCCTGCAACCGTAGTAAACGACATTGACCACTGCATTAATTACAGTCATTAATCTCGAAATCTAGCGGATAAATATTTATATACATAATGTGAATAAATCTGATGAAATTTTTGAAAACATGATATCATAAATCCAACTATAAATAAACACATTCTTTTCTCGAAAACTGAGAAATATCGGAAATAATTCAGTATTTTTAATGAAGGAGGAATTCAATGCGATATTTTTAGTCAGATGAAGATTTTATGTTTGGTGAAATAAAATTATTTCGTTGATCCGCTCACCGTATTTTTAGTTAGATGTATTTAAAGAACAAGTTTTTCAATGGCAGCAATACTGAAAACAATGAAAGTTTTCGTATTTTGTATAGAGACTTAATCCCCGTAATAAAACTCTGTACAAGGATGTGGATAAAGCGTAAGATGTCATTACATTGTTTAAGTGTATCCTTACTGCCTAGTTCTGTTATCCTTGAGTCATTGTTGAGTTGTTAACGTATTACATTATTCATTATATACTATTGTTTCACTAGAAAAAGCTTTGCACGAAACTCAACCACTTCCAGTTCTTATCCAGCAGCTTACAAACGGCGTGAAGTTAGTTTAATACCATATAAGAGAAATGAAAGCTATTTTTGTAAAAAAATATAAATGGAAGTAATTCAATTACAAGCACAGGTTTTGCTCATTACATGCTACAACAAATGGTGTCAATTTTGTACCAGCTGTTATTGGATAACGCTTCAATTATTGATTAGTTATATATCCGTCAGCATAATTTCGTGTAAATCTTCAAAATAAAGCAGCCATAAGAAAAATGTTCCGTATGTGGCTCATCAACTACGATGTTTCATCGGCGTGCAGTGGATTTATCTCTATCTCTATCACACAACCTAAATTGTGTATACGCAAGTAGGATACAAGAGTATGCGCCCGCATGGCCTTGTATATTGCTCGCATCCTTCATTTTACATGTGATTGAGCGAGAAAGAGAGACATAAACGGCACGCAACTGATATGTAGGTATATATATATATCACTCAAAAATATTATTCATTTCTTTAAACCTGTATGATCTAGCCACAATTCTAGTCTTAAAATTTTACTTTTTCAAATATGGCTTAATAGAAAACGATTTGTAATGAATTTTTAGCATTTTGTTTTTAATATTAATTAATGACGCTTTTTTGATTAATAGAATTCAAATTTTTTTTCTGCAGAAACAATAAAAAGAATAAGTCGCGATCTGCTCACTAACGATAAGAGGTTTTTTAATCCCACTGAGATAAGTATGAATTAAAAAATAATATTATTTTAAACTGCAGTATCTTATTCGAGTAACATTTAAGCTGTCGACGTGCTATATACTACAACAATCTTTTTTGTGTTTAACTTCACTTACTAAAGTCTACGATTTGGGAAACCCTGATTTATGATATCGAACCCCCTTTTGTGTATTCTGAATGCAATTTTATGCTATGTACATATATTTGCGGTCAAGTAAAAAGCATGAGTAATTGTGCTGTGTCCTGTACATGTAATTTATTTTATGTTGTTTTTAAGTTAATTCGTTCATAAATGATACGTTTTCTTTGATGCCTTTAAAACACATTTTTTCAAATCTAATATAAAATTATAACAAATAGACAGTTAGATTTTTTAATACATCAGCTTTTATCTATATATATATAAATTAACTTTTGTTTGTTTGTCGCGAATGCGTTTCTATACTTTTTATCCTATTGCGATGAAACTTTGCTGAGTTGTTGTGCGCACACCTGCAAAGATTTCTGAAAAAAAATATGAATCAAACAGATACAAACAGTGACGTTTCAGTTGGTGTGTGACATAACAACTGGTGTTAATTTTCAAATTCCAATTGAAGATCTAAAATATAAAAATTTAAAAGAGAAGATATACAGATTTCGACAGATATGCCGGTCGAATTTAAACGTCTGCAGTTTCCGGTGCGACTGGCATTTACAATGACCATCGACAGAGACAGTCACTGCAAGTGTGTGAATTAAATTTAGGAAATCCATGCTTCTCACATGGACAGCTGTATGTGGCCTGCTCACGCGTTCGAAAACCTTCTGATTTATTCGTGTAGATACCAGATGGAAAACAAAAAATATTGTGTACCTAAAAGCACTTCAATAAACACAATCACTTTCGTCATTTGAGTGGCATTGCAATGCATGCCGGGTAGTCGCTAGCAAATAATAAATTCAACGATTATCAGACAGTCAATATGAAGTCATTCATCTATTCTCGCTCGATCAAATTCTGGAAAATGGTGCATAAAGTTTGAAACTAATCAATATATTTTCTAATACCAGTTATTCCATTATTTTGACCACGTCGTTGAAATAGAAGATGAAGCAACCAGCTCTCGTCAAATACTTAATACTTTATAAAATAGTTTGTACTCATTAGGAAGCCATATATTTTATATTATGAACCAATGTGGAAAAAATAGGTCTTATTAAATTTTAATACCTACATCGCTATATAATAATTCAACGGGGTTTACATTGTTCAGGAATTGAGTAAAAACTGTTTTTATCGAAAAAAATTTATCATGAGTTGCGTTACGAATCTTTAAAATCGCACTCCTGTAAATTTTCATGCTTGCAGATAGGGAATTATACAAACGGAGTATTGATATAATAGTACTTACGTCAAGTGGCTGAGTCAGAATTTTTAACCTAAAACCAATGTAAAATGATGTTTTCCTTCCAAAAACGGATAAATTTATTTTTATAATTTGCATCATTTGGCCGAGATCCGCTCTGTCTCGTTAAAATGAGATCCAATTATTAACTCATTTTCATATTTTTTGATGGTTACATCAATTGGCCAAAACACCATCGATATTAAGTAACAAATTCGATTTACTGACTCGTAAAATATTTGTAATATATTTTCGATATATTGATAGGCGTTTTTCCTTGATATGTCACATGGAATAAAAGCAAAGAAAATCAAAACCAGAAATACCTTTTCGCTATCGAAGCGAAAAATAATTGTACTTAGCTAAACCGTCAGATGTAAGGTGCAGGAGAAACGATTTTTACCTTTTTATTAACACGTTAAGTATTAAATTCTTGAAAGAAAAATGTTTTTTATGTTATATAAAGCTATTTTTTACATTTTTTCACAGTTTTTAACGTCATCTGTATTTTTATGGTTGGATCAGCTGATCGACTATGATAAATAGTTTATGAACAAATAGTCTATCAGACCATTGATAAAGGAGTTTGGAGCAGTATAGTAATAACAGTTCCACTTCAATCTTTTGGTTATAAGGCCGTTCGTTAAATGGGATGAAATTCCATTTATCATAATACAAGTTGTTATTTTATTATGATACTTAACGCAATCTAAAAATAATAACCTTCTCACTTTTAAGGTGTTAACTGTCAATTCTTGGTGGAAAGACATTATATTTTAAAAAAAAAAACACAATTCATTTGTACTACTTCCACGCATTTATAATGATCTGGACCGGTTTCGCTCATCGCGAGCATAATCATCTGATTCAAATACAAACATAACAGGCTTATTTATATAAAATTGATCTTTCAATCGATTTATGATGGTTCATGAACTGAGACAAGAAAACACTGATTAACAAACAAATTATACATAAATCAAATGAAAGTAACGAGAGCGATTAAAATGTTATGGACCTCTTGCCTCATTAAATACTAATCTGAAATCACAAATATAGCTACATTAAAAGTCCATTTAGCTGAACAAAATTTTTAATGACGTTTCTAATATAATATACAATAATGAATCAGGGAAATTAAGAAAAAAATTAATGAACCATTTAAAAATAATCAAATATTAAGTATGTAATTAAAAAACAGCCATCTTAAGTGGAGAAAGCAGAGCAGCTTACAGGTATAATACAAATTAATGAATCTGTTAATTAAAGTTTAATAATTATGTCTGAACAAATTAATTAATGAATATAATACAAATTAATGAACAAAGGAGAAGATGCAAAGACGGTAACCATTTGTTGGTTTATAAGTAGTATCTTCAATTAGTTTTATTTTTAATAAGATAAAATAATAAAGTATATGTTCCATACTATTTTAAACTTTGGTTATTTTATCCTATTATAATGGAATTCTACCATGCCAATTCAATCAATAGTTTTATTTTTAATTATATAATACGTAAATATTCCCGAAAATGATTCATCTTTCACAAGATTGTTAGTAATATCAAAGAAAGAAAAATAATGTATAAACGTTACTGCCATCAAGACCATAATCGTAAGAACTCTGTTTCCTTATCATAACATAGCATCGAATTAAAATCTTAGAATAGAACATCAACTTGTAAATATATAAAAATAATTGTTCTTACCATCAAATATTTAGATTGTATTTTTTTATAATTTCTCTTGATCACTTTGTAGGCTACAACTATATTATATTTTGACGATGAGATATTTTTCAATCTAAAAAAGCTTTCGCAAATTTTTCTGCCTATGTCATTCTCATAATAAATAAAATCAAGTATCATTCCAGAGCATAGTACAACCTGAAAGTTAACCATGATAATTGTTGTGATATGATAGCATAAAAGGGAAAGGGCACAGTTTTATCTGGATAGGACGTCTCTGAAGACTCACAGTACCTGTATATGAGAAGGGTGAAAATGTAGCGTAACAAAAATACCCTCGAGAACAGCCTCCGATATATTTGTGTCCTGGCGATCAAGCAATTCGTCGAATTGAATAAGAGCGTAAAACTTTCGCATGAATGCTCCCAGCTTGAAAGATTTATAACAAGTTTATTGAAACATTGCATACGCGAAATTGGTTTCAAAAAAGCCTTCGTACATTTTTATATATCATCGTATTATAAACACAGTTTTACTTCTCAATTTTGTCGTGAAAATAAAATATTTTTTGATTATTGCTAGAGCAATTCTCTTAGGATTGTCTTCCATTCGGTTACTGAGTGATAGAATTTAAAAAAATACTTCTACCCAATGGCATAAATGTATGTAATTTTAATAGTACTTCTCAGCCCCGTCCTATTCGTACAAAACAAATCGGGGCATAAATAGAACGATTATTTTGATGAATGATATTATTTCTTATGAAATTATCATGCAAGATACTTTTTAGAGCGTATCGTCGCTTCGAAATTAAAATCAATTTCAGAATATTTTCCATTGCTCCTGAACAGAAAGAAAAATTATCAAACTATGCTTAAAAAACGATAAGTTAGAAAAATGTTCTAGTTCTATATACTTAAAACAATTGTTTTCTATCATATTATTTTCATAAAGCTTGATTGACCCATACAGCTATATAGAGTTTTTATGTGCTCCTGATGAAGATAAGCTCATGTTGGAGCTTAGATCGATGATAAAAAATGTAGAGTTTGATAAACTAAATTAATATCATTTAAGACATCGACTGAGGGTGCTTGATGGAATTTCAAAATTAAATTTGGATTATTGATAGTGTTAGACCGGCGTTCTATTGCAAAAACTCTCTAGGCAAATTACTTATTAACAATAAAGATAGAGTAAACTTTAAGAACAAATCTGGTATTTATAAATTACAATGCAATGATTGCCAACATTTCTATGTGGGTAAAACCACACGTACATTAGATATAAGGGTATCAGAACATTTAGCTGCCTTTAGATTAAAAAAAGAAACTTCGACATTCGCAAATCACTTGCTAATGGAGAACCATACGTTTAATGCGGATGATGGGGTTAAACTGTTGCATAAAAACATGGGGGATCATAAATTATTTTATCAAGAAATTTTATAAATTAATAGAGCCCAGTTAAACTCCTTACCAATCTTGAATGAGCAGCTGAACCTTTCTAATTCTCCGCTATTATATCCGATACGTTGAAACACCTAACAGATGTCACTAAATGTGGAATGATTGTATATATTTACCCATTCGTCGAATTACATCCCGTCAAAACCCACAATACTATTATAATTGTAAAATCACTGGTATTTCTAAAAGAAGTTGAAAAGCGGCAATTCGCCACTCTGTTAATATGGTGTTTACAAAATAAGGATTAGGGCGATTTCCGAAATTTTAACTCAGGTATCGGTGTGGCTCTCAGACGTATAATGTCTTGCCTCGTAAATGATATTTGTCGCATTTGTATCTTCTATATAAGCGTTAGACACTGTTTACTGTCTCTCAGTTCGAGTCCATTCGTGTGCTCGAATGCCTGAAGATGCCGAAAGGCGAATCCCGGGTCGTTAGTGACAAAATACATGGAAGTGTACAAAATCTCAATAATCCAAATTTAAATTAATATCATTCATATCATTAATAACATGTCGCATTTTTTCGACAAGAGTGTTTTTCGTGTAAATTACCCAACTGAATCCCAATGAAAAGTTAAGACAAAATAGTTTTATTAACATTTCTGGGAGTATGGACGTACATGTATGTCAGTATAGTAATATGGGTGTGTGAACATCTCGCTTTCCATTACATTGATTTGATAAAAAAATGTTTTAAAAAATAAAACAAAATTCATTTGTACTACTTTCACATGTTTATAATGATAAGGACCGGTTTCGCTCATCACGAGCATTATCAACTGAGAAAAATAACTTATTTAATTTTTATTAAAAAAAAACTCACTCCTCATAGCACAGCCATAATTAATTAGTTACTCCTCGAAAGGTCAATAGGACAAACAATACAAATTTACAATGCAGTCTTAAGGATTTTTTTTTCTTATTCTTGGGATAGTGTATTTAGATTTCAAATTGTATCATGAATTGTCACGTCTTTATATAAAGTGATTTTTCAATATTTTAAGTATTCGTTACCTTACTTTGAAAAGTTTCTAATTGCACTTGATCATGTTTGAAGATACAAGCATCATAAAAATTGACTTTTAATTATGAGCAAGTAAATATATACATAAATAACTTGTTTTAAGCATAATTTTTCTCAATTCAAAATTTTCTATTAGAAAATAATGAGTTCTGTAATTAAAACCTTCTTGGTCTGAGCTGACAACAATACATTAATTGAAAAGGTTCTATTGGCTATTTGAACTTTGTCAAATAGCATGTAGTAAGTACGTTAAAAGGAATAATTCTTGATAACGAAAATATTTCATTTCATAAAAAATTTGAATATTGTTTCAGTTAGTGGTCATTATTTCTTTGTAATATACAGTTAGTTAGTACGTTTTCAATATATTATTCAATCTCCTATAACCATAAAAAAAGTATAGTTATGTGGTTCTTATATATTTGCTTTATCACTTATTCGAATCAAATCGATTTTAAAAACGATAAACCTTACATAATCTCCTTCTCATGTGATAATAAGTATCGTTAACAATATAATATTCCGCTATAAAAAAATATTGAACGATTTTATTTTATATAACACTTAAATAAAGGAACTATAAAATAGAAACATAAACTTATCCCATTTAATATAAGATATTCATTTATGAAACGAATACTTTATCTCAATTTCATGAAAAGCGAAAAAGCAAACGAGAATAACGACACATTTTAATCAAAATTTACACCGAAAACGATGGTTGACAACCCACTCCTATATAATTTAAACCAGTCTCATAATATGATTAAAAATACGAAACTAATAAAAGTTTACTGTTTTATGCCAATATCGCAGTAAATTGAGTTTTCTTTTCATGTATAAAACTTACACCGCAAAATATTTTTAAGCTAATAAAACTTGAAACACTCTTAATGGAATTTTGCGTCTAGATAAAGTCTTTTATCGATAATCTTATATAGTGAAAGTTTTCGTTTGTTAATTATATGAATATTGAAAAATTAATACATAAAGTTACTAACGCTCTAATTAAAAAAATGTATTTTATTTCTCTGGAAATTCATTAAACAAATCAATTCATTTCAAGAAATATTGTTTATTTGAAATAAAAACCTAAAATGGGGAATGAACTAACTCCAAATTTTCGTACAACGGTCATTCACATTCAGACTCTGCATCATTCTTAATGTCACCAACTGCCTATTGTTGATCCTTCATAAAACATATTATAATATATCGCACCCTTAGTAAAATAGTGTCGTTAGGCTGAATTTATCATTTTGCAAAACAGCCAATTGAATTTTTCAAAAATGTCCTGTAAATACAAAAGAAGTCTATACCATTGTTTGATATAATGGTACAAAATTGATTTCTTTACGACAGTATTTAAAGTTATATTAAAAATAAATAAAAACAAAAATATTTTGCGTGTGATTTAATTATAAATAATTAAGTACTTTGAATATTTTAAGAGATTAAGATGTGTTATAAAAATACAGCAAAAATCACAAATGACAATGTCAGACATGCGACATTATTTTACTGAAGGTGCGGTACGACATAAGGTCTAGATTCTAGGCTCTTCACATATCAGTACAAAAGCAATACGTTTGGCTTTATTCAGCTTTAAAATCATTGTGATCATAAATATTGTACTTTTGGCTTAACAAAGTACAGACTTTTTAAATAATTTAGTTAATTTTTTGAAGGCTTACTACATAGTTTATACTGTAAATGTATAGCTAATCGGTTTATGTTTCATATTATTCTATTTAATAGGTGTAATAAAATGTGATATAGAGCGTGGTATAAATATTATGAGATTTTATAGACGCTTTGTGATGTACTAAAATAGTACTACACAATATTTATTTTCACGACTTGTTTCATGACTTTGGGAGTTTTTAATTTCCGTTTGTCAACGTGAAGATGGACGGAGTAGCCTTGTGATCAGAATTTGTTCTTACACTATAAGGCTCTACGTTTTGAAAAATACTTAAAATTGTTTACTGAATCTACCATGACTATAATTCACAAAAAACTTAACTGAAAACTAAGAAGGCGCTGTTATTTCTTGCGTCGTAGAAATGAACAATTATGCATTGCAATAAGTGAATAAATGATCTATGCAGACACTTGCATGGGTTATCTTATACAGTTCCAACAAATAAATATTTCATTAGAATTAACTGTACCTACACACTTATTTGTCGCATCATTCTAAAAATACGGTCATTTAAACGAGTAAACTAACCTAACCTTTTATATGTATTGTTATAAACAACATAAAATATATGAGTTGTTTAAAAGAAAAAACGCCACTGTCCGTCAAATTAACATCACGAGAAATCGACTAAAAACCGATACGACCAAAATTCGTATACTTTATGCGAACGTGTTAATTGTTAAAGAATGTATTAATACAATCCAAATGATTAAATTTAATGATTTTTTAATGGGAATTGGTAAGTTTGCATGTCAACGCAATTTATAAATTCATTTTTAACGGTTTTCTATGAATATTGCATTAACCCTTCCGTATCCATGGTGTAACAATGAGTTATTTTGACCTTTAAACCTTTAGGCTATCTGTGAAATAGGGCATACAAAAATTGAAAATTTTTTGATTTGTAAATAAAATAGTTCTACACATAATTAAAAATAGATTATAATTTACGTCTTCTTTGAATAATTAATCATATTTTGAAAACCTCGTAAATTTTACCATCGAAAAGTACATAATTATAGTATGGGAACAATTAGTATAATATAGTAACAATCCGAGATGCATGAAGTACCATATGCATCCGTTTTGTTTCAAACGGCACCGTCTTGAGCTTGTTCTGCTATGGAGAATTTTGATTCTTGCGTCTTTCAATAATTTCGGCATAGTTTGGTATGTATTTCAAGTTTTACACACAAAATATGACGTAAAATAATTACTTAATACTACATAAAAACATATTTCACTTTTTGAAATTTTCATTTCACTTTATAAATGGGTTTATATGACAATGTGACTGCATGAGTTCCGAAGGGATTTTTTTAGCAAGGAAGCGGGAAGGTTATCGATCAGTTTTATTGTGACTTACGATCAGTTGTCACAATAGCATGTTATGTTGACAGGCTACATTTGAACTCGATATGATAGCAGACATGGTTAAAAAATTAAAATATATACTCGCTAATCATTCAGCTAAAACTAAAACTCACACTCTCCTTGTTCAGGCAGGTAATTATTTTAGATAGGGTAAGATTTGGCAGCTTTACCACTAATTTAAGCATTAATATCAGAACCCTCCTGTGATGGGTTACTAATCCAAGTCGGTGCTGAGAAATAATCGTAGAGGCTTATAAATGGGGAATTAGATATGCTTGAAATTGAAATTATTTATTCAAGGATTAGCGTCCTTGTATCGATTTCAATTACAGCAAGTTGTTTCATACTCCTTAACCTTTCCTTGCCATCAAATTTAAAGTTTCGTTAGTCACTTCGATCGGCCGTATTTCAAGCTCTATTATAACTTGAAAGCTTTTCAAAGCTATATTTCAACATGATTAACGACTATTTTACTGATATTTGTAATACCCGTTGTTATAATGGTGTCAGCAGAAACATTGTTAAGCTTTCAACAGTTAGTGTTGAAAGCTGAACATTTTGAAAACTATCAATTAAATTATATTTATAAATCGTTTGAAGCAGTAAAGATTTTTACTGATCGGCTGCATAAGAAATACATCCATTGTTTTGCAAGGGAGATACATTCCTGATACTACCGTGCAAAAAAAGGTGTAAAAAGATATCGTGCTCATATAAAAATGTGAGATAAATTTCATCACTTAAAATACCCCCAAAATACAAAATTCTCGATCTCAAAAATACTTATTTATATTATAAAAATAGTATGTAAATACATAATAAGTAATAAATTGTCATGGTTTGTTATTTCAATTACACTTTAAACACTGAAAAATAAAAACAAGAGTGGGAATAAAATTGAAAAATAGAAGAACAGCATCGAAATTTCGAAACAATAACAAGTCATGTATGAGTCATGAACTTACAAAAATGATAATTCCAATATTCAAAAAAGCTGTATTGTTTTTGAATATATATACATATACTGTGTTTGATAACACTTTTCGTTTTTTATATCCGTTTAAAAGCAAAAAAGTCAGTGTAAAAAAATAAATGGTCTGCTTTCTTAGATCACGAAAAAAAATCGCCCAAAAAGAGATTCGGGAGTATCTCAAAAAATGTTAACAACAACAATAAAAAATGAGTTTTAATTTTATTTTATTTGTTGAAAATGCTCAACCGTTCAGCAAACCCGGATTTTCCCATAAAGTGTAAAATATGGTGCCTTTTATGAAAAAAATGAAGAATCTCAATACTTGTTTTCTATTAACGGATGCTACGAATTTGCGTTTCAATTAAATATAGCTTTAAACATGTTTTGTTCAAAAATCGTGAAAATATTAAGTATTGACCAGAGTTCACGTCACTCTAAAAATCTCATATTTAGATTCAAATTTGTTAAATTGAATAAAATTTATTCCCTCGCTGGATGTATAAAGTTGTTCACACTTTTATTTTTAATTTGAAAAGTATTAAATATACATGGTAAATAACATCGCAACATACTAACTTAACATTTTCTATAAAATGTAATTATTTTTTATTTGACTACTTCCTGCTGCATTTCTGCATAAAGTTGATATTAATTTAAGAATGTACCTTATACAAACGCAAAATTTAAATTAATTTTAACTTTAAACATACAGACCAATTGCGTATACCAATCTTCATTCAAAGCTGAACTTTACGTTTAGTTTTCGTATTTTAAATATTTTTATGAATGAGATTGCGAAAAGTATACACATTTTCATTTATTTTTAATCAATTAAATTTAATTAAAAAGTTTTCTTCTTTTCGTTTTGATGTTAAATGTGCGTGCAAAAAGTTATTGCTGGCCAAACAATCTTATACAAATAAACGAAAATTTGCTTTCTTAATTATATCAACTTAATTAAATTAAAGAAATGTGTTCGTGTACACTTTTGAACTATACTTTATATTTATTATTTTGAATTGGGTGTTTCTAGTTTATGTTTGAAATAAATCATTTATTAATTACTAATCAATGTTTTTATTTTTATTTCTAGGTAAGTGTGCCTGTTAAAAAATCATTTGGTGCAGACTGGACAAGTTCATTATAACCGTAAGATAAAAATAAAAATATCAATTTAAGTATTCAAACCAAATCGAAATATATCAAAAGTAACTATACGTATAGTCATGAAAGAGGTTTCTTACATATTTTAATTTTATTGGAAAATCAATAATTTTATGTAGCTTAGAAAAAGTGTTTCATAAATATGATTTATTACATAAATACAGACGGTCAAATTAATTTCAATTAAAGATCGTAGACTTACAAAATACTTTCCAACATTTTAAAATACGTTGAATAAATTTCATGAATACATTACGCTATATAATTTTTAATTTAGTTCTTTAACTTTAAGCGTTTGTGAATCAATAAAATACACAATCAATTCCAATATCTTTCTAAAATTTCCTCGAATATAAAATACTTTTCACGGTATTCTGATGAAAATATAAGGAAACTTACAACACAAAAATGATAATGACAATCAAAGATAGAATGTTTGCTTAAATTAGTGAAGGGATATTAACTCGTTGTTTTTCTAAAAAAATACAAAAATTTAAACTCCTCATGCTTTTCTGAATATTATTTTTAAATAAATTCAGAGAGCCTTCCTTACTCTTTAATAAAAAAAAGTAAAGCCTCTAAAATATAACATCTGTTATGAAAAAGGTTAAATGGAATGAAGCGTAAATTATTATATATACGCATTGGTGGATGATTTTCTCGAGGGTTGATCATGTAAAAACTTTATCGTCTCTACTCTTTGCACATTTTGACAGATTTTTAGAATTTATTTCGAATATTGAGAATACATGCTTTTTGTAAAATATTTCATATAAGAGAGACATGGATGTCCTGTTTCAATTTTCCAATCCCTAAATTTCAACTGTTTCTTTTTTGATAAATCAAATTGATTTCTTTAATATTTTATGACGGATTCTGTGGTAACTTTGTGGATATTTATCTGTAATACAAAATAAAAATTAATACTTGTTATTATTTAAGGCATCACGGTTTTGAGTTTTGAAAGTTCGTGCATTTAAAACACAATTAAAAAGATTTTAAACTTCACAAATATAAAGTCAGTTTATAATTATACATACTTATTTGAAAATTTGGTTTTATACACTGTGAAGCAAATTTACGATAAAACTTATTATAATATTCAATCGGGAATAACATCATGAGAACGGGATCAAAGATGAGTAATGTCATATTTTCTAACTCGTTTTTTTCTGCTGACGTCAAGGAAATATTAAACGTGCTACTGTATGAATGGCAATCAATCTATGTCGTATTTGTGAAATAACATTGATTTTTTATGTCTTTAAATACATTTATAATATGAAAAAGATGTAAATATATATTTTTTTATACTTTTAAAGACAAATCTTACCTAAGTTTTTGACAGATGAAAAAAGTCGTGGTATTGAATTGTATTTAGCTGCATAGAAGATTACTATCAAACTATCGTATTGCATCATTTGATTATTGATTGACTTTTGAATGACTTTATTTATATCGCATTGCTTACAACTATTGCGTTAAGCTCATTGAATAAGTAAAAGTGCGTCAAAAATATATTTAACGATTCCAATGGGCAAGTGAACTCCCAATCTCAATAGATGTTTTTCTAAATGACTTGCTTGTTACTCAGTTGGTTTCTTTTTTTAAGAGAGTAGGGATATAAGGATAGGGCTAGGATGGGGCTAGAATAGACTTGGTGGTTAGTTAATCGATTTTAGGATTGGAGAGAGTTCTAGACATTACAAACATTCATACCTACGAGCAAAAATTCATAAATCGATTAAAACTTGATCAATTTATGAAACTGTTCGTACCGGACTACCGGGAACCCGGTATATCCGCAGCCAAAGCCAACGACGTTGACCACTGCACCACGGACCATACAAAGATTAATAACTAGTATTAACATAAATAATACACAAAAACGTACATTTAGTTTTAACATTGATTATTCAATAAAAATGGTTAATATATTTATCGCTTAATTTATAAATTATCGCTTTGCCTTAACACGTTATAGATATTTGCGCAGTATTCTTAGATTTATCAGTTGCAAAACTAAGTTTTCAAGCAAGCCATTTTCGAAATCGTCTCCAATTATTCTTCTCTCTGTATTTGCATAGCCAATACAAATTATTCATTATTAAATTACTGAAACAACTCAAGATTGTCGGATAAATTCGTAGGTCAATAAATTGAGATCAAGTATTTGCCATTTCCAAATGTGCCCCAGTGAAGTTTCAATATTGATTATTCCGAAACTTGAAAAGACGGTCTCTGTGTTTATTTTAATTCGACTTTATTTAAATAAAGGGTTTCGGAAATGTCAAATTTACATTTTCTCTATCACTTTAACGGAGAGTTTTAGCGTTTCAATTTTATACAGTCTCCTTAGAAATTCTCAGCTAAATTTGGAATTCTTGGTAACCATCGTATTTTATAATTAGATGCTTTTTCCACATATTTGTGGAATGAAATCTTTTTTTTAAATCAAACAATAAGTTATTAATGTCAATTTATTTAGTCTAATTGTCGTCTTTCGTCTCCTAGATTATGAGATCATGGGCTTGAGTCCCAAATTGTTTTTTTCTCAAAAAGCGTTGAATTTATTCGAATTACTTGCTTTGATTGCTGTAACATTTAAATATGACATTTGTTGACATCAGTTTATTGTGTTTGTGTTTTATGAAATGTTATTTTATTTGTGTAAGAGATTTTATTTATTATTCTGGACACACATTCCACGTGAGGCTGTCATCTCGGTATCGGTATCAATAATAATTATAAGTACTGTACTAAACGGTAAAACGAGAATTTTATTTTTAACTTATTTAAAGATATATGAATACATATCGTTAGATACACTGATTGAGTGACATAGGCTAGAGTCTAGACCTAGATTCTAGAATATTTGATAATGTAATTGTTCTTATTTTTGGGTATGAGCTGTATAAAAGACAGATTTTACATTCTCAGTACACAACAAACTCCCACATGTTTTGAATAAATAAAACTTAATTTTATAAGTGCTTTAGTTTTTGTTAGAATGGTTTGTACGTGAAAGAATAATCTTGTATAGAAAATAATTACATACACTTTTGATGCATAGATAAATTATTTGTATTCAGAAAAATAATATTTTACTCGAGTCCTCTTTGTGATAGGCGTGACGTAACCAGCTGACGTTTCAGGCTGCAGGTTAAATTCTCAAATTGTGTAAAAAAATAAAACTACTTATTTCTAATCGTCTTATAAAATTCATCGCGCAATTATTTAAAAATGTAGCATGGTATCTATTTATTAGTGTGATATAATATCTTCTTTACATTGTTTATATAAGTTATTTATTATCTAAAAAAAATGACAATTTTGCAGTATTACTAACGATCCATATATTTATTGTGGAATGATCCTTTGACATATAAATGGTGTACATATTTTATAGCAATAAAGTCAGTAAATAAACTTGAATTGATAATATTGGTGTAACTTTTTAATTCTTTTAAATACGTTCTTTTCTCCATAGGCATTTATTTCACTTAATATAAACAGAAATATAAAAATTAATATTTTTCGAAGACCTCTGTTGAGACAGTATATTTGGTACTTGGAACTTTTCATATTTCCTCGTTTCAATTATTTATTCCAGCGGCTCTTTCTTGCATGGGACGGGAAAACCCCGGAAAGAAAATGTACTAACGTTTGAGAAAATTTATAATTGGACTTTTAGAATTTTGTAGGTTAGAGTTTGAATGAGTTTGGGTCGACCCAAATACATCAGCACACTGGATTGGAGATTTTTTTAAATCCAAAAGGATTCTAAAATGTCAACTCTTTCCAAATTTTGTTGACCACTACCGAAAAGAAAATGAAAAAAAAAGTGTAATAATATATGCTTTAGTTCTTTAATCAGCATCCGCGATGTAAATTATATGGCTTAAAACCCGTTTTTTACACATTTTAAAAGTATTTTGTAAAATTGAGAAATTGATTGATGTACGGTAAGGGCTATTTGTCAATGTATAAACGCATTATGAAGTATTAAAAGGAAATTAAATGTGAATAATACGAACATTTAAAAAAAACCCTAATTTTTTGTTATCACTACATACTTTTTCCTAACTTATTATATAGTACTTTTCCATGTTCACTCCAAACGTGGAGCATATGCCCTACTTATGGAGGTATTTTTCTATGAGAACTGCTTGTTATTCAGTTGTTTAACTTCTCTTTTTTCGAAGCAAGTAGGGATAGAAGGATAGGGCTAAGGCAGGACTAGTGATTAGCTAATCGCTCTCGCTACACCCCGTTTTTGAGGATTGGATGGGTGGGAGGGAGTTTTAGACATTAAAAACGCTCAGACTACTAACAGAGATCCATAAATCAATTGAAACATCAATTTATGAAACTGTCCGCAACGGGAATCAAACCCTAGACTTCCACAGCCGTAGCCAACGACGTTACCAACCGCGCCACAGAGACGACAGTATTTTATAGTATAATTTACAAAAAAGTAATCGTTCTACTTCATTTTACTATATTTATAATCGGTTTTGATATATGATTGAACATCTATAATTGTAATTATCTGTTTTTAAAATCTTGCTTTTTTGTTAAAAATGGTCTTTGAAAATCGTATTTGAAATCGAATGAATTTTAGTAAATAAATATAAAATGTCTCTAATAAATTCAATTAAATAAATTATTTAAAATAAAATGGTCTACGACTTTTTGCTTACATATTTTATTTATAATCAAAATATTTAGCCAAACCTTTTACCAAACGCCAAACCGATGGGTATTTTTGAAATTCCAGCAATTCTTTGTTCGGTCGGTGGATCGATGCCAGAACCGTACCCAAATAATTCGAGCACGGCTGTTGAAATGGATTGAACATTTCTGTGGAATAAATAATTATTGTGGAAATTCTCGTTTATTGTGGTTGAGTGTGATGAGAAAAGAATGATCGAGACTCTATTAAGAAGTCAATCAAATTTTGTGGAATTTGGAAAGCAGGAATGAAAAGTAGTATTGAAAATCGTGAGAGAATTGTTATCATTTCAATTCAATTCAATTCAAAGATATTAGATTTTTCTTATTTTTAACCTTTAAGCTATTTATATAATATAACATAAAAATGTTTCCAAAACTATGGTCTTTTAATTTTAGTTGTGACTTATTTAAAATTGTCGGGGTTTGTTTGGAATCCAGTTTAAATAATATTTATCTCCTCTGTATTATCAGGTCATGTTATTCTGAGTACCTTCTCGGAAATCGAGAAATATATATATTTCAATGAACACGGTGTTCGAAATCCAAATCCAAATTTTAAAAAATCCTCATGTTGAAATAATGAGACCGCTGGTAGGATAGTTTTTATCTATTTATTATTCAACATAGTGAACGCTATTTGCGCTTTTAATGTTATGTAATTTGTATATAACATTATTTGAGAAATAATGTACTGTTATATTATTTGTTTTATTACTTTGCTAAGCTTTTCTTTACTGCCGTTCTCAGTACGTAAATAACTTAATTAAACTTTATTATTTATTTACATTAGACAGTTAATATTTAAATCTCTTTAATGTTTTCAAGAAAACTGTAAAATATGTCAAGCTAATAACATTTCCTCATTTTTTATTTATATTCTATTTATTTACAAACACAAAGAAAAAAGATTATAATTACAATCGATGATGTATTATATAAAAATAAACGTTAGAAGACGAATAGCAAAATCCATTTAACAAATAAACTCCAGTTTTTTGTATTTCATTTTACTTTTTGGTGCAGAGAGCGTATATACGACAACAAATATCTCTTCATCCCTTGTCTTTCTGAAAGCAACTAAATTTATAGTATACTTTGTTGAAATGGTCTGTTTCGAGTTCACATGCTCAATATAAAGACCCTGCATATGTAAAAATTATATGAATGTATTAATTTTCAATGTATGCAATTTTTACCATGTCCTGTCCCAACGTGGAGCATATGGCCTCATAATAGAGGTATCTCAACAGAAGTTTTCTATGAGAACTGTTTTTACTCAGTTCCTCAATCAACCTCTCTTTTTCGTAGCGAGTAGGGTTAGAAGGATGGGGCTAGAACAGGACTAGTGGTTAGCTAATTGCTCTAGCTACGACCCGTTTTTAATGATCAAATTGGATCAAATATGGAGTGTGCAATTTACTTCATTATATTCACAATGTAATGCTATTTTTATTTGTTACTTTATTCCGATCATCCGTAAAACAAAAAGTAATATTACGGATAGCACTCGATCTGATATGATTGATTCCACAATTCCACTGTTGTTTCAATTATCACTTGATGTCTGTGGAAATGTTAATTACAGCGTGGAGTGAAGACTTGATTAGATTAACTAATGAGTAACAGCGCGCAAACTCACTTTAGTGGAATTCTGATGGAGAAATACCATCAAGGGAAGTATAAACTGATATGTATTATTCAAAGTTATGTATATTTGATTGAGGTTTACGTGTTTTTGGAGTTTAGGTAAATCGGCTTCGGTAATAGTCGACTAAATTCCGCATCACTTTTATTTAAAAATCTCTCCCTTTTATACGAAAAACGATACACACTAGCATGTGTTGTATGTTTACTCTTTTTAAAACATTTCATTAAAAATAGTTTAACATAGATCCTTTTAAAATTTTGATGTGTAATCATTCTTCTCATTGATGAAGCAAATGGTTTAAGGAATCAATTTTTTTAGCTTGTACATATAACATATAAAAAGTCCAACATCTCAATGAGAAGAATGTTTACACATCAAAATTTTAACAGGATCTATGTTAAACTATTTTTAATGAAAGGTTTTAGAATGAGTAAACATACAACACATGCTAGTGTGTATCGTTTTTGTATAAAAGGGAGAGATTTTTAAATAAAAGTGATGCGGAATTTAGTCGGCAACTATTTATTTGGTCAGTAACAAATTCGATAAATGGTCAGTTATTAGTTATGTTTGGTGAGTAAATAATTGCCAAATGGTCAGCTTAGGTTAAGCTTAGTGAAGAAACTGACCGTTAATATAAATATCTGATCGTATAATTCAATAAATTACCATGTTATATCATTTACTGAGCGTTTATTATATTAACTGGCCATTTATTAAATTGACTGACCAAGAGTTGAAGTAGTTATTGACCCAATAAATGCCGCCTTTTTTGTTATATAATTTTTAAATTTTTCATATTAAAAAAATATATCTGGCATTACAGCTGACAGCCAATACGCCAAATATTTTGAAAATTAGAAAATCATACGAGGTAAACTCGATGAGAATTTATAAATGTCATTCATGTACAAGATAACAAAATTAAATTGAAAAAATCTAAATTTGATATTGACATTGCTGGGAATTGAACCAGGATCCACCTGATCGCGTGGGCAAACACTTACCACTAGACCACAGAGGTCAACCTACTTATAGCCAGCTATTCTCTCTTTATGAACAGTTTGAAACATTATAACTATCCATGCGTTTTAAAACAAAGCCATAAATGTATTGAAAACACTAGTTTGGAAAGTGTTCATTCTAGAGTGTATAAGCGTTTACTGCTCAGTTACGTCACCAGAAAATATATATTGAATGCATTGAAAACGGTGACTGGTCCATACTATTACAGCTATTTTTATTTTTTTAAATTAAACACAGTCTGTTTGCATTATGGACTGATAGTGCTCGCGATCAGCGAAACGCGATTATTAAAAACATGTGGAAGTATTACAAAAAAAATGTATTTTATTTTTAAAATATAAAGTCTTTCCATCAATAATTGACAGCTACTACTTTAAAAGTGATTATATTAATTGCTTTGAAAGTCCCAAATATAACTTTTACCCAATTGTTACAATGGTTTATATTCATCATTTAATTAAATCAGTTATTGTCGTTGCAGTTTTTATTTAAATCAACATATTTTAGTTTTTTTAAGATGCTGACCACTTATTCTAGCAAAAGAAATTTTGCCACTTTCCAGTTTTTAACTACCCATAAGCTATTTTTGTATCGTCACTAAGAACATGACGCATAGCTTTATCTCATATAATATAATGACGTTACAAATATAAAATTTTTATAAATCGAATTTCCAGAAGATTCAATGTTCGGTTTTCTAAGCTTCGTATTTTAATTAAATTAAATTTCGTTTAAAAAACTTGAAAAAATCTATTTATTATATATAAAAACGTATGCATAGTATATTTTAATTTGGTTCCCTGCTTTGTTAATTACTGCATTGTAAAGTTCAAAGTTTATGTGCATGGCTTAAAACTTTAAGTGTGGAAAGTTGCAATGTCTTTTATACTAAGAAAGTGTTGAGTTATAATGGAATTTGTTTAAGAGCTTAACTTAATAGTTATTTTTAAATACATCTCAACCAAGTTTACTAAACTAAATGTACTTTTAAACAATGTTGTAGATATTTATACATATGCATTTTGTGTATCATATATTAAACTTTTATAAAAGAAAGTTTTAAAAACAGATAAGCAATAATACAATATTTACCATAGACACAATTACTTTTAATTAAGACTGCGTACTCATTATGAGTGAGTTCACATTAGCAGGTTAACTGCCACGAGTGAATATATACGCTCTACAATTCCGTGCTTGGAAGGCCAACTTATAGAAAATAGGCGTATATGTTGACACCCACTATTAATAGTCCAAGTCGATAATTTTAATATTTAACCCTTCCGTACTCATGGTGTAACAATGCGTTACTTCACCCTTTAAACCTTTAAATTGTCTGTGAAATAGGTCATACATAATAATAAAAAATTTTGCCATTTGTAAATAAAATAGTTCTACATATAATTAAAAATTAAAAACACACTATAGTTTACGTCTTATTTGTAAAATTAATATAGTATAATATTAAACATAGTTTAGTAACAATTAGTAAAGCAAATTTGGATTATTGAGATTTTGTACACTTCCATGTATTTTGTCACTAACGACCCGGGTTTCGCCTTTCGGCATCTTCAGGCATTCGAGCACACGAATGGACTCGAACTGACCGATGTCTTAAATTATGTCTTAAATTATAATTAGTATAGCATAGTTACGATCCGAAATGCATTACCGTACCGTATGCAACCGCTTTTTTCAAACGGCACTGAAATACGTCTCGAACCTGTTCTGCTATGAATAATTTCGATGATTTTGAATAGTTAGATATGTATTTCTGGTTTTACAAACAAAATATGACATAAAATAATTACTTAATACTACATAAAACCATATTCCACTTTTTGAAATTGTCATTTCACTTTATAAATGGGTTTATATGACAAAACACACACGGCAACGAATTGTGACTGCATGATATCCGATATGTTTTTTTAGCATAAAAACGGGAATGTTAAAATCTATTGTTCACACAGTAACATCCTTTAAGAGCATTGTGTGATATTTAAACATGTTGGTTTTAAAATCAATGTAAACTAATATAAATATTAGATGTTAATTTCTCAAAAAAAATCAAAGACCTCCGTCCATGGCCATACTAAAACTTCTCGGTATATAAATGGTTAAGTGTAGTATACAAAGGCTGTAACAATAACACTTAATATATCTTAATCATGAATTTAGAAGAAACTGTCTATCGAGTGAGCAGTACAATTTTACTTTAAAATATAGAGTTATTAGCATTGTGTTAAGATTCTTTTTTGAAACCCCTCAGGGCTCCCGACTCTGTACTCACCCCTATTCATAACGAATTCACACTCTTTGTAAAGGGTGTATTCCACAGCATAATGATTTACGTGTATCGAATTTTTGCCAGCATTGTCCACGTCGTAGTTCCTCCAAACTTGGTTGTATGCACTATAGTGTTCGGAAGTTAAATAAAATTTATTAACAACGGAATAGTCGAAGTTATAATTCAAGATTAAAGCAGTGATAATTAATTGTTGTCAGAATTCTGAAAAATATTTG
Organism: Himalopsyche phryganea; assembly: GCA_022494535.1. Lineage (NCBI taxonomy): Eukaryota > Metazoa > Arthropoda > Insecta > Trichoptera > Rhyacophilidae > Himalopsyche > Himalopsyche phryganea. The sequence goes on along the minus strand of JAGVSL010000125.1, from coordinate 2,526,826 downwards.
AATAAAAGTTTTTTCATTTGGTGAGCTGTCTTTCAATTTGATTGAACATAATTGGCTTGGTTTGACAACTGTAAAAAAAGGTCTGAAGAAGTGGCTACTAAGAATTTTGGGCCAAAGCTATATTCACAAAAATACCGTTTTGATATAAATATAATGATTTTGAAATTCATCATTGAATCAAATTTATCAAAAAATTTACTTAATTTATTGTATGCGAGTTGAGACTATTGGTAAGCTATATTTACTTAAAACAATGATTTTCCATCAATATATTTAACAAAAAAATAATTATAATTTAAGACATCGACTGAGGGTACTTGATGGAATTTCAATAATCCAAATTTAAAAAAATAATTATTTTATTATTTATTACGACATGTACATTTTCTTTCAATGATTCATTTAAAAAGCTTTTAATTGTGCTTGAAGAAAGGGTTTTTTAAATTCGATTATTTTTATATTTTACTAGTGAGTACCCGGCATGCGTTGCAAAACCACTCAAAGAAAGAATGGTGTTTGTGTTTCAATTCTGTTTATTAAAGTGCTTTTGGATTAGAGGTCTGCACGGGTCGAAAGTTCATAAAATTACCCGCTCCGGGCCCATCATCTTCAGGCCCGGCCCGGAGCAAGCTCAAGTCTCAATATCACACTTGTTATCTGAACCCGACCCGAAGCTCAGATTTATTTTTCTCAGCCCGAAAAAACCCAATTTTTTTAAATATAGTAATTCATTTATAATTTACAAGCAATATAATATGTTATTGTTTTCATATTTCCAATGATATTCATGGCACATTTCAAAAAAATTATTTAAAGTATGAAAATTAAGAAGTTATTTTCCCGTCTAGTTCATAGATGTCGCTAATTTTAGGTAGTTGTTTCATTATTTTAGATTTTTTTTTAGATTGTAGATTTAAATTTTTTTCTTCAGAAACCTTCACGATGGCATAGATGGCAAACAAACAAACAAATCTTCGTTTTTATATATATATATAGATAAGATTATTCTACATCACACTAACTAGTTGGATATCATAACGCAAATTTTCGTCTCTACATCAAGATTTCCATATCTTTTAACGTATACACTTGAGAAAAACTGTAGGATAAAAGATAAAAGAGAAAATAAATCCCAAATATTTTCCGATGTCAAATCAGTCTCTATAGACTTCCTGCAAGAGCTCTGCGAAGGTATTAAAAGTTCAAGATTCATGCTTATCATTCAGGTCACTATCAGTGTTGATTATTTAAGCTTGGTCTTGGTTTTATTACAAGTCACAAGTAATTTGATATTTCAAAAATATATGACTCTTTGGCAAAGTTGTAATGTCAAATAATGTAAAAAGTAATGTCACAGAATTTTTATATTACAAAACATTATGTTGTTATACATGTAATTTTTGGTATAAGGTTTGTTTTTATATTTGTTTATCACTACAAAAAAGCAATTATCCCTGAAAAAATTTACATTAAAGTATTAGTTCCACAAAAATAAAACCTGAACCTTTTGATTAGTAATGGGCTTTTTAGCAATGCGTTTTCTGATTCTGATGTTTTGCTTAACAATCAATTGAAATAAGTGTTTTGTATTATTTTCTCAATAATCACACAAAGAATCAATGCCAACTCAATAATATGATAATATTTTTAACCATCCTAATACAATAGAATACAATAATATTATGTACTCAATTTATTCTCTTTTAACCATCATTCTACGTATTCCATTTTTGTTGTCTAAAACTTAACTTCAATGAAAAAATAGCCGCCAGTGATTTTAAATTATGCGTAAAAGATGCGCAAAGTTTTGCAAAATTTAATATTTCAAACGAAATGCCCAGTCCAGAGGAAGGTCAATTTATTTAACAAAGTCCTTTTTATCTCTGGGGACACTATTAAGACCCTCGTTTGGTTAACATGCCTTTTAACATATGCATAAATTAAACTTGAACCGCCTAAATTTTTGACATAAATAAATATTCATTACCTCACAGAGCGTGAATTTAACGACAATAATTTTATAAGCCGACCTTATTACATCTTCAACTTTGAATCTTACAATTGGTGTCTGAAGCCTATTTCAAATAATCACCAATGTTATATAACTATATAAGTAAATTTATTCAGACGTAATTGTTAATGTTGAAAAGTCAAAAGAGGGTTAAGTAATATTTGCTGTTTTCCAGGAAAGTGAAATAAAAACCAAACGGTATTTTTATTTACTCATTTTCCTGTTGTTATATAAGCAAAAGTTTGTATTTTAAATCACCGAAATCTTTATTATTTTTTAAGCATAATCTTTCAAGACATCTGTTTTTGGACAATTGATCAGCCTTTATTCATATAATTGTATAAATACATATTCTTACGAAACCATACAGCTTGTTTTATTCAATCACTCTACTATGAATTTAATAATTTCTAAAAGTTGAAATAAATTAACTCGTTAGCACTGGGGAATATGGAATCCGCGTCGCGGAGATTTTTGTGTAGTGACCATTAATCAATCATAACAGTATGAATGTGTTAGTATAAAATAATAAAGTGTTAATATACTCAAAACGATCACTATAAGACCACTGTAGCTGGGTAATTTGCACAAATTAAAGTAAAATAATCGTCTAATTCTGTTAACGTCATAATATTGTGTAATGTAATACTGTTGTTTGAAATTCATTATTGTATTTAAAGTCAGTGGGGAGTGTTTCATATTTCTATTCTTTTCCCGATGGATTCGGTGGTAGCATTGAAGAAATTCATTTTTAATATAAAATTAAAATTGGTAACTTAGTTATTCCACTTGCTGTGTTACTAATGTGACACGTTTCGCTTCTTTAAGAAGCATCTTCAAACTAACTAGTTAGTCTGTAACCAGTTTATCTGAACGTTCTACTTAAAGAAGCGAAACGCGTTACATTAATAAAACCGCCAGTGGAATAACTAAGGTTATCAATTTTATATGTTTTGTATTTCTTTTAAATTATGTTTCAAGTTTTCTTAAAATAAAAAAAAACGTCTCTCCTATAAGCCTTTTTGTGGATGACGTTGGTAAGTTCAAGTAATGAATTTGAGTAAAGTTTTGGAAGTCTGTTCAATTTTTGCATGCAATATTCCTCAACCACCATTGATGTAATGAAAGCTTTTTAAAAGTAAGATTATACACACTAGAACTAATTTTATTAGGATAACGTATTATTTGTTCACCTAGATAATTTTCCATGTAAGCATTTACGAACGTTTCAACAAAGAGATATCTGGCATTCAGTCGTCCGGAAATAATTCAATGAAACGAATATCGCCACATTTTCAATAAATAATTATCAAACTTCTAAATCGTTGGAATCAAGTAACCGAGAGGTACTTAGAAAATAATAATTGTTCCATTGGAAATTTATTGAGCAGTTAAATTTATTACTGACTTTGATCCAAGAACATTAATGTGTTGATACTACAGGTATTTAATGTATTTAAGTGTGGCAAAGCTTTTGGAAGAGGCAAACATTTATCAGTTCTGTAACTTGTAAGCGTTTAGAAACAAATAATTTATTTGTGTTGTATAAATCAATTTTTGTCATAAGAATTTGCTTGCTATGCCATAAATTAAACATTATTTGATTCAGTTTGAAAGTGTTGCCTATAAAAATTAATACCAACCAAATATGTATCTAGTTTCATTTGTTTTGGAACAAAACAGAATAAATTTGGAAGAACGATGAAGTAATATTTTATATAAAATTAAAATATTACCTCATATAATTTACAACCATGCTTTTTAGCTTTCATTCGCATATTCATATGTAATTATTAAAGGATAAAATTAAGACTAAAAAGGTTTCAAAATGTGATTCGAAAACTTTTGAAAACGAGCAGACATGGGATGGAAATTCAATAAAGTAATGTAAATTTAGTGGTCATGTTTTTTTATAAATTAAATATTAAATGAACTTATAGTAATTAGACAAAAAAGGTATGATTTGAAGAATAACATTTTTTTAAATGCATTTTCATCTTGACATTACATCATACACGAAATTAAAAATACATCTAAAAGCAACAATATTTTTATAAGATTTTGTGTAAGTATGTCTTAATTTTTTCAACTTAAGATTATACCTTCATGATTCTTTCAATCACTGTGAAAAAAAGATTGTTGAATTGAAAAAATGTTGACTTTTTTTAAAAAAAATTTCATCTTACCAATTTGCTTGAGACAAATTTAGTCAAACCAAATCTCAATCACAACAAAATAGCATCTTTATCCAGTAAAAAAACAAATTGAAGAAGAAAAAATCTTTAGGAGATAATTTATTTTAAATCATAAACAATATTGAAACATGATTAATGAACGGCTTGCACACAGTTATAACAAAAACACCTGCAGCTGAGAGATTACATGTGCACATCTTTGGATACAAGATATGGATTTTTTACTGTTGATTTATATTAATTTTTATTTCGTTTTTTATATGCATGGTTTGTGTTGTTACATTGATTTTTACAACCCACAAGTAACTGCAATAACCCTGAAATTTTAACGACGTAGAAAAAAACAGCTTCTCATACCTGTTGATAGTGCAAATCACTCAAATGCAATCTAGGTTCACTCGAAGCAGAGTGTTTACAGCGATATTTCCGCCTGCCCCGGAGTCAAATCAGCAAATTTTCAACACCGCAATTTCTTCCCCTTAACCACATAGAACCCGCCGAGCTTATTTACAAATATCTATTAAAAATATACAAAATTCAAAATTTAGTCCGGAAAAGAACTCTGAAACCGTTTGAATATTGCCAGGCTACCTGTATACCTAACTATTTTACCTCTAGAGATGGTCGAACATAAATTTACTGACAGAGCAATTCCTCGTGAGGCAGTTTTTGTAAGCAGCATTACGCTCGTATTTGTGTAAGCAGCATTACGTATAGCTGTTTAAACTAATATGAAGTAATATTTTAGTTTGGTTGTAGTTGTGAATAAAAAAATAAACTCGAAATTAAATAATCCTTCAATCGAGTAATCTCCGTCATAGTACACTAGGTTTATTTAAATAACTTTTAAGCCGAACTGTCAACGATTCAAAAAACAAGTAATATAATTTAAAATATCAAATGAGGGTGGTTGATGGAATTTCAATATCAAATTTTAATTGTTGAAATTATGTATATTTCCATGTATTTCGTCACTAACGATCCGTGTTTCGGCATCTTCAGACCTTCGAGCACACGAATGAGTCAGTTTGAGTTTATTCATGGGCTCAAATACCTGAAGATACTGAAAGGCGAAACCCGGGTCGTTAGTGACGAAATACATGGAAATGTACAAAATTTAAGCAATTAAAAAAGTCATTATATTTTTAAAAATTAAACACAATTTAATTTTAATTTCATAATATTATGAAAAGATTAGTGAAATTAGCTGTGATTACCATACGTGTAAAACAATAAATCACATCATTTTGTAGTTAAGTAATAAAATTTATTTTTTATCAGCTTTTGAATTATAAATTAAACTCACATTAACTGCCATACACCGATCAGATATTGATTACCAGATCATTTAATTGCATAAATTGTATTTAAATTTAACTATTGTCGACCAGTTTATAATGCTTGCGGTTAGGTGGTCCGGTCCTGATCATTATGAAAATGAAGAAGTTGTGAAAAGAAAATATCTTCCAAGAGATTAATGTTTAAAATCTTTCAAGAGATAGTGAGAGCTTTATTATTATCTGTAATAATTTGAGCACTGCTTGATGTATACTTCATCAAAATAATCTGATTGATGATTAAAATCAAAGTTTGATGCGGTCCTACGCGTGTTGATATTGTGACCCGATTACCTCGTGACGCGTCACATGAAGGGTGGTAAAAAGCAGGAGCGAAGGAAGAGTGGGCGAAACGGTGGGGCGTTAAATGTCAAGGGGCGGCAGCGGCTCTCATGCTTTGCTTTCTGTGCGATTCACTCTTCAAGGCTTAGCGGGTCAAACGCTTCGGAATTTTACGCTACGTATCTATGCTATCAAAAATTACCATAAACTAATGAGTTTTATTAACTTTGGTGTTTTCATTGGAAAAAAAACCGACTTTTCATTTTTGTTTTTCGATTTTTGAAAACTTTTTTTCGGAAATATGGTAATCAAATTATCCAATAACTATAATCGTTGAGTTGCATATCAATTATACGATATGAATCTAATTTCTTAATTATTAATTTAAATTTACTTTCTTTTTGTTTATACAATATAACTCTTCCCTACAGCTTTACATCTGCCCAAGAATACGAAGAGATAAAATAATTTTTTTTATCAATATCGTTACGAAAACTGACAGTGAAATCAGATAACAATATAACGTATATAAAATCCATATTGGCTAGTAGCTGTTACAATTTAAGTTGCTTTAAAATTATGAAGACTTCTGGTATACCAAGTAAATATTAATTTGTTTTACAAATAAGTTACACTACATCTTGATGCCGAAGAGAATAAATTCGCCAAACTTTTCATCTTTTGTCGATGAAAATTACAGGCTTTACTTATTCCAAATTGAGTTTGTTTTTTTGAAACTATTGTGTCATTTTTAAATGAATTTAAGAAGTAATACGTTCATCTTTCAATTCGGACGTTTGAAGATGTTTAGTAAACGATCGAATCAAAGAAAAGTGCTCTTGGGATTCTTTGAGCGATACTTTTCCCAGCTGGAATTACATCATTGAAATCAATTGAGACATTGCCAAGTGATAGTGTAGCTGAATCTAGTAAATCAACTTTACATTCATATTTATTGAGAGAGTAAAATTCCTGCTAGAGGGGATGTGGTGAGGAGCGTCAACACACTTCGACAGCCCCGAGTCCGGCGTGGCGACAAAGGATCATTCACAGGTTCCTTCGTCTTCCATTAAAACCCGGTCGTATTCAGTATACTTTCTTTTTAATTGTAGTAAGTTTATACTTATAAATTCCTCGAAGACAGTTTTAAAATACACTTTCAATTAAAAAACACAAGTGGTTTTATTATACGGTCATTCTTTTGACCGAACCGCCACTGTGTCGGCCACTAACCACCAAACCCCTAGGCCGAAGGACAAGTTCTTCTTTCCCTAAGCATCGCCCGCTTTTTGTTTACTTCTAACGGTAAACAAACAAATATGACAAATTATTTTTGAATGCCTTAGGAGAGATATTACATATTAAATTTGCATGAATTGAAAGAGTCTGCAGACTGGTTTTGAAGACCCCTATCCGTCCCATAAGTACGGGGCGTTGTCATTACATTATTGGTTTCAATAAAAAATAATTTATTCTTGACGATAAAAAGCAAGTTTAAAATTGATTAGTTTTAGTGATAAACCACAGTACTTATGATCAAATAATTGTTAAGTAAAATCACCCGCAGGTGTTTTTCGTAATTAAAAGTACATAATTATGTATCAGAAACTTCTGCCTCCCACCCATCCAATCCTCACGGGGTGTAGGGTGAGTGATTAGCTAACCACTAGTTCTGTCCTAGCCCTATCCTTCAATCCCTACTCTCTTCGAAAAAGGAAAGGTTGAGTAACTGAGTAACAAGCAGATCTCATAGAAAAATTCTGTTAAGATACCTCCATTAGAAGACCATTTGCTCCACATTGGGAGAGGACATGGAAAAAAAATTTTCAAACATATTTTATATACTTATTAACAACAAAAAATAAACCACATAAAAATAGCACTTTTGTAACAACATATAAATATTAAATTAGAAAAAAAAATGTAATAACGACAAATTTGAATTGTTTGAATTTTGTTTATTTCCATGGGTGTACGAACTCAAACTGGCAGTTCGAGTTCATTCATATACTTGAACATCTGACGATGTTGAATGGTGAATCTCGGGTATATTGGTGACGAAATACATAGAAATGTACAAGATTTCAACAATTCAAATTCGACATTTAAATTTCGCCAAGCACCCTAAGTCGATATTTTTAATTATAATAACAACTAGGTGTCACTACCAAAGCAGCTCTTGTGTTGATCTTATACTGAATTATATCGGATTTTACCAATCCTACGGCAGTCGGAAGATTTTTTACTATAGATACTGTTGAAATTAATACGGATTTTTTATTGACATTACGTTATGAAAATGAATTTTCTTCTAGTACAAATCCAATCAACATAAATAAGCTTGCTTTATATTCAAGTTTTATGAGTGAATTCTTAGTAGAAACTACAACGTTGTGCATTTCCGCATAGAAATTGAATTATCTTCTCTCGACTAGAGTCATAAATCTAATTTATTCCCTTAGGAGTAGAAGCTGCTCGCGTACTTTGATAACTGCAAACTGAACGAAAAAAAATGCAAACCATGCTTTGAATTATATATTCTAATTATATATAAAACCAATTTTAACCAGTTTTCTTTCCTAGAATTTTTATATATAATTTCAATTGAAATAAAGCTTTTCTCCATAATATTTTTTATTTTATTTTTTATTTATTGTAAATTTAAAAAATTGAAATGCAAGACATTACAGATGATGCCAATGCACCATGCATTACACAAACATAACAATGGTAACAATAATAATAATTATTGAAAACAATAATACTAATAAAACAGTAATGAAAATAAAAACATTTTTTTTAAATTATTAAATACAAAAAAAACAAGGCATTATTAATTTACAAGGAAGAAATATTTGGTGAACAATACCGAGAGCTTAGTGCTGAAAATATCCAGCTCTCTAGGCAGTGCATTGATCATCCGAACAACTCTTGCAACTGGTTACTCAAATGACCAACGCGAAGAACATGTTTAAGAATAAAAATTGCCTGGAAATGGTTTCGTCAACGTAGAAAACAATTGGTAGCATGTAAGTTAATAGTCATGAGAATTTCAGGATTATAAACTCATCCCCGAAGAAGAATAAAGAAACACTTTAGAATCGAAAATGGTCTTCGTACTTCAAGAGAGTGAAAAGATAGCATTCCTAAAAGAAATTTGGTTGGGTAGTACTTTTTAGAGAAATATTAAAATTTTTTGAAATAGAAATATCGTAGAAATTTCTTATTAATTCGCTCCGATTTCAACTTGTAGGAGTTTTTATATGGACTCCAGATAATAGATTCATATTCAAGCGTACTGAGAACCAAAGAAATGTGTAGAGTGAGAAACACAGTTGGGTTTTCTAATGGTTTACTTTGCCTAACTATAAACCCAAGAAGTTTGCTAACACGCATTGCAATGGAATTAATATGTGAATGAAATGTGAAAGAAGAGTCAAACTTTGTACCGAAAACAACGACTGCAGACAAACTGTATAAAATATGACAAATATATATATATATGATTAATATAAATCATCAAGTTGCAAAAAGCACTCTGGAAGCTTTTTCAAGTTTCGATAAAATGACCAAAAACTGCTTGCATACATTAAATATATTAAATGTATTATTTTTTTGCCGTTTCTATACGATTTCCTGGCCAAGTAGAATGCAATTTGAAACTCTCACTCGGCTAACTAGATAGAATTTAAGTTAATAAAAATGATAGCATTCACAGATCATTTTTATAAAAAATCTTCCAGAATTGTGTTTGCAACAGTATTTTCTTGTCTCAGTTCATGAGCCATCAGTTTTATATACCTTCATTTTTACACTAAATTTTATATAAATAAGCCTGTTATGTTTGTATTTTATCAGTTGATAATGCTCGTGATGAGTGAAATCCTGATTATTATAAATATGCGGAAGTAGTACAAATGAATTGTTGAAGTTTTATAGTGATTTTATCTTTTTGATTGTTTTTCATGTTTCTTCAGAAGATATAAGTTATTATCAAATGAAACATTTTTTTATGAGTAACTCAAAGCACGCCCTTAAATGTTAGCCAGAACGAGGTTCCCGAAATTTCACAATTGGAAATGGACATAGGACAGTTTTCCATTCATTTATATGTCTAGGATGTTACTTATGATATAAATTAAAACTTGTTTTAATTTTCACGCTTTAGCTAATTTAAGTAGATTCTGTTAAAAAAAGAATGATCCTTTTGTTTATAGCATGTCTAGACAGTAGCTAATTTTCTTTCAGAGCTACAACGTGCTTGTAATGTGAATGACTCGGTCAATATGTTTTGTTCTATTTGGCTGATAGCTAACTACAACTAAGACAAAAACATCGTTATCCTTGATTTAAGCATCTTTAACTTGTACAAGATGGTGGTTTTCTTTAATATACTTAAACAAATTCAATTAGATTGTTTTAGCGACTACGTTTTATTTGAATTACTAACTTAAACGTAGTCTTACAACGTTCCTATTTAAACCACCAAATAATTAACATATCTTTAATATTTTATTTTTATTTTTTACCATATACGCTCACAATGTCGAGCATATGGCCTCCTAATGGAAGTGTTATAATAAAAGTTTTCTAAGAGCACTGCTTGTTACTCAGTTACTCAAACTCTTTTTTTCGAAGAGTGTAGGAATAGAAAGTTAAGACTAGGACAGGACTTTTGGTTAGCTAATCACTCTCGCTACGCCCTGTTTTTAACCTTTCCGAGAGTATATGAATTAGTCTTAGTCTTTCTATGGGAAGTGAGTTTTTTATATGTAAATTTTAAATTTATATTTTTTCATAACTGAATGAGTGAAAAAAAAACTTATGATTTAACGACTTTATCGTAAAAAGACTGTTCAGTCAATCCAGGAGTAACCAGGAGTTATTTGAAAACTATTGTTTTCACAGCACTTTTTTTAAATACACTCTTTTTTTACAGAGTGGATAAATTCAACTAAAAACTGTGTAAAAAAACGGTTCTGGTCTATTTTGAAGGCGTCAATTTTACACTGTACACAAACGTCGTACGGATTTAGCATAGACGATTATGGTATTTCTCAATAAACAAGCAAAATTACGTTAGCCCTCTTTATGACATTGAATCTTAAATAAATATTTATTTCATTATTATATAAAAAAAAATACTTATATTATTTCAGATGATAAAATGTTTTTTTTAATTAAGCAAGGAAATGTGTTTTAAACCTTTATTAATCCTAAAAAAATTAGCATGTCGGATGGGTGGGAGGGAATTTTACACATCACAAATATCCATGCCTGCGAACAGATATTCATAAATCGATTGAAAATTTAATTTTAAAAAGTGTCTGTACCGGAACTTTAACCCGAGACATCTGTAACCGTAGCCATAACGTTGGCTACTGCGCCAGGGAACCAACATCTTCCGTATTAAAGCATACCATTCTGATATAATTGTGACTTGAGATTTTTGCACAAAAATATTCCCTCTTGGGAATAATACACAGAATTATAACACTTAAAATATTCTTTGAAATCAGCTCTTCTAAAATAACATGCAGAAATTGAATGTAAAAAAATGTAGATTTAGAGTGAAATACAATAACTGTGCGGAAAGTGTAATAAAAAAATATTTCGTGCTACAGTAAAACTTGTTTATAAGTCTATTATTCGATTACTGATTATAATGTAATCAAATAGAATGTTTACCAGTTACAGCAGCAGAAGAAAACAGAAATGCGAATTTGTAATCGCATTATAACGTAACTAGAGGTGTGGATAAAGGGCCAAAGTCCCTCCTCAGAATTTAAGATTAGATAGATACTGATTAAAAAACATTGAGCGCAAAGGGTTAATCATGTAATCGGCTTTTTGTCCTTTTGTAATCTTCGCGTTCACGCTCTGCTTATCGGACACTAAGGGCTTAAGGTTTGAGCCCAGATGGAGAGAAAGGATTAAAATATTATTATTTGAAATATTGTTTGATAACGTATAAAAACTAAAAATTTTCACAGTATTTATTTGTTACTGATTATAAACTGAAATAATTATTTATTTAGTAAATAATTTGATTAATTTTTTTCGTTAATTATTGATAGAAAGATGTAACATTAAAACGATTTATAGTCAATATGTTGCAACTAAAATGACCAATTTCTCACATTTACTACGTATTTTGGCCTCGTGATAAAGAATTAAGAAAGAAGATTGTTTTTCAGTTTTTGGTTAGTCCATTAACCAAAATTCAAATAGTATTTACTTTTAAGGTGTTAACTGTCAATTCTTGGTGGAAAGACATTATATTTTAAAAAATAAAACACAATTTGTTTGTACTACTTCCACATATTTATAATGATCAGCACCGGTTTCGCTCATCACGAGCATTATCAACTAATGATCAGTCGATAATGCTCGTGATGAGCGAAACCGGTCCTGATCATTATAAATATGTGGAAGTAGTACAAACGAATTGTGTTTAATTTTTTAAAATCAAATAGTATTAGTTAGCTTATTCCTCTTTCTACGTGCAGATGGATTGCATGATTATGTTTGAAAATATCCCGGACATATGCTTTTGGAAACAAATCTAAAAAATATCAAAAAAATACATGTGCCTATGTGCAGTATTTAAAAATTGAGTATTATTGTACGACTCTTTTGTTATTTGTAAAACAGTAGGGGGTCTATTATTAAAAAAGGAACCTCAGAGAAAAATTGCTTGCTTTCATCAAATATAATATATTTAAGGCTTTTATTTTATCTTGTAGAACACTATCTACGAAACATTGGCCTAGAGCGCTACTTCTCAACTATATGACAGAGTAATTTTAAACGAAATATGTTTTTTTGTCTTTATATTTTATATAAATTTAATGCTTAGTTAAATATATGTAAAGAGAGTTTCCACGCTTATGTATAATAGTTGTAAATAAGACGCTGAAGTAAGCTCCCGCAAAGATTGCAAAATGACAAAAACATTTCCGTGAAATATGTGTCAAATTAGAATTAAGAAACCTACTGGAACACACATGGCAGGGTTGTTAAATTTTATCATCAAAACTTATTTTATTATTTTAACCGTGCGAAGAAATGAATTAGTAAAATTGACGCTGTAAAATTATTTTATTTCCAGTAAAAGCGATTGTGAATGGAATAAAATTTCAAATGATGTAGGTAATAACTATCATAATAATAAAATAACATTTTTGAAGAATAAAGTAGTATGAAATTTAGAACAATAGATGGGAAGGCATACTAAAAGATTTAATTATTACTGAGCACTACATAAATAAACGATTTTAAAATAATCACTTTCAAGGTATTAACTGGATTTCAAAATATTTAACGTCAATAAGTAATTTAATGTCAGCTATTGTTAATTCAGTTCCTTTGTTTAGCAAAAATTATCATTTGCTAATGCTATAAAATTTATTATAGTAATAATAAACTCATATTTTAATTAAATTCCCATTAATCATTAAGGTAGACACTGAATCTGTTATAATAATTAATATTTTTGAATTTTGATTAAATATTTTTCCAAAAAATTAACAGTTTTGTTTGGGCTCATGAAAATTAAATTCATTTAAAATACGTATTAGCTGAATAAAATCGGCCTTGTTGTTAACATACTAAATAAAGTGATGAGACAATTAAAAATTTACATTATAAAATTTTAAAGTTATCCTTTTTGTAATGAAATTCTATCTTCACAAGAATAGACATGAGTGTTAGGTTGTTTGTTTGTAGTTGTACTAAGTAAGTTATTTTAAGTGTCTATTTTGGCGAAATAGGAGATTGTGTTTGAGTAATAAATGGAGTTTTAACCATATTGTATTAATTACATAATACTTAATATTATGACTTGCATATTTTCAATACTTTATTCGTGTCTACTAAAAACTTGAAAACAAATACAATTGACCATTTTTATATATAATAGTCATCAAGTTGATACAACAACCCTTTTAAAATATAATAACAATCAATTTATAAGAAAAATCTAAGCAGTTAATTGAAATAAGCTTTAATAATAAATAGGAAATCGTTTAGAAGTACCAACCACTGTCCGCAAACTATTGCGTGACACGCCCTAGTTTAATAAATTCAAATTTTCTAGGATATAAATTCGCGCAGGCTTTGCTCTTTAGTTGGTCTCGCTTAATCCATTGTGTTGTTGCGGCAACAAAAGATTAAGAGCCCACTATCTAGCTGGCGTGAAATGAACGCCACTTTTCATAACCCTGTCACAAGACGGTAGGGACTTAAATTATATTCTGTGATATAATACTTCAAAGAGTAATCGCAAAACGTCTTATAATGGCTTCGACCATATTTTTAAAGCTCGCTCAAAGAAGACAAGGTTTTTTTGATGTTTTTAGGCTCAGGAATTCTTTGAGGGCTTTACTCCTTGAAAGTCCCTTTTTTATTTGTAAAATATGGATGAAAATAAAAATTAATTGTGTTTTAAGTTTTTAAACACACAATTATGCTAAATCTGTCTTTTGGATTATAAAAAGAAAAATTAAACTAAATATAAGTTCCTGTGAGTAAATATCTTCAGAAGAGATTAAAAATAACCATTAAGACCTTTGCTACCAGCAGGTTGATTCAAATTATATGTGGTTCTTCCTGGAATTCCTGAGCCCCAGTAATTACTTCATAATATGGGATTATAGCATATTATATTATATTATAATCCCAAATCATACAAACATTTTTTAGATCAATATTTTAATACAAAAATGTTCAGATTAAATCAAAATCATATTACTTTGTCTAACTAAGTACCACGATTTCATTTTGTTTCAAAGAATTATTTAACAACAGTTTCAAAATAAAATTGTATTTTACTTACAATAAATCGGTTATGTAGTGTCCTAATTCATTAACACTACCAGCTCCGGCCTCTATGAACATTTTTTGTTTTATTGAATAAAAATACATATTCAGCATAAAAGCCATTTGGCAATGCGTTAAAATTTTTGGAATCCAAATCAATTGTCAGCAAGAGATTACAAAGTCTTAAATTAACAGTTTGATTTAAGTCATTCAAGTACATAATTTCTGATAATTCTGCGCCTTAAACAGAGTTACAACTTCTATCTTACGGAAAGAAATAATTTTAGAAGAGTCAAAATAATGGTAAACTGTTAATGATAATTTCGACTAGTTTTAAAGTCACACAAGAAAATGAAGAAAAAAGTTATTCATTTTTCTTAGATTTTACAATCATAGAACACCCTATCTTTATAAAATATAAACATTATAAAAAGTTTTATGCCACACATAGTTCGAACTTAAAATAACAAAGGTCATACGATATGGTAGCAAAAATTTATAAGGGGCAAAAGAAGGTTAGAAAACTCTTGACTATTACGAGAGCCGTCTCAAGTGCCCTCGAGAGGGGTGCTTCTTTGAAAACTTTAACAACCTTTTGAAACGAGTGCAAACGGTTTGTCATGCTGAAGATACTATCAGCATTTTTAAATGGTTTTTGAAATAAGTGTGTTCATCTAAAGTTCTGACAATATTGGCGCTTATTTGAAAATAACAAATGGAATCTTACATTATATTTGATATGATTTTTGGTTTTTAGTCAAATAAAGTCGTGACTTTCAACTATCTGTATTATAGTTCACTTTTTTACACGAAACAGATAAATAAAAAGAATATTTCATATCACAAAATATTAACAGACATTTAATAAATTAATTTTTACTTTTATTTATCGGTTGAAAGGTATATTTTATTGAAAATTAAGTGAACCGGTCATGATTATAATAGTATCAAAAAATGTATAAAGCAGTGGTAAAGCTGTCATATTCATTGACAAGCTTAATTTTGTAAAGCTTTACATTTTTTAATTAAGAAATTTAAAGAAAAATAGTTTTGATAAATTTCTCAATCATCATTTTTAAAATCATAAATCTGTCTTAGGTTAACTACTTTATTGTATTTATTGATTGAATTGGTTTTACACTCTTGAAACTTTTACGTGAACTGTTTATTGGTGGCTTAAAAATAATATAAACTCAACAACAATAATAAACTACCGATTCTATTCACAACAACATATTTATTCGTAAGACTTATAGTTAAAATCACTAAAAATAATTGTTTTAATATTATAAAATTCTGCGAAATCAAAACGATTGACATTTAAATATTTTGAAAGTGCAAAATGTTACATTTTAATTAAATTATTATATTTGTCAGCGAAAAGATATTTTAATATAATTTCGAAGCGCTAAAATAACTTTCTATAATTTTGACAATACGCTTAGATTTTTTTGCATCATATATAGAATTTTTAACCACACTTCAGAATTACAAAATTAATAACAGGAATTCACATTTGTGCCAGATCATAGCTCAATAAAATGACAAGAATAAACCAGAAAAATTTAATATGAAACGATTAATCACGTTAAACAGATTTGTTTTGTGATTTTCCATGGAAAAACAAAGCTCTTTTAGCAAAATTAGCTAAAATGCTAGCGTTTTAATAGAGAAACAATTTCAACACTATCGAAAGTTCTTGAAGGTTCTCACAATCGATGTTTTTAGTAATAAATTAATTAATTTAATGTTTTTGGCGTAGCATTTAACATTAATTAATTTCATCTACTTTGTAGAACATTAACAATGTTAATTAAAAAGATATCAAATTTTGCAATTGTTTTTGCTGACAGTTAAAGTATATATGAATAAAGTCGAGCGTTTTTTAGAATTTTAATTGCTGAACATTCATAGTTCAAAAGTTATAGCAGAACTATTGGTCAGCACTAATTATTAGTGTTAATCAGTTAGTAAATACTTTTAATTGAGTCCATTTGATCGTCATTTAATTTCAAGATTTTATTTTTAGACTGTAAATCTCATTATAGTAGTAATCTATATTTCTGATAATTACTTTTAAATGCCCTCTCTAAGTTTATATTTCGTTAATTCTGTAGAAATCATATTGATTATTTTTTCAAATTGCAAAATATCAATCTATATTTTCAACAATTATACTACAATAATCATAACATCAAACACGTCTTCAATTCACAAAAGTATTGATGAAGATTTATAGAATTTTTTTATTAAAATGTCGTTACAAGCTAAATACCATAAAAATAATAGATTGCATCAAATATTAAACAATAGACACTATTTGTACATCAAGATTGTTTAAAAATCACGGTAAGTACGTCTATTGTAAAATAAACTATTTCATATAATATTCTTCCAAAACTATAAGTAATCGGTTTTGTTTCTCGATGTTTTACCAATGATCGACGTTTACATTTTCAAGTAGCAATTCTTATATTGTTTCCACAAGTCACCCAATAATAATCCTTCGATATATTTCCCTCCCTTAAATTTCCACTTGCAATATTACTACTTTTGCAACAATTTATAAGTATTTCAAATAAAAATGTCTTTATCTTTTCAAGTAAAAAACATCATCCTCAATTCGCAAAAAAATAAACTATATCTAACTTACTTTGCCCTAGCATATTTTTAGTTGATACCTTTTTAAAATAAGCCTTTCATGAATTCTTATTTTCTTCAATTGGAATTTAAATTTAATGTTCTATGTATTGATCCACTTTCCTAGAAACATATTCGCCCTCTGGATTTCTTTTTCCAATACTGATTCGATTAGCATACACGGAAACTTTCTCTAAACAAATTTGAATAAATTGTACTAGGTAGCAAAAACAAAATAACCCACTCGCCTGATCAAGTTTATATTGAATAGAGTTTAAACTTTTTTAAATTTTTTTAAATTTTCTCGTTCGAAAAATTGATAAAAATTAGAATTCAAATAAAATACAAAATATATGTAAGAGGAATTTTATTTTAGCTTAAAATTTAAAGAAAAGTTGATGTTATATTCAAAACCCTTACCATTTTATTGATATTATTTGTATACAATGAAATTACTTTTCTTGTTTTTTGAGGGATATATTTACTATGAATTTCATTAGTAAATATTTATCTCCCTACAGTTTTTGATGTAAAATAGTGATGATATTAATAATACTGTGTTGACTATGCTTCATTTTGACTTGTGGAATATTTTACACAACAAATGCACATATGTATTTTTCAAATTATTTCTATTAACACCTCGAGGTTACATTTTAGTGACTCACTTCACTTTATGGATACAAGTCTAGCCCAGGCTACAAATTATTTTGAAACGTATTCCTTGAAAGAGCAGATAACTGCTGCTTAAAAAAAACAATGAGTAATCACTCCAATTTATTACTTAAAATCTTTTTGCAATACTATTTGAGTCGGTGTCGACAAAAATCATCTTTTCTAAAAATTTTTTGACAAAAAATGTCACGATTATTAGACAATACTACACTATTTTATTTACTTATGTAAGATAAATTTATTAATTTCTTTGCCAGTCAAGTTCACTGTGAATGATTCCTCTCATAAATTTATAAAATAATTACTTATTGGAAGCAATAATTAAAATCATTTATAGGAGTTCTATAAAGAGAATTGAGAATTGCGAGGCAGTATTGTTATTAATTTCGATACCAGAAATTCACTGCTCTTAACAATGTATTTATCTATCTAGCGCTTCAAAATTTATTGCTTTTAATAAGTTACCGAATGCCTTAAAAGTTTAGTAAAATAAATTATTAAAGTACTCGCCGAGTCAAAAGTTATAATAGTTAATATTAAGAAAGGGTTCGTTATGGTACAAATACAACAAAACTTTCCTTTCTCATCTTTAAAGAAAACATTTAACTGTACAGTAATTAAAAGGCATTCGAAGAAATAAAAGCAAACTTTTTGTATTGAATGAGATTTCAATTCAAATCACAATTGAAATTTTAAAATTTATCTTATGTTTTCCTTCTTATTCTTGTCCGGGTAGAAGATACACATCTTGGTTACCTAAACCATTTTCCTTCATTTTGATTGGTATTCCACATTGATACATACATTTCTAGCCCTCAGCACACGTAGATCCTCTGACACCCCATCCTTCCAGCAAATTTGCGGTCTTCATTCGGCCTTCTCTCTGTAGGAGAACGTGTAAGACATCTACCCATCCATGCATGATGTATTATATGTTTGGTTTAGTGTGAACGTTGAGTTATGACAACTCTGAAAATGTTCAATTCACCATAAAGCATGTAAGGCTCATGGATGTGCCCATACAGTCAGATAATATCCTTGCAAAATGGAAATCTTTGGCAGAATCAAACTCATACAGTTGAAGATTCAGAAAGTGTTTGAAATAAGCGTCAAGACCTTTGACCAACAAAATAAAACATGATACAGACATTTTTTTGTGCTATTGTTTAAATATTTCTTACTGACGTTGTTGAGAAGAAAAGAGAAAAAAACATTCTTTTGATGTATAAACAGATTTAAATGACTGAAAAATCTAAAGGGTTAAAAACTAACAGCTGATTTATCGAAAACTGTTAAAAACATTAAGAAAAAATCACTTGTGTTGTAATTATATTTGATGATAAAGCTGGTCTACAAGTATTTACATGTTCTAGATATCTTTCAGAAAATAAAATAATATTTTAGGCATATTAAATTCTTGATTAATAAACAAAATCAATTGTTCTTCATGTTTTTAATAATACAAATAGTTGCATATTGACTTTATTTTCACATAGGCTCAATAATTTAAATAAGGCGTTCAAAAACAAAAACAGATATGTCTACTTAGTAATACTATTAGTAAACGACGTTTTTTGGTTCGCATAAAATTTTTAGTTTAAGTGATAGTTTACCTTTTCCATCGTAACGTATTCCCAATTAAGACATACTTTTAGTAGCCAGTGAAGCGCTTATTACAATACATATAAACGAAATAATATTGGAAGTATTAGCATTTGATTGTAACTATTTAAACAATAGGATTTTACACGTCATTTAAAGATTAAACATTTTTTTTCGTATATTGTGCGAAACGACTTTCAATAAAATGTGGACTTATCCTTTTTTGGTTTCCATCGCATCAAATGTCCATGATTAGTAATATAATCATCCAACCCAAAGTTTCATTAAAACATTGTATTTAGTTGTAAACTTAAACTTAAAATTTCATTTTTTTATTCCAGAAAAAGATAAAAACAAACAATGAACAAGAACAGATTGAAACTTTTCAATAATATTCTTATGTTTTTTCAAAGAGTATAAAAGTACAATAATATGCATAAGTCGACCGGTTTCATTTTAACTTTTTCTCAAAACAATCTTACAAAATGTCAAAAGAAACAGTGGCGCAAAGAAGTCATATTCCATGAAAGAATTTGTTATTTATTTTTTATAATATTCACCTGGTCAATTTCGTATTTTTATTTACAGTTCACATTTTTAATAATATAAGCAGCATTCCTCTAATCACATAATTTCTTAATAGACAATTAAGAAAACTAGTTCAGGGCCTTTTCTTAGCATCCATTTAAAATGTTCGTTTGGATTGACGTGGGTAAAGGAATGATTGAAGACATGAAAGATATCAAATTATGAATCAATAACATATTCGCAAACAAACATAGTAAACATATTCGAATACAAGTTAAATACAAGTAATATGCTAATGTAATTTTTTTACCATATCAGCTCCCAATGTGGAGCATATGGACTCTTAATGAAGGTATCTCAACAGAAGTCTTCTACGAGAACTTCTTGCTACCCAGTTGCTTCTAGAGATAGATGGATACAACTTTTTTTACCATTTCCGCTCCTAACGTGGATCATATGACCTCCTAATGGAGGTATCTCAACAGAAGTTTTCTATGACTGCTTGTTACTCAGTTGTTCAACCTCTCTTTTTTCTATGAGAGTAGGACTAGTGGTTAGCTAATCACTCCCGCCACGCTCCGTTTTTGAGGATCGGATGGGTGAGACGAAGTTTTAGACATCACAAACATTCATGACTACGAACAGAATCAATGAATCGATTGAAAGATCATTTTATGAAACTGTCCGCACCGGGACTTGAACCGTAGCCAACGACGTTACCAACTGCTCCACGGACGCCAACATATAGGACTAGGTGTTAACTAATCGCTCTCGCTACACCCCTGTTTTAGAATTGAATGGGTGGGAGGGAATTTCAAACAACACAAACGTTCATGCCTACGAACAAAGATCCATAAATTGATTTTGAATCAATTTATGAAACTGTCCGTACCGAGATTTAAATCCGAGACATCCAAAGGACCCGATGAATTCTTTGCAAGACCTTTTTACAAGACAAATTTGAAACGTGAATTGATTTATGTCATAAGAAATACTTGAATAAATATTGCATTCTTCTGATATTTGTTAACCCTTTGAGGGATTACAGTGTCATATTGGAGTCCGCCAAAAACCGCATTGCTTAATGACGTAGTTAATTATTATTTTTGCAAGTAAATCTTAAAAAATATTCTGATATAAAGCTTGACGATAAAATAATTATGAATATAATCTTTTTTTGTATTCAAATGATATTTTATTAAACTATTATAAGGAATGAAATTTATTTATGTGTATAGCTCTAGACTTCCGTTTTTGGATTGAATCTTTGACTTTTGATGAAGGTATATTATTTCTGCTTGTGCGCTACTGGTGTCGGGTACTTGAGCCGTGGTTTCAGTTATTGCTGTAATATTCCTTTTAGAGCTTTTACTTTTTCTTCCTTTCTTCGTCTTCTTTTGACTTTGGAAAGTCTTCAGTCGTTTGTGGTGTACTCAAATACAACAGAATGATAGCTTTTATTGTGAGACGTGAGCTATGAACGAATATTATTTTTATTCAAATATTTAATTTGACCTAAAATAATATATTTAATACAAACGTATTCACTTTACCGGTGTATTAAAACGAATTATTTTTATATACAGTTTTAAGAATTTTAGGACTTTTATTTGACTTGTGTAATTACCTCTATTTTAACATTTTAGAATAGATCGGCCGCCAACCTTTGCAGTCGGCGGCAAGTGAGAAATTATTGTCGTCTGTATCGGTGTGTGAGGTAGCCCGGCTCCTATGACGTTCGATTGCGTTCTTTTTATCGCCCATGTCGGTTTATGGTATGACTCGTTCTGTCAGCGTCTCTGCTTTCTTCAGTGGTGGCAGCTCGTCGGTATTGTCAATCGTGTTTATTCATTCCCCACAGATTAAATACATAATAATAAGTCTTCAGTTGAAAATAAGTAACAGTGTTTGTCACTGTATCCACGACTGTGTACGATCAATGTTAACAACACCTTACTTTATATAAAACATTGAAAAATTCTGGCACAGATCGATTGCCTCTTGGCAAAGTCAATATGGCGTATTTTAAAAGTGTTTTGGATTTAAAACATTTTGTGATCCACTTCAAAAGTTAACTAATGATTCAAATCTAAATATTGTAAATGAATGGATGTGAAGAATGTGATAAGAAAATGTAATGGTTTATGCTAAAAAGATAATAATTATTGTTGTACAATTATCATCAAATTAATGAAATTATAAGTTTATTTGTTTATTATAAGCGTTAAGATATTTTTAATGTTTATACGAAAGTAAAACACACCAGTAGAAGTTAGCAATTCAATTTATCAGTGATTAAAATTGGAATTTAGTATAGGAATTTACTGAGACCACTATTAAAATTGTTTATAATATAGCATTGTTTGTATTGTAAAATAGTAATATTTATAAAGCTTTGCCAAGTTTACGCCGTTTTAAAGCCTATAAAAAAACTTTTGTTGTAATACTTTTTTAAGCGACTTTGTCTCTCGTCAATATGAGAAACTCATTTTTAATTTTCTACGTTTAATTTAAAATATCCTTCAAATATCATGAAATAGAGTTTAATCCAGCTTTCTTGAGATGAGACAGGCATTTGCAAAAGCTTTGAATGACAAACATCATTTGCAGGCCTATTTTTGTATATTTGCTGTGCTGTTGTAATAAAAAGAAATATTGTTTTCAGGATGCCTAAAGATAATATGAAATAAATTTCGTTTTCTTAGCAACAAATAGATAAAATCAAATTGGTATCGGTCCATAGTATAAATATTATTATTTATAGACTCGTCCGTATACCCACACAATTTCAATTGTTATTTGAAAAAAAACGATAATACAATATGTTTTTATTCAACCCTACATATTGAAGCTGGCAAACAGGTTGAAAATTTCCTGAGTAAACTTTCGTGTAAGTACAGGTTGAATGTTTGTATCTCTTTCTCATCTGTACTCTATTATTTCATAACGAATGATTTTAACAACAAACAGCGTCGAATGGAGAAAACCTACGAACCTCCTACGAATTCCATCATATATGAGATTGTTCTAATTGTGATTTTAGGAATGAAGAGTTTACTTTTATTTGCCCGCTACTTAATTTTATTAACAATGTGTGACTCAAAAACAAACGGGAAAAATTTTAACCAAAAGGATGCGCACGCAGTTATTCCTTTAATTTCCCTACGAGTATATACTGAAATATTAATTCACTAATATATCACTAAGGTGTTAACTGTCAATTCTTAGTGGATAGACATTATATTTTAAAACATAAAACACACTTCATTCCACATGTTTATAATAATCAGGACGGGTTTTGCTCATCACGAGCATTAAAAACTCATAAAAATACAAACATAACAGGCCTATTTATATAAAATTTAGTGTTAAAAATTAAAGTATATAAAACAATTGGTTCATGAACTAAGACAAGAAATACTGATTATCATACAAATTATACATAAACCAAATAAAATAGTCTACAATTCAAATGTTAAGAACCTCTTACAAATCAATAAACACCAATTTTAAATCAGAAATATAGCTGCATTAAAAATCCACTAACTGAGCAAAAATGTTTAATGACATTACTGATGCATTAATCAAATAACCGATTGGGAAAATTTTAAGAAGAAATAAGTGAACCATTTAAAAACAATGAAATATTAAATATGTAATTAGTAGTAACAATAAACAGTCATCCTACGTGGAGAATGCAGATCAGCTAAGAGCATCCACCAAATTTGTACATCTGAAAAACAAAAATTAAAGAGACCAGAATCAATTCATACAAGTTAAAATATAAAAATGACATAAAAGGTATAATACAAAATGCTGTTGATGAGCGAAATCGGTTCTGATCATTATAAACATGTGGAAATAGTACAAAACAATTGTGTTTTATTTTTTTAAATCACTAATATATACCGTGGCCAGCCATTGTGCTTATATTATCATCAACAGTTGCCAATTTTGCACTGGATAATGGCTTTTTTATTTACTGTACAATAAATTCGTATATATTATTTTCATCCTCAAATCTGATGTATAAATTTTCATTTTTATGATAAATGGCTTTTACGGTACCCAATGGTATGTTTTTTTTTAAATGGTATAGTTTTTTTAGCTGAAATACTTCTTAATGACATGACTTAAATCGGCATTATTCATAACGTTTTTCATCTTTAACTAACAATAACCATTATTCTAAAATCAATGAAAGTAGAATTATTATAAAAAAATTGTAAATATGCATTTTAAAATATTAATTTGGCATGATCGCTATGTACTTCTTAATTCGTAGTAATGCTTATATCATTGGAGAAGAATTTTATCACATAAGTTCTGTTATATGAAATTAAAATAGTCATCAATCAAACGCCATTAGATATCAAGTTTACCGGTACATACTGAATATATTACCTTTATATATTATTTAACAAGTTGGGTACGTACTCAAAAAAATTGTATTGTTACCAAAACACTCGTTTATTACGTATCTATCTAAATAGATGATGAAAATTCTAGTACATAGTTGTCAAACAAAACCAAATAATAGCTTTAAACGAGTGGATTTGCTGCCTTCGTATAAAACGACTATTTTATTGTTTGCAGACTAGCGTGGGTTTTTCCGATAAGAGTATTTTTTACATTAAATTCAACGAATGAATAAACCAATTCTAGCTTAAAAAATATTTTTATTAAATTATGTAACACTAAAATACTGTTTAAAAATGAATACAATATCAAGTCTGCGAGCTATAGATATTGTTATAAACATTGTATTGGATCTTTTTATCACAACGATAGTTGATTTATTTTGATTATAAAGACTGTTATCACAATCTATTGAAAACAATAATAATTGTGAAAACATTAATTAAAAAACATTTTCACAACCTTTTTATTTTAGTCCTATAATTCATATAATTCATATGGTATTTGCTTGCTATTCTGATATTCGAATACAAACAGTCGGTCTTGTACTCTAGTAGTGAGAAGTTTACCCTAGCGATCAGGTGTTTGTGATGTCATTATACCTTATGTCGATCCCGAGTGATTTTAAAAATAAATTCAAATATGGTTAAGAAAATTCAAAATATCCTGTACCTTTGCTGTTAGCTGTAATGAAACCTTTATTTATATATTTTTAGTGACATATTTTCAATTCTTTTATGCTTGACGTGACTGATGATGATGATAACAATTATGCGACTCATGAGAGATGTGTCCAGTTCAACGGGCCACAACAGAATGCCATTCAACGGGCGCTGACAGAAATGAAATGAATTCTTTCATTTTTGTTTATATATACTGTCGTCAACTGTCCGTCACTTACTTTTTGACCGTTAATATTTATCGCAGAGTATGCACCATCCGTGTCAAATATTGGTCACCGCTTGATTTCGCTGACTAAATTTTCAAGTGCGTTAAGAAATAAAATATTATTTTCTCAATTAGCACCGTCTATATTGCTGACGAATAATGATAAGCAAATATTTCGTAAATCTGCAACGTCATGTTTCAGAGTAAAGAATATTATAAATTCTTCAACATAAGTATTTACTCTTTTAATCTAATTTTTTAAATTTCAATTTTATTGATCATGTCGTAAAACATAATTTTTTCCTTTTTAGTTTGTGGGTATTTTAAAATTGCCGCTAAGACACTTGTAGAGTATACTCATTTGTTAAAAGGTGGTTTAAATTTAAATTTTAAACTAGTACCAATAATTTTAAATGCAAGTATGATGAAATGGTAAAGATGTGCAGAATAACAATGTATGATAATTTTCTACAAGACGCTACATATGTGCCTCACTCGATGCGAATAAATATTTTACATTTCCTTATTTTCGTTTTACGCTTTAGGTTTTCATTTAAATTTAAACACGTGTTGAATGAAACCCAATAGTCGTCGTAATATTATAGAATATCAATTGAGTAGGCCCTTCAATACTGTAAATATTTTTTTATTGTCCTATTATTTTATTCTCTACGAGTCAAATTAAATTTAAATAGTAAAAAAATATTTTTTTACAAATTTTTCTAAGCTAGCGTTTTGTTGAGTAATTTATTTAAAGCAAAAATAAGTCACTTACAGTAATGTGTATTTACAGGAAGAATAATAATAGTATAACGACCTTAATGAATCAACTGACACGTTTTATCAATTATAAATTTTTATGTGTAATTCTTAACTATTTATTCACATCAATGTGTTTTTTGTCATATTTTTATAGCACTAATTGTCGATCATTGAAAGGTCGTACACAATTTTTTTTAATAATCAACTAGTCCGAATTTTCCAAACTAATATACTAATATGCAAATAATAAATCTAGTGTGAGTGGTCGTAGCACACTAAACAACTTACTAACACAAACATTATCCAATCAATTACAATTTTATGATAACGAGTACACATTGAAAAATTAAAAAAAAAAGCCATGAATTTTTGCTATTCTCTAGAAACAACTTTGTCAACAAACGCAAGATGTAGGTATTTTGATATATTTTATTTTTGCAGAAATTTTATTTGTAGTAGTATATTTATTCTGACGGGTTCATTTTTGTGAAATGGTTTTCAACATTGCTTCTTGAATAATGAAAACGATATTGCAATTTTAAAATATTTTAATCGATTTTTTTTCAATTTATCTTGAATACTTTCATTGCAATAAATATTTAAAATTAGTCATTATTAAATCACAGATTACCATCTGTAGCTTTCCGGTGATAGTTTATCAGTCTTACGTCGAAAGCTTTTTTCCTGTAATCACCAGTAGCTAGAGTATTTTTCAGTTCATTTTCGAAAGCTTTAGATGGCTCCGCTTTTCAGGAGGCAATCTCCCATATGCCCGAAAACTTTTAAAGCGCCTGCATTAAATATTCAAAACAGTGTCGCTGCCGGAGCTTTTAAGTGAACCTCGGGGACTTCCCAATTGTATACATTTATTTTCGAATTTTGCTACTATCTGCTTTTTGCAAAACAATGTGGAAACTTTTCTCGATATGAGTAAGAAAAAGTTTGAAGCGGTTTTATTGTAAACGGTTAAGAAAGTGTTTTTAAAATAATGAAAAAATAACTAAAAGGCAGCAAAGCTACACAATTGAAAAAACAGAAAGCATTTTCAGAGCAAAAAAGCATAAACTTATAAGCATACTCCCTGCTTCGTTTTGAGGATCAGGGGAGTGGTAGAGAAACTAGATATCAAAGATGTCTTTAACTTTTCTTTTCTTTTTTTTTTCATGTCCGCTCCCAATGTAGAGCATATGGTCTCCTAATGGAGGTATCTTGACAGAATTTTTTCTACGAAAACTGCTTGTCACTCAGTTGCTCAACTTCTCTTTTCTTTTTCGAAGAGAGTAAGGATAGAAGGATAGGGCTAAGACAGGACTAGTGGTTAGCTAATCGCTCTCGTTACGCCCCGTGAGGATGGGATTGGTGGGAGGGAGGACTCAGACTACTAACAGAAATCCATAAATCGATTGAAAGATCAATCTATGAAAACCGTCCGCACCGGGAATTGAACCCGAGACATCCGTAACCGTAGCCAGCGACGAAACCAACTGCGCCACGGACGCCGACTTTAACTTTACCGTCTTTAACTTTACTAATCCATAAATCAATAAAAAATTGATACCTCTACCGGAAATAAAACCCAAGTTACAAAAACCGTGACACCGTTACAAAAATTGTTACCGTTTCGAATTTTCAAATAATTTTTGACGATAATGTAAAAAAGAAGTGTATTTTATTTTTAAAAAATAAAATGCCTTTCCACCAAGAATTGACAGTTTAAAAATTAAAATCAGCATGTATATTAATATGTTTTGGTTAACTTTTTCAGGTTTCTACGATTAGATGTATAAATAAAGGCGTAAAATTGGGATAACTCTCAATTGGTTGAGTCCGTGGTCGAATGGTAAACGTTGTTGGATTAGGTTGCGGTGTTAACGGGTATGGACAGCTCCATAAATTGATTTTGCAATCGATTTATGGATTTCTGTTTGTAGCCATGGATATCTGCGTTGTCGAAAAATTGTTTTATTTTCCATCTTACCTAAAAGCCAACCACTAGTCCTGTTTTAGCCTTACCTCTACTCTCTTGAAAAACAAAGGTTGAGCAACTGAGTAACACGCAGTCTAATTATAAAAACTTATGTTGAGACAAGCTCCATTTTAAGTCCAAATGCAACACATAGGGAGCGGAAATAGTTAAAAAAGTATTAATTTAATAGCTGTACTTCTGCCATGTCAGTTAAAAGAAATGGTTAGGTTAAAAATTACTGTTAGTATGGAGAGAAATAAAACTAAATACAATGTAGTGATTTGTAGTCTAAGCAGAACGTCGGATGCCTTTAGAGTGCATAACAGCACATTTGAGCGGGTTAACGACTTAGCCTATTCCTGGTATTCTCCTTGAAAAGAAACAATAACCGTATTTGATATGTTAACCTCTTTAGTGCCAGGCAAATTTTACCAGTTGGACACTTGTAAGCTAGCTGTTTTTGAAATACAAAAAATCGCTAAAAAAATATGAAGTAAGTATAAAATAATGTACATTTGTGAACATTTATCAAATCAACACGTTTCTCGAGTTTTTTACAAATATTTTGACTCTAAAATGATAAATAATATATTTAAAAATTACATAAACAGGGTTGTCACTATTACTTTTTACACACTATAGTCTTCTATCAAATGGTACATTTTAAAGCAATGTTCCACGTATAATGCTTCATGAGATTGTGCATTTGCATGTGTACCTTATGTGCAAACAAATCTGTGATGGGTCTGTAGCATCTACATGCGTCCAGCTGCACCACTTGTCAATATCGTAGATGACGTCAATAATATCGATATTTGACATGAGGAAAAAGATTCACTACTTGTCAATAGTTGGCACTATACAATTTTACATTACGAAAATCAAAATAAATAGTTGATGGCTTGCTATGGCGATGATAAGAGCTTGCGAGTTAACTTTTAGATAGCGTGACTCTACATACAGGCTTTGGCGTGCTATGAAAATAAAACACAACGTGATATTTATCTTGTTCAAAGGACTTATACGCCCAGTTGTCATGTATGCCTTGTAAACATTTTGCTGGATGATGGTCATTTGAACAGCGTGTGCTCTTTTATGTAATCTTTGATCCAATGAAAAGCAGGCAGGGTGGCAACGAAGGTATAACATAACAAACTGAACGCATTTTATGAGAGCTCACACGTTGTAAAGTCTATCGAAACTTAAGTTAAGAATCGCTGAGGTCACTATCGCAAAATTTTGTATACGGGGAACCATAAGCCAAAAAAAGAACAGGTTAGTCTCGTACAAGATAAATGCATAGTTTTGATTGACCGTTTTTAGAGCTAGATAATGGAACTTAGTGAGACGAATAAAAAATGTACAATGTATTCCCACCACGGAAGAGCTGTTAAAAATATTTAGTTTTAAAAGGTTGAAAATTTCACAGAATTAAGTTCTTGTAGAACCAAATACTTTGCTATTTTTCCTTATTATAATAGAGTTCTAACAAGTAAATGCCAATTCAGTTAATAATATTAAATTAAGTTTCTCATAATTATTAATCGTTTTCAAAATCAATGTCAAATAACTTAGTTATACTGTTTACACAAATTTTCAGAAAAAAAACTATAAAGTAGTAAAATAGTAAGTACATAAAGCCAAAAAAAATATTACTATAATAATCAAAAAATCTCAGAACTTAAAAAAAACTTAAAAGAAAGATTCCAAAGATATCTTGAATACAAATAATCCTTCTCACAAAATTTGACAAGACTTCTTTTACATAACCTCACATCTTTAAAACTTCTCCATTATGACATCATAATGTTATTGGGATCCCTTCGATCCTTTTTGTAAAGTTTTGCATCTTACAGCGTAATCAAATTCATCACATTTGCGTACATAAAAAAGGTCTATTATTTCATACAAAAAGGGTTAACGTTATGTGAAAACGAATTATTGACATGGTGTGAGCCTTTTGTTTTAAAGATGGTTT
Source organism: Himalopsyche phryganea (assembly GCA_022494535.1). NCBI lineage: Eukaryota > Metazoa > Arthropoda > Insecta > Trichoptera > Rhyacophilidae > Himalopsyche > Himalopsyche phryganea. The sequence continues at coordinate 2,496,723 of JAGVSL010000125.1, read as the reverse complement.
TACTACATATCTTTTACATGTTGTTTTTCATGTTTTTACCGTGTAATGAAAATGTTTATATATAAGAGAAATTTGATTTTACTTGTTTATCGAAATTAAGCTTTTTTGTGAAGCTGTACATTAATTTAATTTTATATCTACATTCAATATTTATTAATCCCTCCATATTTATGGTGTAGCAATATGTTACTTCAGCCTTTAAACCTTTCAATTATCTGTGAAATAGGTCATACAAACAGTTGAAAATTTGTAAATAAAATTGTTCTACATATAATTGAAAATTAAAAATACATTATAGTTTTGGTCTTCTTTGTATAATTATTTATAATTTAAGAAACCTCGTCAATTTTACTATCGAAAAATACAAAATTACAGGATAGTGACATATGTTCCTCCAACACAAATTTGACTATTATATGTAAAGTTGAGTTCATTTATATGTGCACTGATTCCACACACAGTTTCAACAGCAGTGTGTGTATGTTATGTATACATATTATCACCAGAACTAAAAAGAAACGAAAATTATCAGAAAAAGCAGTTACCAGGTTTTAAATTTGGCCGATTAAAAGTCGGGCCGATTCTCTGAATTATTGTCGTTACCGCTGGGCGATTTCAGTTATGGACCCTAATGAAACTTAAACTTAACAAAAAAACCAGGATGTGTCAAATTATATTATATATAATCAAAGTGAAAAATTACATAATTTGAATGTTTTATACGGTACCAAGTAAAATATTTTCTCTTTAAATTTATTACGAAGCAAAGAAGCTGATAATCAGTATAAAAGGAACTTTATTGCTATCAAAATTTACGAATGATGATATTTCGATTTCGAGTTAGTTTTCGACAGCACTTAGAAAACTTTTGCAAAATCAATACAGACATGATTTGCAATCAGGCAAATAAACTTTCAGCGAGTGTTTCCGCACCACTATCAATGTCTTTGGCAGTCAATACGTCTCACTTGTGGTTTTCATGAAAAAACTTTCCATGCGAGCGAGAGGAAAATAATTGTGGTGGAAATTTACCGCCGTGAAAGTCTTGGAAAAGTTTCCATTTTCCAGATACATATATATATATGTACACTTCTGAGACGGCGTGGTGTCATTAGACGGTGTGCCTGGGAAATTGCTGTATGAAAAACGCTTCTTTGAAAGGGGAAACGTCTTTTTTTCTTTCATGTCTTTTATTTGAACTCGAGTTAAAATTATTTTTTGTCATATACACAAACGGACAAATTTTTAATTTGAATAATTCGCGATATCTCATATAATTATATTTATATATTGATTTTTTTGCTTCCTCTTCTTTTTCAATCCCACCAAAGCTTTGTAATCATTTTTTCTTATTGGTTGCATAGTCAATAATTTGATTTCGTGAATGAAATTTTATATGTATATATATATATTAATATTTTAAACACATTTTTGATTAATATCGAAATGTTCAAACACAGTAATGCTTTTATAAAATCCCACCCACAGCAGATAGAGCGATTAACAAATTACAAGGCCATCTCTAACACAATCTGTATTGCTTATTCTTACATACAAGATAGAATAAGTATCTACCTTACAACTAATACTAACTAAAACGCGCTTAAATGAGCCACCAGAAATTGCAGCGGTAATGGTGAGTAAAATATTGCTTCAGTCATTTATTACTAAATCGGCAACAACTAAATAAAATCACTCTTTCCAAAATTGTCAAAATGATTTAAAATAATCAATAGTAATTGATTGAGTCAAATACAATACTTGCACTATTTATAAAATAAAATTTCATGGAAAAGATTGTAAATTTCTACACGAATTATTAAATGTACAAGTTGTGACTTTCCTCCAAAATGACGGTATATACATTAATATAAACAAAATCTAAAAATTGGAAGCAAGCACGTTCTTTTTATTTGCTTTATTTTAGAAAGAGCAATTTACATTTTACAGACAAATGGGTGTATAGGGATTATCAAGTGAATAGCATACGACCATTACAGTCCTTCGGTATTTCATTTCAAATAACGGGCTTAAAAATTTACCAATCGACCTTTTTTATGCGACGTATATATCTAGTGTTGAATATTTCAAGAGCCTCTCTCTTTTTAGGTACTCATGAATCGATCTCCACCCTTATCCAAGCTGACCTTGTCGATTTCAAACTATTAAAAGGTGTATCTTTACATTATAAGGATGTATGAATGTCTTTTGAATGTGGTAATTTAAATACTTGGTGGTTGTTTCGTTCTAAAAACTATTCAATCTCATTATTAAAATACTTCTTGTTTTAAGATAATAATCATTTACAGGAATTACAGCGTTATTCAAGGATTGGCAAGGTTGTTGAGTTTTGGTTTATTCAGCTTGGACAAAAGGAATTAATTAAAACAGTAATTTTTGTGTGTAGAAAAAAAGCTCAAATAATGTCAATTATTCAATATTATTTCTTAACTTCAATCATTCAAATCGGAATGGTTTAATTTTGTACATTACCATAAGTTCTGTCACTAATGAACTGACAGTCATTTTGATCTCCGTGATCCGATTTGAATGCCTGGAGATGCTAAAAGACAAAAAATAGGATAGCAATGATAAAACCTATGGAAGTGTACAAAATTTAACAATCCAAATTTGATATTGAAGTTGCATTGACCACCTTGAGTCGAAATTCTAAATTAAAAAATATCTATCGTCTTATATTCTGTACATCAAATTGGTTATGTAATTAAATTTTATAATTTTCACTTCACTTACGTTAAAACAAAAGTACAGTAGACTCCACGACAATACGCTAGATAGGGGGCAAATGATCTTGAAGCGGGATATTGGGGGTACCGTATTCATTCAAAATCAGAGCATACGCATGCTACACAGGAGCATTTTACTTTTTAATCAAGCAGCAGTTGTAAATTAGCATGAAAAATGAGTTTTCCACAATCGTGTTTTCGGGGGGTCTACACTATTAAAATTAAATATTGAAATTATTTTCAAGTGGTATATAACATGTTGCATCATGTTAATTGATTTTTAAAATAAATAAACTCGCAATAATCATCAAAAATATCAGAGAGTCTTATTTATTTGAAAAGTTAACAGACATGAATTATAAGGTTAAAAATAATACAAAACATAATTACAATTTAATGTGTTCCATAATAATTTATTACTAATTGTCTTCTCAAATTGTTAGTACTACCAATGGTTTGTTTTAGCATCATTATATTAAGCCTATTGCCCAAAGAACTTTGAGAATCGTAAATTGTCCAAGTATTCTAAGGGTCTGAAATGATTGCCCATTTAGAAAGAAAAGTTCATTCTTATGCCTAAGTACTAATTAAAATTCATTTTTATGCCTAAGTACTAATCGCTGTTCTCGATAAAATACTGTAAAAGATGTCCAAGATTCTATCTAATAAGTATAATAGCTTTTTTTGAACAATATACAAATTTTATTTTTAATATATTACAACTTGATTAACAACATGTGGAAAATGTTTTAATCGATATATATATATATATACATATTGTACTTAAAATTGTCTAAGTAATTATAAATGTGATGATTGATCATTAAATATTACTGCATGATGAAGATAATATGGTTAAAGCATTAAATTGCCTATGAGGAAAATCTTATCAAACTATTTGTTACGATTGAATGAAAGATAGACAATCACAATTATCCAAATTTTACTGTATCATTAAAAATAAATCGACGTTTTGGGTAATCGAAGGTTTAAGGTATAATTGAGCAAATAAGAAAAGTGCGCAAACTTATATTTTTGGAAAAAATCAGTTAAGTGCGTTTCGTTATTCCACATGTCATAAAGTATTATACAAATGAAGTGAGCTAAGTAAATACATTCTGTACAAGTATTTTATTCTATAAGATGTAAGATTCAATTAAGTGTAAATTAATTTAAAAAGTTCATTTATCTATAACTTTCAATAAACATGTTTCACCATTCTATTGCTTGGTCCACTTCACTTCTAAAAGTCTCTTATAATATAATATACTTTCAAATTTTCAATTATGTTTTTATTCAAGCCACTAGCTCAAATAATTATCTTTAAAAGACAACGAATTATTTGGTCATTAACTAATTTCATAAGGGGTCAGTAATTAAATCGATAAATGGTCTGAAATAGATAATAAATGGTCAGTTAATAATAATGTTTGGTTAGTTAATAATTGCCTAATAAATACAGGTTAGAATAGTTTAGACTAATTTATGAAACTGACCATTCTATATACTGACCGTTTATTTTATTAACTGGCCACATGTATACTGACCATTATTATTACTTACTTAAAATTTTGATAATTACTGACCTTTTACTATTTCATATAGACCAAAAATTTTAAGAGTTACTGACTCAATAAATGCAGGCCTTTATAAAAGTTTTATCGAAGCATTATTCAAAAACTAAATAATGTGCTTAGAATAAAAAAAAGATTTGTTTTTTTCTGATAGTCTTAAACGTAAATACCGCATTTGTTTTATAAGTCGATCGTTTGTTTTATTTACTTTTTTATACTTCTATTGTGCCTAATGGCTTGAAATTTCCTTTGAGGAATTCAATTTGACGGGATTTATTTAGGACAAAGATCTTTACATAGTTTGGTATTTTTTTTTTGGATTATCATTTAAGAGACTGTTGCTGAAGAAAATTTAAATTTGAAATACTTAACCAAAGAAATTATTTGTATAAATGTTATACGTATATATTTTCAACGAAAACTTTGTCTCGAATTTCATAGAATTCCAAAAATGAAATTTGTGGAAATATTTTCATTACTTTAAAGCTGAAATACGAGAAAATATCATTTTTGAGTTTTTATAAACGAAATTATTCTAAATATAATAATTTTTCAAATACTTGGTTGGTTCTTGAGCTCAATGTTATTTTCTTTGTTAACAATTTAAAAGATGAACTAATAATCGTATTGCATTGACTATAGAAATTTTTTTTTTCGTTTAAAACAAATACAAAAGAATTTTGAATAATGCTGACCGTGATAGCATATTAGATGTTTTCTTTTTTTTTATCAGTAAGTTAAATATAAGGGTAGTTGACCATGTAACAGTAGTTGACCTTTTCAATAAAAGTGCCCAAAATAAAAAAAAAACTTATACTCGGGATTGCTCTTAATTGTAGAGTTCAGACAAGTGAAACCATTTTTTTCGGATTTAGGAACTAACACAACACCATATATATCATTCGGGTGTCAAAGCGGTCATTTAAAAACAACACCTTATGCAGTAAGTATTTTATTTTGAATTTCTTAAGAGAATTATTAAGGACAGCAGTGAATGTAAGCATATGCTATTTGATTCAACCAAGAGTCGTCTTACAGGAAGCTCTGATGAAAGGTTGTCATGAAACCCTCTAATTAGGCACCGTCAACTACTGAAAAAAAAAGTGGTCAACTACGGGAACTTTCAATTTTTTAGAAGGTCAACTACTGACACAAAAATATAATAATATAAAAAATAATGACGTTCGGTTACTAAGATTTCCGTTTTCATTGTTATCGATGAAACAAATATTGTATTATTTTTATATTAATGGAATAATTGTATAAGCGTTTGCAGGGATAGTGCAACTGCAATGAAGGAGAATATAATGGAGATTGTCTCTAAAACAGAAAAAAAAGTAACGTAAAAATTATACATTGCTGCATATATTGGGAAGCATGGATAGTTAAAAATTTCACATTGGAATTATTAATTAACAAATGTATCCAAATAATAGACACTATCAAATCAAGGATCTTTTTTTGAAAAAATATCAAAAATTAATGATATTTAAATATTTTGGTTTGTGGTATGCCACGAAGTGATAATGGGTGCTTAGGTATGTCTTGGGTGAAAAAAGGTTGTAAAGCACTGGCGTAAAATATTTTCATTGATTCTTAGGTATCACTTCTTATTATTTTTCTTTCTTTACTCTATATTATAATAGAAGTAAAAATGATTATCAAAGTTGACCTTTTATACATTGTATTGGTGTAACAAAAAGAGTGTTATTTATTAAATTTGTTTATATATGCAGTATTCGCTTTGAATAAAGATCAAACAATGTAAAATACGTGTCCAATACAAATATATTTACGGAATATTATATTATCAAATAATTTATTGGTTTGTAAAGCTGAATGAACGAAATGCCGCGATATCGCTCCAAATATAGGGCGCATTGCCAAAAAGGAAATTTATGTTTTCCGACTCGAAAAACAACATCCCCTTTCTCAATAATAGCCCCTTAGCTTAACGCTCGGGTGGAAGGGAGAGAAGGATAGCTTTGAATAGGGCAGGGAAATTTAATCCTTTCTCACGGAGCATCAAAAATAATTGTAACAGTAAATATTATATTGTATTGTGTATGGCGGGCTATTCCGTTTGAATTATTCTCATGAATAATTATTACCTAATGCGAAAACAAAACGTTTTCATAAAATCTATTAAAATTTATGAGAAGAATTTATTTCAAATCATTTAAAAGCTTTAGTGTATAAATTTTGTTAATACTATTTGTTACTATGATTAAAATTGCTTACCGTAAATAATTTTTAATTGACATTGCGAACTTATGATAACAAACGTTTTATTCGATATCATATTCCACATTAGACCAAAGATTACGAATTAATAGGATTAAATATCAAAGTATTCAATTCTACAACTATGATGTTCTAGTTTTGACGATGGCGTTAAATGGAAATAGCTATCATATAACTAAAAAAAAATTGTAAAACTGAATACTTTGATATTTTATCATAATTTAATGGAGTTCTAGTTAGTTAATGCCAATTTAATCAATATATTGCTTAAAGTCATTTCATAGATATTAATAATTACCACTGTTCTGAAACCAATAATTGATGAAAAACAAAAACGTGTCGATGGACGATGCTTTTCAAATGCGGTAAAATTTTACATTTTTGGTAAATCGAATGCAAAAGAATTCGCTCATCACGAGCATTGATAATGCTCGTGATGAGCGAAACCGGTCCTGATCATTATAAATATGTGGAAGTAGTACAAACAAATTGTGTTTTATTTTTAATATATAATGATTTTCCACCAAGAATTGACGGTTAACACCTTAAAAGTGATTATTTGTATTGAATTGTATTGATTTTGTATTTAAAGCTTGTATTAATTTATAAAATGTTTGTCCTATTTATCACATTTTCTTTAAAAAGGGATCGGATCAATTTTGATACCAGATAAAACATTTAAGTGTATGGCTAAGATATGAATTAAATTTCTTCTCTGAATATCAACAATATTACTCTGTACATCCCTATTAGATTTTTTGTGAGCAAAATATCAACAGGCGTTCGTCTGTGCCACTAAATGGTCTACGATAATTCGTTTGGCTAACAGCCAGATCCAAGTGGAATATTACTGATAAACGTTTGAGAATAATAATCTCGACTGTCGTGCCGTCTCTCTGATCTGATTATAAATATGATGAATGAATCCATAAGTTTATTTGATGGTTTTTTTCGATTTAAGAAGTTTTTAAATAAACGAATGTTTGTTCGGCTTGAATTACAATACTATTTAATAATGAAAACTGTTAATTATAGACTTTTTTTCAAAAATGTTTATAGATAATATTATTTTATCTTTTTCCATGTCCAATTTGGAGTTATGGTCCCCTATTGGAGGTATCTTAACAGAAAAATGAGAACTGCTTGTTACTCAGTTGCTCAACCTTTCTTTTTTCTAAGAAAGTAGGGATAGAAGGATAGGACTCTGTTATGACTAGTTTTTAGCTAATCAAGTTTTCAAACTAAGTTTTTTTAGACATCACAAACACTCAGACAACGAACAGAAATCAAAAAATCGATTAAAAGATCAATTTATAAAAGCCGTCCGCACAGAGAATTGAACCCGAGACATCCGTAACCATAGTCAACGACGCTACCAACTGCGCCACGGGTGCCGTCGATTGTTATAGATATTACAGAAATAAATTATAGTAGTTAAAACATTGACGTTTCTGTAGTCTAGCGGTGAACGTTGATGGGTTTTTGTTCATCAAGGCAGCAATTTCCCATGGTTTTTCATTATACGGCCCACAAAATTTGCTAGAAATAAACCACGGCTCCTTACACTAAAACTAAAATTATTTTGGTTATCAAAAGCTTTATTTGACACTATGTACATACATCTGTATTATACAATTGCCTCAGAGATAAGATTTTAATATTGTCGCGAATAATTTAGTCTTATGTAACAAATATAAATACATAATATTCAAAAGGAAAAAATGCATAAATAAATACGTAGCTCTACTGGAATATTTTGATACCCCTCGTAGAATCCCTACCCATGGCTTATTGCTTGAGAAGCACTGCACTAGGGTATCAATTATAGTTTTTTTTTTAAATATATGTTAATATTATTGAAATAAATTTTAAATTTTTTTAAATCTTGATTAGCCGATTGAAACAAACAATAATAATTTAGTCATTGGCTGTATCGTAGCCGAGTGGACAACTAACTACTGTTATATTCTTTTGAGCTGTCATTGAGAGAAAATATACTAAATAGTGTAAGGGCACAAGCTTCAAAAACAAACTACATTTGGACAGGTATTTTAGCGAGGGTCAGGTTTAAGTCAGCCGATGGTTTTAGCAATAAAAAATCGTGGTTATTTGAATGATGTTAACTTATAATTTGTCGTGGAAAGCAATTGTATTAAATTTATGAAAGTAAACCACGATTTGGTAACAACAATTTACAAAAACGTTGACCCAATGTGTTGTGATAATTACCGGGGCATATCGCTGCTCAGCGTGCTTGGCAAGGTCTTGGCGCAGATAGTCATGACGAGAATAAGGATTCAAGTAATGCGCATCATCAGGAAAAATCAGGCAGGTTTTTACCTGACCGATCTTGTCAGGCCGAATTTGTAATCTCAGATGCCTTTTTCAGCAAAGTAAACAATTCAACATGTTGCTTTGTGGATTACGAAAAGGTCTTTGATAGTCCAAACCAGCCTTCCCTATGGCACAACAAAAAATTAATTGTATTTTCAAAAAACTTACAATTCTTTATTGCTTTTAATGTGTTGACTGTCAATTCTTGGTGAATTAAAAAAAATAAAACACAATTCATTTGTACTACCTCCACATGTTTATAATGATCAGGACCGGTTTCACTCATCATCATCATTATCAACTGATAAAAATACAAACATTATATAAAATTGAAAGTTAAAAATTATATAAAACAGTTGGTTCATGAACTAAGACAAGAAATTACTGATCATCAAACAAATTATACATAAACCAAATAAAAAAGTCTACAATTAAAATGTTAAGGACCTCCTACAAATCAATAAATACTAATCTGAAATCACAAATATAAAGTCCATTAACTGAGCATAAACTTTTTATGACATTACTGATGCATTAAGCAAATTGCAGATTGGGAAAATTTTTAAGAAGACATTTGTGAACCATTTAAAAACAATGAAATGAAATACATAATTAATATTAACAATAAATAGCCATGGTAAGTGGAGAACGTAGAGCAGCCAACAGCAGTAATTTCATTATAATATTTTTCTCAGTTAGTGGACTTTTAACGTAGTTAAATTTGTGATTTCAGATTAGTATTTATTGATTCGTAAGAGGTCCTTAACATTTTAATTGTAAAATTTGGATTATTGAGATTTTGTACACTTCCATGTATTTTGTCACTAACGACCCGGGTTTCGCCTTTCGGCATCTTCAAGAATTCGAGCACACGAATGGACTCGAACTGACGAGTTCGTGTGACTCAGTTCGAGTCCATTCGTGTGCTCGAATTCCTGAAGATGCCGAAAGGCGAAACCCGGGTCGTTAGTGACAAAATACATGGAAGTGTACAAAATCTCAATAATCCAAATTTGATATTGAAATTCCATCAAGCACCCTCAGTCAATGTCTTAAATTATATTTTAATTGTAGACTATTTTATTTGGTTTATTTATAATTTGTTTGATGATCAGTAATTTTTTGTCTTAGTTCATGAACCAACTGTTTTATATAAATTAATTTTAACACTCAATTTTAAATAAATAGCCTTGTCATGTTTGTATTTTTGTCAGTTAATAATGCGAGCATTAGGAGAAAAACCGGTCCTGATTATAAATCCTGATCATTGTGTTTTATTTTTTGAAATTCTTAATTGGTTTATTTGTTAAGTAATATTAACACGAAACTAAAATATAAATAAAGTAATCACGGCAGTTTATGTCTAATAACTTAAAATATTTATTTGACGTTGACAGCTTTTTGAATTTTGATGGCACTGTAGATCAATTATAACTAGTATCACTCCCATCATCTATATTTAAATGCATTTATTCAATCGTTTATTTCTAAACGTGAATACACAATTTATAACGTATAGGGAAGGCAATATTTCTCACTGAACTTCTGTTTCTGCGCAATTTCTTTGACCTCTAGTTGGCCAGCTTCCAAAGCGATTGTTCAGAGATTAAGCGTCAGTTTTGAACTCTTCACTGCTTGTAATTGCTTTGTAAAGTTTGACTAATGACCGTGTTCTTCACACTCCAAAACAGCTCTTATAAACTGAGAAAATCGCTGTTGTGGACATTATGATAATTATTTATTATAATACGTAGGCCCACTTTACATGTTAAGCTAATCAATTGCTTAAAGTGCTAGCCAAAATAATTAATAAAATACTATATTATTTAATATTAAAATGCATTGATTTATGTTTTCTTGGCAACAAATGAGTTACTTTTTTTTGACTAATGAGTTTGAAAGAGATGTTCCACTAATCTAAACATTGTCAAATGCTTTTTCCATATTTATTTAATGAATTGTAGACATGCTTCTTCACTGACACTCAGAAGACCTTTAACATTTTAACAATATTGACATTTTCCACATGAACGTTTAAAATAAAATTCTTACCCCTATTAGCATTCCTGATTAAGTCAAAAAACCACTGTATTCCCCAAGTAATATTTTTACGTATAAAAGAAATTAACACAAAAATCATATTTCACGTTTTATCTCAACATTGAATTTTATTTCTAACAACTAAATTTTTATCTTTTATTTATTATTGTAAGTGATTAAAATAAAGAAAATTTAACAATCATTAATGTATTATTTGCAAACTGCATAAAACAGATGTGAAGGGTAGAATAAATAAATAGTCACTAGGCAAAATATAATATAAAAACATGATGAAGGGAGATAAATTTAATTATTATAAAAAAAAGATAAAACAATAATAATAATGAAAATCAATAAACGGGTCGCATCATTATAAAAGACAAATGAAAATTAAAAAATAAATATATCACCATGAAAATTAGAAAACCAATTATATCCATAAGTTCATGAGCAGAAAACAGATTCAAAATATTTTTATTAATAATGTTTATGGACAAAAACATATTTCAAATGGTATTGGTTGTGAAATTATATGAAGTTGATAATAAAGTGTAGAGTTTTGCATACATGTTAAACAAAGCCTTTTATTTAAAATGTATATTTATACTATTGAACAGATTCAGCTGAAATGCGCTTACATTTTATTAATTTTTCATAATTGCGTTTATTATGAGACATATTTAATTTTAATTCTCTGTGGATCATTTTCTCGGTTCTTATTTAGTAAAAGGACAAGGATTTATTACAGCAAATGGATTGGACAACGCACGGCATAAATAACGAAGTGTCACAACTTTGTTTTGTGTTCGGATTATTTTACAGTCTGCTTATCTAACATTATTAAAAAAATCAATACGGCTAATGTAGTGTTAAACCAAAAGCTCTAAAAGCTCTTTCTTACACTCGTCTGCTTTCACTTTAATGGCGGCATTAAACAAGAAAAACAACAGATATTTTATTTCACCCATCAGTCTTTCAGCTTTTGAAAAACTTTTAAATGTTCATAATGGGTTTGGAAAATGGCCGCAGACTCATTTATTTTACTTTGTTTGTAAAATCTTTCCTTTTCTTTAGTAATAAATGAAGAAAATTGTCACTTATAGAGCATTGTTAAATGAAATCGAAATTATGGCTTCATTGTTATCATTGACAACTACACTGCCTCTTTTTCGAGAATGAAATCTAACGACAAAAGGTATATTTAGAGCAACGAAACAATTCCTTAATAATATTAATAATTTATTAAAAACGTAGCTTTAGCTTGTCTATTTAATTAGTTTTTTATGGGTAGCAAGAATATTTTTACAAATATTTATTTAACCCTTCCGTATTCATGGTGTAACAATGAGTTACTTCGGCCATTAAACCTTTAAATTATCTGTGAAATAGCTCATACAAAAAATTGAAAATTTTGCTATTTGTAAATAAAATAGTTCTACATATAAGTAAAAATTAAAAATACATTAAAATTTACGTCTTCTTTGTATAATTAATCATAATTTAGGAAAATCTCGTCAATTGTACAAAATACAAAATTATAGTATAGTATAGTAACAATCCAAGATGCATGACGTACCGTATGCGACCGTTTTGTTTCAAACGGCATCGAGACACGTCTCAAGCTTGTTGTGCTATGAGGATTTTCGATTTTTGTGTCTTTCGATAATTTCGCATAGTTTGATATGTATTTCAGGTCTTGCACACAAAATGTGACGTAAAATAATTACCTACTTAATATTACAGAAAACCGTATTTCACTTTTTGAAATTATCATTTCATTTTATAAATGCGTTTGTATGACAAAACTCACAAGCTAACAAAATGTAACTGCGTGAGGTCCGAAGGGATTTTTTATCATCAACAAGGGAACGTTAAAATCAAAATTTGAATCACTTTTAGATTAAAATTGAATTAAGTAAGAATTATTATAGACGTTCTAAAGTTTTGCCAGCGATTATAAACAAAGTTTATTTTTACTTCAGTTTCAAAATTTCGCATGTCAGTTCTTAGTATAAATCACCTGATGCCACTGTGTGTATCTTTCTAAGTGTCATTATCGGCGGTTGAATCTAATATATTGTCCTAGATTAAAAAATCCTAATTTCCATCTTGCGTGCTTCCCGAGATACGACCTTTTCTTTTTAATGGTCGACAAGGTTAAGCAAACAGACGGTTTTTTTTGTAGCTTACATTTTATCGAGCAAACATTAAACAAAAAATACTCAATGACTTTGCCAAACATTATATTAGTCATATCGTGAGAGAATTATTTTTAATTGACTATAAATGTGTCATTTCTTGAATTATTGTTTTGGTATTGTTAACTTTTAGTATCGAAATAATTTAAGACATCGATATCGAATTCAAATATCAGTTTTGAATTGTTGTGAAATTGAATTCATTCTTGTACTCAATTGCCTAAAGATTTAAAAATAGCGAGTCCCGACGAAATACAATGAAATGTACAAAATTTCAACAACTAAAACTTTAGTATTTCGTTGCCTTATCAGATAGATGACCATCTTTTATGATCGTATTGATATAAAAAATTGTGGTGACAATAGAACTTCTTTTTATTAAAACTTAAACGTCTATTTTATAAAAAAATATATTTCGTCGTCTTAACTAGTAAACAGCGTAAAATGTTCAGTAGAATTTTAAAATCTCAATTAATTCTGTTTTAAACAATGTTATTCTACGAATTTTACAAATGTTATATGAATAATGTTAACTCATTAATCATATAACTTATGTGAAATTAAATAACAAAATTAGTTAAACCTGAATTTATTGAGTTTTAAAACTCTTCTGAACATTTTTCGTATTGTTTGTTAGTTAATCCGAAGATGTATTCTTGATCTCGTTATTTAGGCTACTAAAAAGTAAAAAAACATATACATAAATTTAAAAAATGGGTTTATTTATTTTAATAACTCTTATTACGAAATATCGTTTATTAAATAATAAATATTATCTTGTGATGATTTTCATTTTGTACTATTTTTATTTTATTTCTTAACAGTAAAGTTCACCGACAAATTGTTAAATATATTTAAAATATAATGTGATACTAAAAATATATTATTAATGACTGAAAGATAATATAAAGAACCAAATTTGAGACTTACTAACGAAACGAAAACCCCTGTGATATATTAAAAAAACATTTATTTATTTATTTAATTAATTAACCCATCGAAGCCAAAGCAAATATTTAAAAGTAGTATAATTATATCGTTGTTTAAAATTAAAAGTGACAAAAATGTTCGAAGGAATAAAAAACAGCAAGATTTCCAAATTGGCCCTCTCCAGATACCTGTCACAGTCATTGTAAGTACCATCCATATTTATTATTCATAAGGTAATCTCTCTCTTATCTATTGTGTATTGATTTTCACTATCTCTTAAATTGAGTAATTATAATAATTGGTATATACAGTTCGCTTTCTTAATATTGTATGACATAACATGTGCCTTGTCCTAGGTGAGGTATAAGAATCCTTTTAAATCAGAAAGAACGAATCGTCTAAATGAGGACGCTAAAACCAAAACGCCACTGTTCACGAATATCGAATGTGACATATGAATGCAGAAATATTCTCCATATTCTTGTATATGTTTACAACTTAACAGATCTATTGCAATATCATTACAAAATTGTGAAAAATGAATTTATAAAAATGTTTACATGCAAAATATATACAATGGTATTACCGCAGTATCGGTTTCATTTGATTTCTCATCATACGAATTTGAAGGACATTGGCGTTTTTGCTTTTAACGTTCTCAAATATGCAAACCAGGAAGGATAAATGTGTGTTTTGTTAAATTCAGTCCTCTCCCTACAACTAACGTCCCTGATATAATGTAAAAAGACCAAAGCAAAAAAAAAAAACATATAATGGAACATACAATTTTCTCATGTGCTATTTTGTTCAACAAAATAGAATATCAGCTGAAAGCATTGTGTGGGAATCAAATTACGATAATCTCTTTACCAAATTTTTCATTGATTATGAGGAATCATTGTTTGCAATGCTTATAACTAGTTTTTTTAGGCTTTTCCAGTGCCCGACTATTTTTATAATACAATCTTTTTGGGTCGTTTTATTTATCCAATCTTTAGAAAAATAATAAAGCGTTTGAATGATAGCTATGATTCTTAAAATATATCTGAGGGAAAACAAGTAAAAAAAATGTACATGTTGTGCATACAGTGTCCGACTATTTTTAGTATATAGTAGAGATTCCAAATCGAATATTTGGTATCCGAATATATTGGGCCATTTTTTTTCGATATTTGAATATTTGAACAACTATTCGTATTAATTTGTAATGAAATATTTTACAATATCGACGAAAAATCATATCAGAATTTTTTTTATAATTTAAGACATCGACTGAGGGTGCTTGATGGAATTTCAATATCAAATTTGGATTATTGAGATTTTGTACAATTTCATGTATTTTGTCACTAACGACCCGGGTTTCGCCTTTCGGCATCTTCAGGCATTCGAGCACACGAATGGACTCAAACTGACAGACAGTAAGCAGTGTCTAACGTTCCCACAATGCTATTATAATTGTAAAATCACTGGTAATTCCATAAGAAGTTGGAAAGCGGCAATTCGCCACTCTGTAAATGTGGTGTTTACAAAATAAGGATTAAGGCGATTCTCGAAATTTTAACTCAGGTATCAGTGTAGCTCTCAGACGTATAATATCTTACCTCGTAAATAATATTTGTCGTATTTGTATCTTCTATATAAACGTTAGACACTGTTTACTGTCTGTCAGTTCGAGTCCATTCGTGTGCTCGAATGCCTGAAGATGCCGAAAGGCGAAACCCTGGTCGTTAGTGACAAAATACATGGAAGTGTACAAAATCTCAATAATCCAAATTTGATATCAGAATTTCTCCAGATTTCAAGAACAATAACAAATTACCCAGATAGTAGATATTTTTGCCTTAACCCAATTCAGGCGCTTTCAATATTGTATCATAATACTTGAGTTTGACGAATGAACCCTTTGAGCATGCTGTAATTTTAGGAATACCGTTGTAGTAACCCGACGCAGCTGCAAATTTTAAATATTGTAATACAATGGAACGTTATTGGAATGTATATTTATATAATGTTATGATATTAAGTATTTAAATCAAATTTTCATACTTCAAAAACTAGTAATATTTTTATTGTCTATGCTTTACTGTTCGATATTCGAATAGCTGAGAATGACAAATAGTTGGAATCCCTAGTAAATATTCATTTTCAGGTCGTTCTTATTTGTCAAATCTTTAGGAAAATAATTTAGCATTTGAGTGACAGCCATGATTTTTACCCACTGCTAAAAAGTGCGTGGTATCATACCTGAGGGAATACAAGTTAAAACAAAAGAATAAAATAAAAAAATGTTCGGTAATCAACACTTTTTTATTCAAAAGTGTTCTAGGGCCTCTTAGGTTTCAGGGATAGAATAAATTATGCATGACTCATTAAAAACTTGTTAATCTCTCCATTTAATTTATTGCCGTGCTAATGTTTTAGAATTAACTGTTTATAAAGAAAGGTTTATTTTTATCTTAAACTAAAAACTAGAATAAACATTTAAAAGTTTGCCTCACTAATCACTAAGCCTCGTAATGCTTTATGCTATTTATCAAGTTGGTAATCCACCTAACTGACACAAATTCGCATGTTTCAGTCATTAAGCATTCATTTATTCCTCTGAATTGTATCCTAATGACCTTACCCCTACACATATTATTAAGGTTAGACTTCCATATAACTAAATAATCGAAACGTATTATTGTGAAGTCTCAATGCTTCTCAGTTTCCTCTATAATTTTACCATAGTATATTCGTAATCTGTATTTTAATTTTATACAGATAAATGAAGAAACTCAAATTTAGTAGGTAACGTAAAATTTTTACATTTATAATGATCACTAACTTTTCCCGTATCTGTATTGCTTCACAGGATATGTCCTAGATACTTCTAAACTGAATGTTAATGGTAACCATGCAAGACTACTTAAAATTTCGTATTGGCACTCCCTCATTTAGTACCCAGGTCAGACCGCATCCTCTTTGTCTGCTTGTGAGTTTCGAGAATATATGGTTGCTTCGGATACTGGGGGAGGAAAGATGATTTCGTGACAAACTCGGAGATTAGGTAATATAGCAGGCAGCGCCTTGTTACGTCAGTGGTCATTGAGGTACGGTAGCACTGACTGGTTTACGTGCTGCGGATGTCTCCGGAAAGCCTTAATCTTGCTTGTCTCCTCTGACCGTCGGGTACTATCCTCTGAGAGACTCTAGCATATCATGGGAGGAAGCAAAACGATTGGCGGGTGACAGAAAATCATTGAGGTGTAGCGTGGTGGCCGTATGCTTTACATCAGAAGCGATATTGTTCAAAAAAGAAGATGAATCCATTGCTTATTTTTTAAATATTATTGCTAAAGATATTATTGAATACTTGTTTTGCTATCATAAGCTTAATTAGATAAAAGTATTATAGGTACATGATTTATCTACATACCTGTAACGAACGATACAGCAGTACACTTTCGCAACACGCGCAGATTGAGATAGTGTATGTGAGTGTTGATCGAATATTTACACGTGACACTGCAATATTTTCCATAATTTAACCTATAACTAGTTATAGGATAACTATGCATTTAAATATTAATGCATTTTAATTCAGAGTATTTATACCTAATATTCTTTGTCAATTTCAAAAAGTTTTTGTTATAAAATCATTTGAAATTCTGTTAAAAACCGCTGAAGGAATTATAAAACAAACGCCAAACAATAAACCAGCTTTAATTATGATTATTGGATTCATTTATCTTATTATGAATTGCTGTAAAATTGTCATAAAAAAATACTTGGAGGCGCCGGGTATCGATCCCGGTACCTCTCACATGCTAAGCGAGCGCTCTACCATCTGAGCTACGCCCCCGGTGGTAAGTAACGACATTTGCTACAATCTTAATACCAATAAGTGTGACACAATTCAAACTGGTTAATCCTTTCATTAAATCTGATACTTCTTTGTCTTTGATAAGTTACTTTCACTTTTAAATTGACGTGATTCAATATTAATCACACCTTACTATAAGATTGATACACATAGTGGCATGTACCATTTTAATATATCTGGTAAAGCTTAATAATACCAAACAATATACATTTATTTATTTATTATTACAATTACTATCAATTCTGGACGATAGTACAACATATTTAATAAAAAAAAATTGAAACCAATTTCAAGTATGTACAGTGCAGTAAAGTAGTGTATGATCATGAGTCATGATCATGACTGATTTCGGGTAGTTATCGGTATTCTAAGAATTTTCTCATACTTGACTAAAAACTGCAATTTTTTTACGTGTAAACTTTGGAACTAAAGTATCAAATTAAGATTTCTTTGTAGGTACGTTTCTTCAGTTTTTAAGTTTTACCTCTACATAGTGTTTGTGCAAATCGTTCAATAAAATTCAGCATCTTTAAAATAATGTTAAAAACAATGATATATTTTTTAGAACACAATTTACAGTGAAGCATTTTCTCTCAGAATAATGGTCAATATACATCTTTGATATTACGTTTAAATTAATCTACAATATTAGAAACAACATTGTCTTTGTTCTCCGACAAAACATTTGTCCAACAAAACCACAAAGATCATTAATGTGTTTGCCGTATTATTCTCTATAATATAACTACTTCATTACCCAGCATTGTTATCTGATATCACAACAAAAACTAACAACCCCCTTGGAGCAGTATTTTGACATTAATATTATGTGTATAAGTATTTATTCGCTGTTAAATAAGTTATTGCATTTACAGATTAAGTCGAATCTGCTGCTAAGCCTAGGGATTTTTATGTCGACTGGGCGACCGCTGTAAAATCCAATCCACACTTAAATTACCCGTTTGCTAAATTTTATCGTTATTGTATTGAACCGGAATCTTGTTCTTGCAAAAGCCTATATAAATGGGACGATTGAGTACTTGAAATGGTAAACATTGCCAGTACTGACATTGTTCTGCAATCGAGATTTTTTATTATATTCATTGTGTCAAGGTTAAAATTTATTTTGTACTAGCGAGCACTCAAAAAAAGAAAGTGTTTTAATTCTGTTTATTGAAGTGCTTTTGAATACACAATATTTTTTGTTTTCGTCTGGTGCGTACAAAAATAAATCAGAAGGTTTTCCGAGACGTATTTATTTGTATAATTTGATTCTTTATTTTAGATTTTAGATATATCTGGATTGTGAGATTGATTTTTATTTATAATAAGACCTACTATAAGTTAAAAATTAAAAAGTTGAGAGTTGGGCTCGGGCCTGGCTGGGCCTGATTGTGCTATGTTCATATCCTTTGTCCAATTGCAAGCAATAACTCAACAAAGTTTTATCGGAATTGGATGAACGGTATGGCATTGCATAAGATACGAACAAACTTCAAAGAATTTTCTATCTCAAATTACGTATTTTCATTGCGTTACCTTTCTTTGAATAGGTTCTAATTGCACTTGACAATGTTTTGACAACGTTAAAACCTTTTCAAAAAAACTCTGATCTCTATGTTTTTTTCTGTGACATGATATTAAATAGTTATATCGATTCATAGAACCGTATTAAACAAATTTATGAAAAAAAATGTGTGAATAAAACTCCGGAATACTGGTAACTCCCTTATTGAACAACATATGACTCTGAAATCAACGTATATGGTAGAATGTAGCTAATACAACATTTTCCAATCAAAACGTCATTTTAGGCGAAAATGTCAGTTAGAACCTTTTCAAAGTAAAGTTACGATTGGTTTGATGAAATCTCAGATACTAAAAGCACTATCAACTAATTTTTATTGGGGATGACAATTGCGGCGCTTTATATGAGAAAGTAAACAATTAAGACAGTAAACATTTATTTGTACAGTGCATTAAGACCGCCCGTTTGGGTTCGTGGCGCAATGGTAAATGTCGTTGGATACAGTTGAAGATGTCTCAGGCTTAATTCCCGGTTTCAAAAATTGATTTTTCAATCGATTTATGGGTTTCAGTTCGTAGGCATGAATGTTTATGATGTCTCAAATTCCCTCGGACCCATCCATCCAATCTTAAAAACGTGGCGTAGCGAAAGCGATTAGCTCACCACTAGTCCTTACTCTACTATCTTCGAAAAATAGATGTTAAGCTACTGAGTAACAAGCAGTTCTCGTAGAAAAAACTTCTGTTGAGATATCTCCATTAGGAGGTCACATGCTCCACGTTGGGAGCGGACATGGCACAAAAAAAGTTTTATTTGGATTATTTTATTAACTTTATTATTATTGTTGTGATGATTTTTTACAGCTCCAACATTAAGTAATAGTATCCGCTCAAAATGACCAGCTTAAGTCAGAATTAAGCAAAATATAACTTAGCCAAAAGTCTGTCATCAATTTTGGTAAAACACTTATTTATAATATGGTCAATGTTAATTCGTTTTTATTTGATTTTTTTTATCAGATTTCATCAACATACATTTTTAGAAATTATTTTAAAGAAATTTTCCTTTTCGTCGAATTACTATGTTCCTCAACTCAAAAGATCACCACCCTTATTTTCATTCATCAAAATTTTGAACATTGATAACAATAACTGAGTTATAAAAAAGTTTACATAATTTCTTGATAAAAACTGAAGAATAAACGAATTAAGTTTCATTGTGAAACCAAAATAAACCCATATAAATTTATGCTACAACTGTTTTGGTTTCATAGGATCATATAGTAAGTATTAGTTCTGCATGCCTGGCATATAAAATTATTACTTGTTCCAAGCCCAGTAATGGAAATAAAGTCAGCATAATATTTTCAAACGTTCCATTTTTACGGCCATTGCAAATACGTCGGCCTTACATTTTACGTCCATAAAAAAAACTCCCCGAGAGTATTAAAGAAATGTAATAAATGATCTAGAAATAGAATGAATCACTTTCTATGGTCGATGAGGGCAGGTTGTACTTAGCTGACAGTGTTTCTTAAAAAGGTGATTTCACCAAGGAATTCTGTACTATGAAGTATATACGCCCCAAATCGACTGTTTCAATAAAAAATATTCAACTATGATTTGCGTTTCGCTCAACTTTCGTCTTAAGAAGACTATTGTTGAAAACATATGAGAGAATATCCCCTTACATATTCATTGTTTTAATAAATAGTATGTACATATTTTTTCAAAAGCTTAAAAAACTACATTATTTAAAGATTAGGCATACTTGCATTATTTTTATTTAACCATATCCAATCTTGATGTGGAGTAAATGGCCTCTTAATGGAAGTATGTCAACAGAAATTTTATCCGAAACCTGCCATTTTGAAACTCTCTATTTTGTAGATAGTAGGGATAGAAGGATAAGGCTTAGATAGGACTACTGGTTAGCTTATGGCTCTCACTAAGCCGTTTTTAGGGTTGGAAGAGTGGGAGAGTATTTTAGACATCACAAACATTCTTACCTTTGAACAGAAATCTGATAAATCGATTGAAAAAACTTACTGGTATTCAATCCCATATGATTCGTAACCCAAACTAACTACGTTGACCACTGCACAGCTAGAATGATTACTTTTTGAAGCACAAAACATGTATCGTCAATACACAGAATTTATATTATTATAGAGGCATAACGCATAAATACGGAAAAATATATCTAGAATGTCATGAAATAAACAGTAGTAATAAAGTTAACTGACAAAATAAATTCAAATAGGCAAGGCGCACAGCTAATAGAAAAAATATACAGACAAATGTATGGGTCCTCACGATGTAAGAAGATACTGTTAAGACAATCTAGAAGTCACTGAATAATTCATTTTGATGAAAGTACATGGCAGTAAGCGACCATTGACCGAGAAATGTAAAGTAGGATCTAGCACGACATCTGATAATGATGATGTATAATACATTGATCTTTCAAACGGCACGCATTTTGTTCTATAGGTTCTTTTCAGTGGTTTTTGGCGTAACTTACAATGTCATAATGCAAAATAGACCACAATGTCCTATCAGATATCAGCGTATGCAATGTAACGTACGCTTCAGATAAAAGCGACAACCCCGATGCTTTCATAATACGTACTTATTACAGATTGCTAAAAAAATAATAAATAATAGAAAAAATCTGTAATTAAGGTCTAGGTGTCATATATAGATTTAATTTGCTAATAGGTTAAAATAACGAAGTATTTAGTGCTACAGATCTTTTTATCAGGTAGTTGATAGCTATTTCGGCTTAACGCCGAAATAGCTATCAACTACCTGATAAAAAATTTGTAGAACTAACTACTTTGTTACTTTATCCTAATATAATGGAGTTCTACCAAGTAAATGCCAATTCAATCAATAAATTTAATTTCCTTGTCATTTAAATGATATATTGTGGTATAACTTGTCGTATTTTTTTTCAATTAATTTATACGTTCATTAGTTCATACAGACTATTCAATCGATTTTCAACTGAATATTTTAAAAGATCCATTACTAGTAATATAAATAAATAGAGCAATCCGTTTTGCGTAATATTTTAAATGATGATATTTTATTTTTTTATTTTTGATGCATAAGGGGATCGCTTTGTAGAAATTTGTTTTCAATAATACATTCAAATTGGTTATTTTACTAGTCTCAATAGATTATTTTTAATAAATGGATATTAATTATATTCGATATTTGCGTTATTGTAAATACACACGTATTTGTTTTCATTTTACACAAAAAAATGTCTGTTTAAAGCCGTGACAAGAATGTAGGCGTAGTCACAAAAAATATTAGAAAAATAAAATGAAATTCACAGCGATGAAAATACACATAATATATTTCTGGTAGCGTCACTGTATGACATTTATTATTTTTTAACTTACCTTGAGTCTCAGTTTATTACTATTAGCAAGCACATAGAACGCTAATGACCTAGATCAATTCTAGATTGTTCCCTAGAGCTTAAGATTAATATTAAGCCTTGCATAAAGCACGAGCAAAAATAAAAAATGCTGTAATTGTACAATCGTTTTTCAAAGTAAAAATATTTCCACCAAGAATAGATTTTATTTCTTACCGGGAGTTGCTGGGTTATAAACAAACTTCTTCGAATGTAACCCTCTCTTCTTTGAATTTTTTTCCGCTTTTTTTTATTACCTCCGTTAACTGACCCTTTGTCTAAAATGCATTGTGTCTAGAAGAGATTTTCAAGATGCTTTAAAGTGGTCTTTAGATTACTTTTTAATGCCAGTGTTTACTTGCCCGTTAAAAAATCTTTTGTTTCAAAAACATATTCATTGGATTTATGCACCTGAAAGTTAAACATTTATTGCATGTTTAATTTCAAAAGAAAATACCTAAAAGAAAGAACGAAAATTATCAAAACAAAATAATATACCAGAACATATAACGTGTATGTATTTAATTAAGGAAATCTAATCAGATTTTCGCTGTTATTTGAGCTATCATTAAATTAAATCAATACTTCTCAATGCATGACCTATTTTGCATGAAGGATTGTTCTTTGTTAAATAAATTGCATAAACAACAAATAGGCGGAACACTTAAGATTGTGTGTTTAGTAATCGCGTTCCTATCTTGTATAATTACAGAGATTTAATTTAAGAATAGAGCGGCCGTGAACTTGTGCAGAAGCTCGGGTGCACCCTTACCGCCGGCGGGCAGTACAGTATTATCGTCCGTCCTTCTGTGTGTGCAGTAGTACGGCTTCTTTCCGTGTCTATGCTTCTGCTCTAGTACGCCATATCATCTGGGCTGTTATCTGTATCGATTAGTTCCCCATATCTGTATGAATCTTAATAGTTAGAAGTAATAAACAGTTAATTGAAATATTACATTATACAAATGTGCTCCTCACCGTCAAAAGTACTTCATCATCAAAATTTTACAGTTTACCAATTATTTCAAATGGAATAATTTCATACATTATTATTTGTTAAGCTATATAAAGTGACTATGTGCGTTTGACAGTATCATTAAACCTAGCTTAGTTTAAACTATTTGTCAAGTAGTATAGTGGCTGGATATTTAAAACATTCATTAATTTTATTGATGGGGTAAATTTATTACAAATTAAATGTTTTCATATTATAATTATATAAATACTTTTGTCATCTTATAATTAAGAGATTTATTGTTATATCGATATTGTTATTTAATACTAAAAACAACAGTGACATTTACATGATTTTCCGAAATATTTAGGAATTTATATTTTTCGTTTTAATTAGATCTTTTATGGTAGAGTAAATTAATATCTCTGATGCATACATAAGAAATAAAAAATCTCTTGAAGCCTTGTTCTGATGATGCTGAAGTAGCATCGTTATGTTTTCTTTTACCATTTCCGCTCACAACGTGGAGCATATGGTCTCCTAATGAAGATACCTCAACAGAAGTTTTCTATGAGAATTGCTTGTTACTAAATTGCTCAACCTCTATTTTTTTTAGATAGTAGGGATAGAAGAATAAGACTAAGACAGGACTAATCGCTTTGAGAATCTGGTGGATGGGAGGGAGTTTTGACATCACAAACATTCATTACTACGAACAGAAATCCATAAATCGATTGACAGATTAATTTATGAAACTGTCCCCACTGGGAATTGAACCCGAGACATCCGTAGCTATCCATAGAATATGCTATGTTTACCTTATTTTAAGGGAGTTTTTCCATTGATTGTTTATTTAATCTACAAATAGATACATGATTCAGACATTGAATGATATTTAAATTAAAATATACACCATTACGATTATCAGCTTCCTAAATATTTGTTGCGTACGTGGTACAGTGATCAACGTTGTTGGTTTCGGTTTCCTCCCTCAAATGATTTATTAATTGATTATAAAATCGATTTATGGACTTTCCTTCAAAAGCGTGTATGTTGATAATGTCTGAAAATTCTCTCCCACATATACTATCCTAGGAGCATAGCGTGAGCAATTAGCTAACCACAAATTCTTTTCGAAGCATATCCTTCTATCACTTCTGTCTTTGAAAAAGAGAGGTTGAACAATTTAGTAACAAGCAGTTTTTGTAGAAAAACTTCTGTTGAGATACCTTCATTACCAGTCAACAACGACGTTATTTTGGCTAATTGATGTAACTCTCAAAATTGAAATTGTTCAAGAGAGAGTAAAAACTGTTTTTATCGAAAATATTATATGGTGAGTTAGATTATGCATCTTTGAAATGCACTCCTGTAAAATCTCATGTTTGAAGATACAGGATTAAACGTAAGGAGTGTTGATATAACAGTGGCTTACATTAAGTGGCTGGGTCAGAATTTTTAAACCTAAAACCAATGTAATGTATGTATTTCTAAACCAATGTATGTATTTCTTCCAAAAAGTGTTCAATTTATTTTTATAATTTACATCATTTGGCCTAGACCTGCTCTGTCGTCTTTAAAATGAGATCCAATCCTTAACACATTTTCATATTTTTTGAGGGTTACATCAATTGGATAAAACACAGTTGATATGCTCCACATTGATAGTAGACATGCTCAAAAAAATTTTTTTTTCTTACATGAGAAAAGTCTTTCAAGTCAGAAGAAAGAAAATCAAACACAAACAAAAAGGACAAAAATCAAGACACGTGCCCCATTTCAAATGACCGATTCATTAAACCTATATACTGGACTGGGTTTTTAACTTACTTAACTCTATTGACTATCCCTTATTATCCGGGTCAATTGCAGCCCCAGTGAGTGAAGTGTATTTTATTCGGGGGAGTGAATCGGCTCTATTTAGTACACCGGTAATGGAGTGAACACAAGCCACCGGAACGATTCCGGAAGCGAAGAATAATGGTATATGTATGTGAAATGCGTTTTATCCGAAGTACTGGCGACGTTTTAGCACCAATTTTATTTTCTCTTTTGATTGATTGTCATATAAAAAGAACGAAAAAAATTTCATCTAAGTTTACTTAAAACATTTGAAAAAAAAAACAACAAACAAAGAATTTCGAATTACTTTATCGAAAAAAATATTTCTTTTAAATCATTCAATAATTTATTTCTTAAACCATGTCGGCTTCTAATGTGGAGCATATTTATGGTCTTCAGATGGATGTATCTCAACAGAGGTTTTTATACGAAATCTAGTTATTAATCAGTTGCTCAACCTTTCTTTTTTCGAAAATAGTAGGGCTTTGAGGATAAATTTAGTACAAGACTGGCGGTTGGCTAATCACTCTCGCTACGTTAGCGTTAAGAACGAAGAGAATTCTAGACATTGCAAACATTAGAATAAAAATCTATAAATCGATTGAAAAAGCAAATTTATGAAACTGTCCGAATTGGGATTTGAGCCTGTGAGATCCATAATGGAAGCCAATAACGTTTATTAATGCACTGCGGACCTGACACCATTTTATTATTAAAAAAATGAATTTAAATTAATTAGTCGTTGAGCGCAACCTTTTTTTCATTGTAGAAAAAGTGTTTTTCCATTCATACTTTATTTTCTAAAATAATAATCTATTAAATTACGAGTAGTAAAATAATGCTGCACATTGGGAACGTCATTTTCTTGACCATTGCACTTAAGATGGAGACGTTCCCACGATTTTTCCAAAATTTGGCGTTTTCTATCTTAATATTGATATACTGTTTTATATCGTTTTTTTAACGACCGTTATCATGTGCTTTGTATCTTCCTTCGCTATCTTTATACGCATAATACTACACATCAATTAATTATTATACGTAATCTATGGTATATCATTGTAAGGGCTGTGTGGGCATCACTTTGTGTACAAATATCAAAGGCTTTTAGACGATATGCTTATGTTTATGCCGTATAAAGACGGTGGTGAATGCAGGTTACACGAAAACCGCTTTACGCCTATTTGCGTAGGCACTTATGTTTGCATAAATTCTGCTGTTTGCTTCCGCTTGCTAATTTGAGGTCATCGTGGTGTAAGCCATGTTTTCCACACAAAGAACAAGTGAAAACTGTGCTTAGTGCTAGGAGTAAACGCCACTTAGACGACAGTTTAGCAATTCCATAACTCATTTCTCTATCCAGAGCGATACCGGTCTTAATATCAAAAGTTGAATGTTTAATGGACGATTTTAGAAACAGCGTATGTGATACTATTACCTTGGCGCGATGTTTGGTTGTTTGTTGTAAATTATGAGTATCATTAAAAATACTTTTTTTATACCACGTATGTAAACTTTGAATTGTTAAAATTTTGTACATTTCCATGCAATTAGTCACTAACGATCAGCGTTTCGTTTTTTGGCATCTTCATTTATTCGAGCAAAAGAATGAACTCAAACTGACAGGCAGTAAACAGTTTATGTATAAGATAAAATACGACAAATTATTACCACCAAGTCTAAGAACTACATTGATATTTGGATTCATTTTAATAATTATTTGAAAATATTGACTTTTAGTCTTAATTGGGAAAAAATCAAATTAACAATTACAAAGTACCAATTAGCATTTAATTACATAGCGATACCTCCTTATTATAAAATGGTGGGTTTTAAACATGCAATTTAAAGAAAGCATAAATATACCCACTTATTTTAAATTGGTGAATTTTGTTAGGGTGACCATAAGATGATGTACTAATATGGGAATTTTATTACTTTGATTGCTAATTCATGATTGTTTTACAAACTCATCTCAAGTAACGGATACAATAAAGAAAAGTTACGGAGATAAAGCTGTTCGTTCAAAATTTGTAAGGAATTTAACTGGGTTTTTTTGATTTTTGATTTTGAATTCCCATTAAGCACCCTCAGTTGATATCTTAAATCATAATTTAAACGATGAATATAGGGCTTCCAAACCGGTTTAAACCGAAACCGGTTAACCGGTTTATTGGCTGTTTTGAAAAAAACCGAAAACCGGTTTATTTTCCTCGGTTAACCGGGGTTTCTAGAAATTTCTCTTTCCATATTAAATATAATAGGGTTTAATACGTCTATTCATATGTAGAGTTATCAGTTATTTAAAAATATAAATATTGTTCAATTATCTAGTTCCTGCAATATAAATGAGGTAAAATTATGAACAACAATCATTTTTTTCAATCGATTTGACGTTACATACAAATTAATATCCAAAATTTGAAAGGATTCTCATATTATATTTTCGATGAGAATAAAACTAGTGTTACACAATAGCTCTTATTGAACTTACGACACATCTACGTTTATTATTTATTTTTCAGATGCAAATAAAATTTGGAAAACCCCTTGTAGGTACTATTATAAAAAATATATATATATTTATAATCAATTTTTTTTTCTAATTTTTCACGATTACTTCTGATTTTTATTAGAAAGATCTGATTACTACCTAAGCTTGGTATTGTAAAAAAAATATTTATAACGAGGAATATAATATTACTTATCTTATCTTATATTTCGCATTTTTTTTACCATGTCCGCTTCCCATTGTGGAGCATATGACCTTATAATGGAATATCTCAACAGAAGTTTTATACGAAAACTGCTTGTTACTCAGTTGTTCAACCTTTCTTTTCGAAGATAGTAAGGATAGTAAGATAGGGCTAGGACAGGAGTAGCTCTCTCAGTACGCCACTTTTTTAGGATCGTACTGGTGAGAGAAAATCTTAGACACCACATACACCCATTCCTTCGAACAGAAATTGATTTATGGTACTCTCTGCTCAGGGGCTTAATCCCGAGACATCCGTAACCGTAGCCAACGACGTTACCAACTGCGCCACAGACGTCGACACCCATTACATCAACTTAAATATTTTTAGAAGAATTTTTCGTTGTTAGATGTTTTTTAATGTTGAGTCAACATCTAACATAACTGCTACCCAATAAAAAAATCGAGAAAGTTGTGTAAAAAAAGGTATAGTGATTTCTAAGCCAAACGGGATAGTGTGTTTTATTATCTATTGGGAAAATAAAAAGTTTAAATAAACAAACACATATCCATAAAGTCAACGGAAACACAAAAATTCAATTGTAAAGCATGTTTGTTGGTATTTGCGACAATAAGTGTCATAAATCATAAATCGTTTGTCATAAATCGTTTTCTTAGTAACCTTTACTTTAGACTTAATCTCTTGTAGTGCGAAAGGAACAATAATAATAATGTCTCACAAATATTCGTAGTTTAATGAAACACGAGATGCAAAGTGCATTAGAGTTTTTAAACAATAAAGAAAAAATGGTTTAAAATTGCGAAATAATGTTCTTGGAATATACAATCATAGTACCTATGATAAATATGATAATATACACATTAATAATTATTATGGTATGTGTTTAAATACTTATTTTTGGTTCTATATAATACACACACTACAATTATTGCGCCAAAGCTATATGCATACAGTAACAATTATATATAAATAAAACCATAATGTGGAGCATATGGACTCTTAATGGAGTTTATTGCAACATAAATTGTTTCTACGAAAATTCTTTATTAATCAGTTGCTCAGCCTCTCTTTTTCGAAAAGAGCAGGAATACAAGGATAGGGCAGGACTAGTGGTTAGCTAATCGCTCCCGTTACATCTCCTTTTAAGAATTGGATATGCGGGAGGGAGTTTTAGACATAGGAGGCAACTGTATTTTCGAATAGAAATCTATCAATAGATTTAAAAATCATTTTATGACCTCAACCGAAGCCAACGACGTTGACCACTCAATTCATATAAAATAATATAGGTATTTATACATTCAATGAAAAAAAGTTTTGAATGAAAGTGACGTTAATGATTTGATGTAAAGGCAAAATTTAAATTTGATGTCAGTTATTATTTGAGAGTAAATTAGTTTATTTTGTTTTTGTAATAATATACTCTAAGTTACATAATAATGAAATAAAAATAATTTAGATTATAAATTATCAAGATTACTAATTAATAAAATAATAGTATTTACTACATTGAAAACGTAACACATTATTTAATATTCATTCCTATTTAAGTATATAAAATTTTAGCATATTTTTATTTTTCTTTAAAATACAATACATACAAAATATGTATTCTTTTTACTCCGTGCGCAATTATCATGAATGCATTTGTCTTTTCTGCATTTGCATTGTGTGTATATGTTTCATCAATGCGTTAACATAATAATTGAATTATTACCAATTGTATTTTGCGTCTGATTAAATATTTTGTTATGGTGCGTTGTATTTTGTATTTGTGTTGGTGTATATTTAATTCACTTGTATAATAATAATACAGGGGCTCCCAGCCTTTAAGTACATTATTATATCAATTATCAAAACATATTAAATATACTAAAAATTATTATATCATTCTCAAAGTCAGTATGATCTTTGGCATTGCATTTCATTGGCCAGTGCTTCATAATAAGGAAAGCTTGATGATATTCCTGTCAGTAAACAATCATAAAGATGCATCCAGTGTTTAGCAGAGCAGCCAGAGAACATAAACATTTCGACTTATGCAGACAAATGAGTTCGAATAACATTTTTATCAAATGAGTATTTTATAAAGTTGAGAAAATGAAATTGAAGTAATAAATAATCTGTCACGGTAATTCTACACCGATTTCTATAGAATTGCCGCGATAAATTTGTGAGCGCCGAGCGCACACAAATCGGTGAGCGGGTGCCATGTCCGCCGGCACGGGCTTGAGAATCTCTGGTATAATACATACCTATTAGTTCATATTAGTAAATTTTATGAAGAAAAATACCTTGTTTTTCAATCGTTACACTATTACATCATGGTACCAAAACTGGTTTTTGGAAAATAGTTAAAACGTATATTTCGGTTTAAACCGGTTAACCGGTTTTTTCGTCAGAAAAAAACCGAAAACCGGTTAGTCTTTTTGGGCGGTTAATTGGAAGCCCTAGATGAATATAAATAGCTATGATTAACAGAGTTACGCACATTTCATAAAACTTTATATACATTGAGAAGACCGGAATCGAAGAGAGGCGGATGGCTGGTTATCGACGTCCTGGAAGGGCTGGGATCTCAAACATACATCATTGAAAATCCGGTTCAATACTTATATATTTTTAACTGCAGATGCAGTGGTTTAACATACACAAAAATAATATTCCTACCACATAAAATTGAATCTACAATTAAATTTACTTAACACATGAATTAACTTTTAAGTTATAATGCAAGTGACACGACAACGATTTTAAATTACGTCCAATTTCAAAACAAACAAAAACAATTTATAATTATTTGCAATGCAGGCCGGCTCCCTAGACCAAGGGCCCCGACAGCCGACTGTCGCCAAAAATAAAATTTCAGCCACTCTAGCTAGGTTCTTCCCTTTTTGTCAAAAATGGATCCGTCCGGACACTTTCTAATTTCCATAGGCCTTCGGCGGTTAGAAACAGATGGCTTTCAACAACAGCAACCGGTTGGAATACCCCGGATCATGGCCATTAACGCTGGGCGATTTCATTTAATTACCTTAATAAAACTTAAGCTTAACAAAAAAATCAGGGTGTGTCAACATATTGTATCTAATATATAAAAATCATTGTGGGTTTGTTCGTATCTTATGCACTGCCATACCGTTCATCCGATTCCGATAAAACTTTATCAAGTTATTGCTTGCACTAGCGCAAAGGATATAAACATAGTACAATTAGGCCCGGCCCCACCCGAGCCCGACTCTCAACGTTTTAATTTTTAACTTACAGTAGGTCTTACTATAAATATAAAAATCAATCTCACAATCTAGATATATCAAAAATAAAGTATCAAATTTGTACTAATAGCGACATGTCGGAAAACCTTCTGATTTATTCATGTACGCACCAGACAGCAAGCAAAAAATATTGTGTGTCCAAAAGCACTTCAACAAACAGAATTAAGACAGAAACACTTTCTTTATTTGAGTGGCATTGCAACGCGTGTCGGGTACTCACTAGTACATTATAAAAATTATAATTTTACGACTTTTTCAATGTAAAAAACGATTAAAACATTGAATACAAATAATAATAAGCATTAGAAATTGACAATGAATTATGTTCAGAAGAAACCTACTTTAATAGATTACAAAACAGTACAACATGACTCACGTCCACGCAGTATACATTAGCATCAGAAACAATATCACTGAACATCGCTACAGCTCTTATTAGTGGCATTTACATTGGCAGGCTTGTTCTATGCTTTGGAAGAACAAACAATGCATGTTCACGATTCCTCAAAAAATCATCAGGAACATGAAGCTTGATATTTGGCCTCGTATATGTCAAAAAATACACATGGCCTAATACATTTCTCTTTGAAAGTTCAAACTGTTAAGCATGAGCATGCCCAATTGAATGTTAATACGATAAAGCCATTTGTAGTATCCATTCGTCCTAAAATAGAGAAGTCTCAAGAAATTTTTCTGAACCTTCTCCAACATAAGTGTATATTTCAAACTTTTTGGAGCCCAAACTGTCGAACCACTCTCAGGCCTACTTCAAACTAAAGCATTGTACATTAATATCACAATTTTAGATCTCGAAACGGTCCTTGAGTTACGAAAGATAAAACCCAAAATTTACAATTCTATATTACAGGTAATCTTAATGTGATTCCTGAATGTAATTTTGATCTCAAATTGTTATACATTAATTGCTCATTAATCAAAATCAATAATTTATTCAATGGGCATTTACTTGGTAGAACTGCATAATAACAGAATAAAACAACAAAGTATTTAGTTCTTAAAATTTCTATTAGGTAGTTGATAGCTATTTCGGCTTGACGCCATTGTCAGAATTATACTTATAATCTCATAATCATGATAATTATCTTCTTAATGCCAAACAAACATTAATTTATCACCTTTACTGAAACCATTTCTAGAAGCTCATGAAATTAAGTATAATTATTAAAATTTGAAAGCAATTATTTTACTGATTAATTAATAACACCAAATAAGCTCCTTTTCCGAAAACATATTAATAATATGATATTTAAATGTCTTCTAAACAGTATATATAGCTAGCTAAAATAAGTTAAAGCGTAATTCTGACTATGGTGTCAAGCCTAAATAGCAACTACCCAATAAAAGTTTGTAGAAGTAAATACTTTGTTATTTTATCCTATTAAAATCAGTAATGGTTAGTACGATTCCAATTATTTCAAAATACCTGATGTGTTGATGTTTATTAGCTTTAATGCATGTTAATATTTTATATAATTCAAAATAGACGAACACTGAATCTCAAAAATTCTAATACTCCAATAGTGAATGCTTCAGAATGAATTAATTATTACTTGATGACTTTGACTGACATCTTATGACTCCTTTTGTTTGAAGGAAGATACCGTTATTTATTATTGGTATTTAAAATTAGGATGTATCTTAAAATCAAGGACGTACCGTAATTATATTAATGCCGATATAGTAGATCATTAAACTGCAAAAGTATTAAATGACGTAAAACAATGCGTTTATTACTTATTTATTACTATTGTATATTTTTGAAAGTTGCAAAAAGCTTTAATGCTTTTTAGTAAAGCTCTACAGCAATCATAAAAAATGATGACAATGACAAAATACATTAGGGATGTAGGTAACCTACTAACGTCTACTCACTACGAAGCATCTAAAATTATGCAAATCTCCCCTGGTTGTATTATACTTGTTAGCATGGGAGAATTTTCCAGAGCGATCGTCACACAAATGCCTACACGAAACCATCACAGAAGCTTTCAAAGCTTCGAAGCTTTTATGGCTAACATTATTAAATTCTCACAATATTATGCGGGTTTTATATTTTTCACAGTTAGGTGTATTAAAACAAGTTTAATGGATAGCTGAATCGTATTTTTTGTTGAAGCTGATTCAGCTTTTTGAGTAACTTGAAAAGTATTGCAGCGCCGTTTTGAGATAAACTAATTTCACGTTCTAACAGGATACACTGTTTTTATATGCAATGACAATGCTTTTACACAGGAAAAAATTGTATTTTGTAAATATATATGTAGGAACAGCATATCACCTTATCGGTGCATCGAGCGCGTAATTGCAGCGTCACCCATTTAAATGTGCCATTTTTACACAATGAATGGGAAACATGAGACCGTCTGCGAATTAAGCTGAGATCCCGTCTGCAAACGAAGTGGAAACTTTGGAGAACGAAAAGCAACGGAAAAGGTCGAGAAGGGATTCGCCAGTCTACAACCACCTCTCGATAAAAACGGACCGCCGTCATCATTAACCGTTCGTCCTCATCACGTCAACCGAAATACAAACCAGGATGCAACACACCGTATTCCTAAATATTATGTAAATCTTAGTTTATATGTTGACTGGGAACTTTTTCGCACACGACTTAATTTTCCAATTTTTAAGACTGAAATATTAAAAATTTTAATGAAAAAATTATAAATTATAATACATTTGTTTTAAATTGTCAAAAATCTATTCAAGCCAGTAGTTGGAGCTCTGCAACCGTACAATGAACGTTGTACAAAGCGTTGCAGTATTAAATAAGTTTATGTGAGCTTGTTGGTTTTAGATAATTAAATAATTCTATTATATTTCAAACTATTGTTCCGTTTTGAAGCATAAACTTTGATTTTAACTTTCTTTGGATTCCTATGATTCAACCGTGAACGAAATTTTAACATTACTTTGCTAATTATGTGACTTGTTTTATTTATTTACTCCAGTCATCTTACAGTGTTCATTAGATATACATTTTCAGATTGTGTAGTTTATTAATGCTCAAAATATCATAAATGACGGTTCAAAAGTTTGTAAATTCTCCACTCTTTGTTTCCTCTTTCAGTGAAAAATCGTTAAATTCTTCTTCACTGCACTTATAAAAAATGTTTTCCAATTATTTGAGTGTAACTGTATGTCCTGAAAAAGTCTTGACAGTTATTTTTTATTTTATAACTTTTTCATATAAATAAACTAAATATTGTAATACACATGCAATATATATAAAAAAAAACATGGTTGATCAGTTGATAATGCTCACAAGATAAGTGAAATCGGTCATATTTTTAATTAAAAAATGTGGAATGTTGTTTAAAAAACATATTTCTTCTTATGTGAAGAGTAAATGTTTTTAAATCTTATCGTGTTTCATCAACACTGTTGTAGACGAGTCTATAAAAGAACACACACACGTAAACATATCTCATGCACACGCATACGTCCATCAGCCGTCACGTGACTAACCCCATTATGTCTGACGTGTAAATGGCAAGTATCTGTACGTGGGAAGTATTCGGTATACATAAAGCTTTATGTAATATATAATTGTGAAAGCATTCAGTTACACATAAGCCAACGCATTTACATAAGCATACAGAAATATATAGATATATGAAAAGTTAATCGATGAAGTAATATAGAGTTTTTAAATGGTTAGATCTATATAACATTTATTTTTAAAAAATTACCAATACTAAAACAATTTCCCATTCACGTTTTCAAATAGCTTCGTCTTTCTGACTGAACAAACATTACAAAATTCTCTTGGTACCCTTTGAGGGAAAGCTTTAAGTCTTAATTACTATCTTAGAAAGTATCACATTATGGTTAATACCGTGTATATTATATGTAACAAGCACATTTCATTATCCCAAGATGTTATAAAAATAATGAAAATCTCTTCCTAATAATATATTTTTCAAATTATTATTGCTCCTTAACCCTTCCGTATTCATTCATGGTGTAACAATGAGCTACTTCGGTTCTTAAGCCTTTAAATTATCTATGAAATAGGTCATATAATTTTTTTTTAAATTTTGCTGTTTTTAAATAAAATGGTTCTACATATAATTAAAAATACATTATAGTTTATGTCTTGTATGTATAATTAATCATAATTTAAGAAACCTCGTTATTTTACTGCCGAAAAATGCAAAATTCTAGTATAATATAGTAACAATCCCAGATGCATGATGTACTGTATGCAAGCATTTTTTTCAAACGATACCGAGATGCGTCACGAGTTTGTTCTGCTATGAATAATTTGGATTCTTGCGTCTTGCGTATGTATGTATTTCAGGTTTAACACACAAAATATGACAAAAAATAATTATCTACTTAATACTACATAAAACCATATTTCACTTTTTGAAATTATCATTTCGCTTTATAAATGCGTTTATATGACAAAACCTCCACAGTAACGAAATGTGACTGCATGAGATCCGAAGTGATTTTTTAGCATTGAAACGGGAAGGTTAGAAGAGACATGTATTAATACAATAATATTCAATTTCAGGGAAAGCAAGTAGTAATACTAAAAGTTATGGTTACAATTTTATATTGTCTGTTTATTATTCAGTTAAATATAATGGAAAAGCATTATGTATATATGCGTATTTATTTATAAGCAGAAAAGTTTCATATTGTTTACTTTGAACCATACAAAAAGAAGGAAATGAATTCCCAAGCGTCTGTTATATCAAACTTGCAAATGGCGAAACATTTCTGTATTAACGGAAATTTTTGAAAGTTAAAATTCCACCAGAGCAAAAAAACGTTTGCATGTATTCTAATAAAGAAAAAATTTATAAATGATTTATTGAACGTATCTAAAGTATTTTGACGTTTCATATTGCATATTTTTTTTTGAATTTTACAAAATGAACTAAATTTATGATGGAAGTGATTTTATTTTATTTACTTAGAGTTTAAAATAATAACGTTTTTTTTACGAAAGCTTTTTAGGAGACTATTTAAATTTTATTTTCAGAACCATAATCCGTATTATTTTTCAACGAGCTTACGACTATGCGGCGGTTTGTTTTTCCTTGCGTGATAATAAATTTAATTTAATGGCAAAAAGTATGATTTTTTGTATTTTTTGGTCACTATCAGTATTAAAGATTCAACATAAATTTCTTCAATGATGGTATTTTCGACACAGGAAATTGTCATAATACACCCATTTCCATTGAGAGTCCGCTTAATTTAAATCCAGGCTGAAAAAACTATAAATCGATTAACGTATGATGTATAATTGTATACCATTCTTCTAAGCCGTATTCCTCACGTGTAAGGGTTGCAACCTCTGCCTACCACAACAACTCCGTTTTCTTTGACAATCTTTTTCCACTTCCTCCTGCACCCTGATTCTCTGAAGGCCATCGGTCAGGAGTGGCCTGTTGCGTCCTTCACTTGGTAGCTCCAGCGAGTTGGGGCCCTTTCGCTTCCCCTTCTGCCTTCGACCTTTCCTGTGAAGACGAGCCTCTCAAGATTGTCAGTAAGCTTGCGGGCAATGCGGCAAAATAATCCAAGTAGGTGTCTTGCTTAAACAGTATGGATTTGGAGCTCTTTAGGTATAGATTCTTTTGTGGGCTTGACCGTCCATAGTAGACGAAGCATCCTTCTCCAACAGCACATTTTATTGACTGTTCCCTTTATATCTAGGCTTAAAAACTATAAATCGATTTTCACATGATGTATTTCATATGGCTACTCAAAAAAATATTTTTTAATACTGTGCTGCTGAATGGTCAACATAATTCATTTCAATTGAGGTGTCTACATATTCAAATAAAAATCCGAACTGAAGTAGATGGATATCTTCGATTAAATTTTCTCCCACTTACCCAATCTTAAAAAAGGCTCACAGTGACCTATTATACCAACTTCTTGTCCTATACAAGCTCTATTCTACAATCCTTAGTATCCACAAAAAATGATTTTTAGACTGAATAACCAACAGTTCTCCCATATAAAATGCTATTTGAATATTTCGCTAGAACTGATCTGATATTTATCATTAGGTTGAACAAAAAATATTTGGTTTTTAAAAAACTTTCGTAATACCGTATTACCAAAAAATGCATTGTGCTCAAACATGATATCAGAGTCATCCGTTATCAATTATTTCACTTTCAAACAACCCTGTTGTTGCAAAAACGTGACATTTTTCCATGGCATATGTTTTTTTCGTTGAATGGATATTCCTATAATACGCACCCACAAATATTTTACAGTATATGTGCTTGTCTCGTGAAATAAATATCGAAAAAAGATTCATCCAACACATTTAAATATTTCTGAAGAATATTTTGCAAGTGACACTTTACCAAAAGTCTTCTCTGCGTAAAAAAATGGGCTGATGTAAATGCATAATTTTATCATTAATTTTACATATTTATAAATTATTTTCGCTGATATTTTTGTTAGTGCTTCAGTAACTTTAAATCACTCTCTTTATTAAGATACGTCAATATTTTATATCTGGAATATTCTTTGAAGAAACCAGTAATTTTAATATTGTTTTGACAAACAGTAATTTTAATCTCTTTTAAAATGTTAACTGGTTCATAAAACAACTGTTTTACATTCTTTGTAATTGTTAATATTCAATTTTATATAAATAGCCATGCTATGATTTTATTTTTATCAGTTGATAATACTCGTGATGAGAAAAGCCGGCCCTGATCATTATAAGGATGTAGAAGTAGTACAAATAAATTGTGTTTATTTAAAAAAATCACGTTACGTTTTAATTTTACCCCTGTAAAGTAATGTAAATGGTTGTTTGAATACAAGTAGCCAAATTTAACTCAAAACTGGATTAAAAGATACAAGTATTCAACTTCTTACCATCGATATTGTAAGTCATTATTACCATTATACAATTTCAAATCCTCTGAGCGCAGTTAAGCTTATTTAAATAACCTCCAGCAAATTTTATTTAAGTAACGGAATCACAATCTCTCCGTATCTCAAGGGAAATGTAGTATTAGTCACCGAGCAGACACTGAATTAGAGATATGTTCTTGCTTCCTGAAGCATGCACAATTCGTAAACTAAGTCAAATAATAAATATGTCTGTGACATATGTAACTAAATACGAGAAAATGAATATTTATGTAAATTATGTAGACAGTTATTTACACATACACATAGAAATAAATAAATATATAACTTTAATGCTCTCAGAGTTTCTAGCGGAGATACAATATTGAATATTTAAATCGTTATAATTTTGGACTTTCATATTTTTTTTGACAAAAAACGCAGTCGTCTTTGATAACACAGAACGCCTTAAACATTCAACAGAAAAAGGTTTATATCTCATGAAGAAATTATGATTATTTGATAATATTCATGACATAAAGACTAAAAAAAAGAATGGGAGTATTGTTAATTGAAAGATATTAGGCTTGTTTATTGTTTAATATCTGTATTTAAAACTAGATTTGAGATGGGATAGTGGATATATCCGTTGCTTTGCCCTTTACTCTGTGCTTTGGTGAGGTGCCATGACACACCGTCACAAAGTATACGTTGAATAGGTGGCACTCGATTCTGACAAAGTACAACGATGAGTTCTAGATGCTTGCGGTGAATAACAGAGGTACCGTGATTTGACTCAGAAATACGAAAGTAAGAAAGCGGACGGACCAGCCTCTTATTATCTTCAAAATAAAAAAAAGCGGCGATGGACCTGGCTTGGACATATGTTGCGAATGCCCCAGGAGAGCCTGAATTCTGCCTGTATCTTCTACCAACCGTTATCCTAGAATGCTGCTGATAACGATCTATATGATGTACTCGGTGGAGCTGTACGATGCTTGGATGACAAGGGAGGAAGCAAGAAGACTGACGGGAGACAAAGATTCTTGAAAGAACCGTGTGATATATGCTAATAGTAGGGAGCGAATATGGTTAAAAAAAGAGGGTTCGTCATTGTTTTAAATAAAAAATCTATAAATCGATTAAAAACCAATTGTTTGATGATTCCATCCTGGAATTGAAGCCCTCGCAGTCAAGTAGCGTATACAACTGAACCATGGAATAAATGATACAATGATGTAAACAAACATATTTCTTTCACCAGCATTAAATAAAAAAAAATGTTCTACAAATTACACTATAAACACAAATTTTATTTAACGAATTAATCCAGTAAAAGGATAAATATTTATTTATTATGCTGACGACTCATTAGTAAAAATGGCGCGAATCTCTGAAAACGTGATATAGGTTTTAATGAATCACGTAAACATTAATACCCATTGACCTTAATCACGCATGTTTCATATGAAAGCGTTACTTTGAGATAATTATCCCTGAGATGAGTAATAATGATCATAATAACTACCGCGACCTAAGGGCAATTTAACGTGAATGATCGTTTTTTATTTCAGTGAAGTGTGTATTTTTGTTAGCAGCAGTGCTGTTTACTGATAAAATTCTTCATAAGTTGCACTAAACGAGAAAAATATTAAAAGAAGAATAGAGTAATAAAAGAAGTAAGTTAATCGCTCGCTCTAGGCTGAATTTTTAAATTTTGAATAATGAGATCATAAGGTGATAGAAACATAATAGGCACCCATTTATTTGTATATGAATCGATTGAATTCGAAGTCAAAATTTAAAAATTTTAAAAAGATGGTTAATATTCGCTCACTCAAATTATATCTTTGCAGAGAATAATAAATAATGAATTGGACTAGAAATTGAATAATAGTGATATAATTGATCTACCTACACTAAATTGTCAGGGTTCGATAGAGTGAGAGAAAAACCATTAAAAAATCACTGAATGTAAAGCCAGGGTACATATTTGAAAATCGATTAAAATAGCAATATTTTATGAAAGCTGCGGCTTGGGAAAACAAACCCATGCTAGCAAAACCGACAGACTAAACCGCAAAACTATCGAATACTCGTCGAAACAGTAAATTAATTTTTTTTCAATTCATATTGAAAACGAATTACCAAAAATCGGTTGAACTAAGGATTGTATCTCATTCTAACTAAGTGTGTATTTGTGTGCTCCACAAATTTGCATATTTAATAAGTGTAATTAACTTTCAACAATTGAATGTTTTTCAGCTGGGTTTGTAATGAATGGGATGTGTGAATTGTGCGAAACCTGAATAATTCAATCAGGTTTATTGAGTTAATAAATTCTTCGTTAATGTTATAATAACAACACACAATAGTGCTAATGAGTAAATATCAATTTAATCGATGTCAACATGGGCTGGGCTGTAATCAATATTGATATATGAGTAATTAACGTCTTAATAATTAATTATTTCCACCGAGAATGATTAACAAAATTTTGTAGGCTTCCTAGGAGTGAATATTGTTTAAGAAACCGTTAACTTATTAAGTATCGTAACTTAAAAAAAAGACAGCAAAATTTAATATTTCTTGTAGAAAACAATTTGACAGTGAGTTTTGAATATTTGGTGATTTTTTTAAATACATAAAACCTATATTAACATACAAACACTCAGCGGAATGGATATTTTTATGAGGAGAACCCATGGTGGGGCTTATACGTATAAAATAAACTTCTTCAATATATTGGAACATCGTCCCTGTAAAGTGGATACCATTAAATATGAATTGGGAAATACGCGAAAGCTTCTTGGCTGTATAATAACAAACCATGCCAGTATATAACAAACTCAAAAGAGACCATAATATCATGCTGTGTTTAAATAGTTATTCTGACATTGCGACAAGGCTTTAAGAATGTATCTAGTTCCACAAGAATTATAAAGTAAATTTGATAGTCATTTATTTATACGTTATAATATACGCGTCTGTGGTCTAATGGTAAAAGCTTTTCCCTAGCGATCAGGTTCGTCCTTGTTCAAGTCCCAGCAAAATTCAATATCACATTTAGATATTTTCAATTTAAATTTGTCATTTTATCTCGTATGGTTTTTAAATTTTCAAAATATTTGGTGCATTGGCTGTCAGCTGTTATACCAGATATATATTTAAATCTATTAAATAAAAAAAATATCGTCAGAACTATGCTCAAACGTAATTTCGTTAACCTTTTTATACCAATAGCGAAGTGATAAATTATTAAATAAATCATCTAACCTACATTAACATTTTTTGTTCTATTTGAATATGTGATTACTTAAGTTCAAGTAGTTTTAGAAATAAACAAACCAAATGCATTTAATTATATTAAAAATAGATGATAAAAAATAGTTGTAATTCAGTAATGTTCTCATAATTGTGATGCATTGATATAAATTTAGTCTTAACTTAAAATGTATACACGTGTTTCTTTATATGGAAATGGATGATTCTTTTAAATATTATTTAAATGGTAAATACAGACGTAACATTTTTCGCTGACATGTAAAAAATAAATTACTTTTGCAAGTATCTTCATAAAAGATCTTTTCCGTGAATATTCCATCAGAGTTTTAATATTTGATTGAACGTTTATAATTGAATAGAAGATTCGATAAACGGGTAAACGTTTTCAATGACAGTGGATCAACGGAAGTTTATAAAAAAATGAAAAATTACTCTTTTATACGGAAAGTATTGTATGAAAAAAATCACTTCAAAATCAATTGTAATAAAATAAAAAAAACCAGAAAAACTCAGCATTGACTTAATAAAGTGGACCCGATCTTAAAAGAGTATTTGAACAAAATTTAGTCAATTAAATAATCCGTCCAAAAGAAAAAATCTATATGTCCACATTGCTATGTTAATATTAAATGACAGCGTTCTGTTTTATGCTTAAATTGTTAGTTTTATCAATAGTTTTGGAATAATATGACAATAAATATAAGGTAAACAAAATTTCACACATCAGCATTGAGTTTATCGGTTCTGCGTGTGATTTACGTGACATGGAAAAAAGTTCAAGTATTTTTTTCGTATGCTCGTTTTGGGCTTGCAAGCTACAATTATATCGTTACACTTTTAAGGTGTTAACTGTCAATTCTTGGTGGAAAGACATTATATTTTAAAAAATAAAACACAATTCATTTGTACTACTTCCAGATATTTTTAATGCTCAGGACCGGTTTCGCTCATCACGAGCATTATAAACTGATACAAATACAAACATAACAGGCCTATTCATATAAATTGAGTGTTATTATTAAGGTATATAAAACAGATGGTTCATGAACTAAGACAAGAAATTACTGTTTATACAAAGTCAAACAAATTATACATAAATAAAATAAAATAGTCTGCAAATAAAATGTTATGGACCTCTTACAAATCGTAATGAGCGAAACCAGTCCTGATCATTAAAAACATGTGAAAGTAGTACAAATGAATTGTGTTTTATTTTTTAAAATATATCGTTACATATTATTATGTAAAATGACATATATTTTATGAAGCTATTTCTTGTTACATTTTGACGAAATTTGTACTTTTTTTTTTTTTGCTAATAGGACCTTAAAATCTGAACGAGTAAATCGACATTTTTTTATAAATAATGATAATGATAAAACAATAAGTTATGTAAGGTTAGTTAGGAAGAGATGTCCACTTGTAGATTTCAGATTCAAATAAATCAATACGATCCTCAATAGCAGCTTAGTTTTGAGTAACTATATAAGGCTCACATCTATAAAAAATCTCTTATTACTCATTCATCTCTCCGCATATTTTACATAAAGGAAATTATGAAAGTTTTGTCACTTTACGTAATATCAGCATTAAATTCCGTCACCCTGAATTAAGAATCCTGCTCAATATACAATCTGTCATGTTTAATAACGATTTATATATTTATTGTTGAAGCAAAATTAATACATGTCACAGCAAGCAAAACAAACAAAAAATAATACAGAAGTGATATTTTTCTATCATTCTGAGGCTTAAACAGTGATGCTAAATTTTCAAATTGGAGATCGAACATTATTTTTTATTTACCATTCTTTTTTCAGAAAAATACTGTGTACTTTTACGGTTATACACAATTTTACATAATTGGAAGTCAAAATATTTCCGTCTTCATCAAATACTGTATACACTTAGAATTAATTATTTAGAACTCGTCTACAGGGAGTGTATAAACAACATTGATGATTAATTCTAGCACCTTCTCAGTATACATTTGTATTCAGGTAGGCAAGATGTCACCGTGCAGTAATTAATGCAGGGTTTCAGCCCTTAACTGAAGAGGCTGTAGCTCTCGTACCGGTGATTGAACGCCGATTCCAAACGTCCGAAACAGGCTGCTGTTCAATTTATGAGCGAAGGCTTTCCAGGTCGCGAGCATTAGTTAGTTCTGGGGTGGAATTATGTTTTAAAGTGATATCATCGTGAGTGTTTCGTGATTTATATCGAGGTATCGATACGTGAATGTTTATGCGGCTTGGTAAGTTAATATACGAAAGCCTACACACTGCACAGTCCGTCTAATTGGTCCTGAGTCGAAACTGCCAAAACACTTATATTTATAAATCTAAAAGCCAAATAAAGACTCGGTTGGCAACATACAAGATTGATTGATTGTAACACGTGAATCTAAAGATATTGGATGCTCGGAATAGGAAAGAAGCTGCTCTTGACAAGTCAACACGTAGACAGATCCGTGAAGAGAATAAGACTCAAATTGGTTTTTAACAACTAATCGTCTGCAGATACGTTTATAGTTATTCGTAAACTGGCGTTCTTAATAAAATGATTTCAGCCAGATTTGGGTATGTCTAAAGATAACGTTAATTAAAAAATATAACTATCTATTACTGGCGCTGTAGTTGTGATGTCCACGAGGTCGATTCTCAGCAAGGGTTTTTAGATGTATTGATGTTTAGATTAATTTAATAAATTTTTTGTTCAAGGATATGTATCGGTGTAAAAATTACGTTCACATTGATCATGCGAAGAAAAAATGCAATGCATTAAACTTTACTGT
The DNA here is from genome assembly GCA_022494535.1 of Himalopsyche phryganea. NCBI lineage: Eukaryota > Metazoa > Arthropoda > Insecta > Trichoptera > Rhyacophilidae > Himalopsyche > Himalopsyche phryganea. Next base: position 2,452,108 of record JAGVSL010000125.1, on the reverse strand, counting down.
AAATATTTAGAAAATTTTTCATCCCTGAAGCTTCTGCGATTCGTAAGATTTTATTTACTCTGTAGAATTTAATTTCTATTCGATTAGTATTCTCTTTTTACACAATTGGTTTTCACGAAAGATTTACAACATCATCTTCCGAGCGGTGATCCCATGCAAATTATTTCAGAGATGTCTTCGGCGGCCGGTCTGCCGTACAAAGTTGATCACATTCTTGCTTCAAATTTACGCTAAAACAAGGCGGAGTCCGACAAACAAGAACATCTTTTCTTGTGTACTTTGATGGTGTTTGTCGCGGTATCGATTTCAAAACTGCCCAGAAGCAATGGATCTTTTTATAAAGCTTCATAAAAATGAAACTCTAATAACATTCATTGCATAGCATTGGCTATGAATAATATATTCGGTACTTTGTTTACTATCTGTGGATAAGCAGACATCGCTGAAAAAGCTGAAAAGTAATACAAAATACTGAATCCCTAGTACATATTCTGTTAAATTGAATAGTGCAAGAAATTCTCTTCCTTACAATGAATCTGTTAAATGAAGGCTTAAATCATTTTAGGATTAAATCTTTTAAGGTTAATAAATCGTATTATTCGTTATCACGATGACACATTAAATATTCTACTTTTTGCCGTGACAAAAACAGTTGTTAAAATAAATATAATCTCTAAAATAGTCTGGTAAAATAATGTGTCACGTCTCATTACTTAGGTATTAAATATGTATGTGCTTGGCATGTGCAAAAATTTCTGCGTCTATTTTTCAGTATATTGAGTCTTTTGGGAAGAAAATTTACGATAATGGCGGTTAGAGAATGTATTGAACAGTATTTAGTGGGGTCTTTGGTCGTTTTCTCAATAATACTTACCTACCCGACGTGATAAGAACGTAACTACGCACACATGAGTTGTTTTCTATTGCTTTTTCATATAAACATAAAAAAAACCAATGTGGAAGAAATTTTGTAAAAGTTTTTGCAGGGAAAGATTCTTTTCTATACATTTTTGTCAATATGCTTCTTTGTAATTCCTTTGATTTAGAAGAACAAATTTTAATTAGAAAAATTCGCTAATTTTATAACAAGATTTAAAAACATAATCAGAGCCGGACGCTTAATAAATTTCAAGTGATAAAAATAAACACTTTACAAATAAAAGGCGTCTATTTTTTATAAATCTTATAAGTAATAGCCCTGACCGCTCTGTAGACGATTTTAATTATTATCACATATCACATGTAGGTATGAAGTTTTTTCACGACCTGAGCTTTCGCGGTTCGCAATGTATAACAAAATGATGTTATGCAACGAACACACAGTTTCACCGTACTAGCTGTTTTAGACATTCAGTATTTCAATTTCATCTATGACGGGTACGGTTATACTAGTATGTTTGTATTTACTCACAGACACTTGTTAAGCGAGAAGTCGTTGTAAGTGTCCTATCATTTGTAACGTATCCATAAATCAATATTTAAAAGTTTTCATTCCGAGATTTCATCCCATGGCCACCCAAACTGGTTGGAAATATACCCAAGTAACTCAACGATTCAGCTACAGAACTGGCTGTTATGTCTTGCATAATAATATTTCAAGCTACAAAGCTTTTTCTGTGTTATTTTAAGTTCCTTGTTTAGCCTTTATAGTTTTGCAAACCATTCCTGAGAGTAAAAATTTTAACTGTCAAAATAAAACAGTGTCTGTCAAAACATAGCTAATAATATAAAATGTACACAAAGCACCACAATCGATAAGTACTCACGTCGGCTCCGAACGCCCGTGAAAACTCATCCAGCCTTTCCCAACTTTCTTCACATTTTCCTTCAGCCGTAATAGAATGGTTGCGTCGTGTTATGTAGGTCACAGCATCATTTAGAAGTGGGAAACTAGATCAAATTTACTCACCTCCTTTCCAACGTTTTAATATCTTCTATAATATGACAGTCTCATTTTGCATGGGCATATTTTCATGTGGTAACATTATCAATTTTGACGCTGTCAAAACAAAATATTTTCGCTTAAAATTTTCGTAGACTTCGATTTTGATATTGATTTTTGAATTTTTGACATGAATCTTTAAAAGAAATAGAGCTGGGAATTTCGTACGTGGGCTTATTATCTTATTAGTAAGTAATCCATTTTAAGATTTTCCAAATATTTCTTAACAATGAAATAAGAATGCTGATGGTAAACAAAATGAATAAATTTTGACATTTCAGATTGATTGATAGAAAAATATAAATTCCTGCTTAACCCTCCCGTAATCATGGGTAACATTGCGTTACTTCGACCTTTAAAACTTTAACTTATTTGTGAAATAGGTCATACAAAAAATTGAAAATTTTTCTATTTATAAATAAAATAGTTCCACTTATAATTAAAAATACAATACAGTTTACGTCTTCTTTCTACAATTAATCATAATTTAGAAATCTCATCAATTTTACCATCGAAAAATAGAAAATTATAGTAAAGTAACAATTAGCATAATATAGTAACAATCCGAGATGCATTACGTACCGTATGCAACCGTTTTGTTTCAAACGGCGCTGAAACACGTCTCGGCCTGTTCTGCTGTGAATGATTTAGATTCTTGCATCTTTCGATAGTTTCGCATAGTTTGATATGTATTTCCAGTTTTACCACTAAATTTGACCTAAACTAGTTTCTTAATACTAAATAAATCCATATTTCACTCTTTGAAATTGTCATTTCACTTTATAAATGCATTTATATGACAAAATCCACACGGTAACGCAATGTGACTGCATGAGATCCGAAGGGATTTTTGTAGCATGAAAACGGCATGGTTAACCAGTGTGTCTTGACATCTTTTGCCATGATAAAAAAATATTCTGTTTACTAGTCAACTTTTTGTCAACTGATTTTTTTGTCATACCTTTCACCACGAATTGTAATTTCTTCGCACAGAACTTGGTTAAAAATTAAATTACTTAACTAACTTATATTAGAAACACTTATATTAGACGTTTTATAAAATTATAAAATTGAGTTTATTACTGGTTGTATAATTTTTGGATAGTTGTTGGTTCCGTAGCTGAATGGTCAACGGTATTTGGCATTCGTTTTATGTGGTTGCGTAGTCACAGGTTCAAATCCTCGAACGGGAATTCGTCACCGTCCATCCTGTATCAAATCTTTTAAACAAGGTGTAGAGTGAGAAAATAAATAACACTTATCCTTTCTAATCCTAGCAACTGGCTTAGGGTCTCGACTCAACAGCTTTTGTTGATATAATTTTAACTGAAGTTTCGTTATGGGTCTTCAATATCAAATATGATTCATTTAATTTGTTTCACTTTCATACGTTTTGTCACTAAGGGCCAAGGTTTTACCTTTCAGCAACTTTAGGCATTACACGGACAAGTAAACGGACGAACTTGAATTGACAGTGTGTAGAGAACATGTGTATCATTTATATAACTTTTGTTGAGATAATTTGTTAAGTGTCCATATACTGCTTATTGGGTATTACAAAAATACTCTCATTTTTTACTTATTCAGAAATACTTTATATTTACAAGTTAACGGTGGATAAATATTGTAGATTGTAGGCATAATTTAGTGTTTCTATATCGTGATACGAAATTTCTCCCAAAGTCATTTTTCACGAACAACGTTTTCCAGAAGAGTGTACGTTGATTTCAAAGGACAAGAAAAACATAGCTTTTCACTTAAGTACTTACCTACATATCGAGATTATGAAATGTTTTGTTAGAAAGTTGTAATGGAAAAAGTTTTGAAAACGCTGCATGGTTAGACCATGAAATAATGTGCTTTTACTTAGACCGGGAGATCAGTTGTTTTAAAACCTTCTCAATACAACAGAGTTAATTAATACCATATAAAATATTGTGTTGATAATAATGAATCGTGTTTTTGAAATTGTTTACTTATTTTCTTTTAGCAATCATCATATTAATTAAGCGATTTTGTATACTAATTTATAGTTTTTGTACAACATCTGATTTTTTTCTATAAAAAACAATACGAACACACGAATACAAATGTTTTCGCGAAAAAAAATCGTTAGATACTCTCAGAGCATACTAAAACGACCATTATGTTTTACATAATAAAGGCTATATTCTCAAGTCTCAATTCTCACTTCTGTCTTATTATAAATCATAAATTATCTTCTATTCTTATTTTACATAACGTCAAAATTTCATTTGTTATACTTTAAAGTTATGACATTCTGTTATCGAGCCAATAAAACGACGTACTTATTCTCACATTGCATGCTATTAAAAACACACAAAAATACCCACTATTTCCATTTATTTCAAGGCATATTTTTGTTTGGCTGTCATGCAACGTGTTACGATTTTCTGGGGGCTCGGAAAATTTCCAGTACTTACTCTGAGCGTTACTATGGCGACCTTTTCGGATGAGGAGGCGTGGCCAGGTTCGGCAATCGTATTGATTTTCCTTCGTGACTATCCGACACCTTTCGGTTGGTTTCGGTTGTTTCCGGGACATTTCGAATTGCATATTATTTGAAAATTGTTCGTTTCGCTCTAAAGTTTGGCGATGAATATTATTTTCGCTCTCTTTCGCGGGGTGAAGTCCCTGTGCTGTTACGTCACTGTTGATTTTAATATTGACAAAGTATTTTGGCTTATTGGCAGGGTGAAGTCAGAAAATGTTACGTCACACCGTAATAAAGAAACATTTGAAAAAACAATTTACCTTTTCTGCATGTGTTTGCAGATTATATTTCAAATGTATTATCATAATAATATATTTTTTATCTCGGGACAACTTTCTTTCAATAAAAAGTTTTACTATATTTATAGTCATTATTAATATGTCATAATGCAAAATAAAATATTCAGTTTCTGAATTAACTTTCTAAATAAAACTATCTTTTTACATTTAGAGACAATACAATTTTTTAAATCATTGATAGGTAGTGAGACTTTGTAAATAATTGTGATATTAAAACATTCATCTAGTACAAATAGATCAGGAATATTCACTATGAAAGTCTACAGTAAGTACATCTCAGTGTAATTTTACAATAAGTTAAATCAAACAATACCTTCATATACATAATAAATAAGCATCATTAAGGTTCAAAACACAGTTAAAATACAAAATTATTTTGTATTGTATGTGTAAAAAATATTAGAGGGTTATTGATAGGGTGTTTGGGCCCGTGACCCCGTTATGGAATCGAACTACTTCTCCATTCATTAGATTTATGGATTTATTTGAAGTTTACACCCCTTCCCAACTATCACACCTTAAATCAGGCATAGTGATAATGGTTAAATAAACAGACCACGCCGGGTACGTGGTGCAGTGGTCAACGTATTTAGCTTCGGTTACGGATCTCACGGGTTTGAGTCCCAATACGGGCAATTTCATAAATTTATTTTTCAATCAATGGATTTCTGTTTGAAGGCATGGATGTATGTTATGTCTTAAATTCCCTTCCACTCATCCATTACTAAAATGGGGCGTAGGGAGAGTGATTAGCTAACCACTAGTCTTCTCCTAGACATACTTATATCCCCACTCTCTTCGAAAAAGAGAGGTTGAGCAACTGATTAACAAACAGCTCGCGTAAATAAACTTCTGTTAAGATCCACCTCTACTAAGAAGCTATAAGCTTCACATTGGAAGTGGATATGGCTTAAAAATCATTTTTTTCCAAGTCTGATCCTTCTATTCTTGGCTCAAACCCACTCCAAAACTGACTGGCTGACCGACTACATTAACAAACTCTCATGATTTCTGTTAATATGCTCTATTCCATGTGCTCCACATTAGAGGCGGGCATGATTAAATAGCAGATCAAATTATACTATCTTTCGAATTACTTCAAATTTTTACTCGATTCTTTTAAGGATAGGAAAACAAACAGCTTAGTAAAAGAACTCTTTTTGAAAATCTCTTGATACTGACATAGGTATCAAATGTATCACATATTTTTTATAGAGATTAAAAGAAAATATATGTTTCATTCTGTATAGAAATATGATAAATAAATGTTGTATAATTATTGAATAATTAAAAGAATATTTGACATTACCATTCGAAAATTTTAACATATGCTTAAAGCTATATCCAATTTTTTGCAATTTTTGGTGATATAACTTCACAAGTGGGTGTAATATTGGTTATTTGGTATACATAACAATTCCACGTGATTATGGTATAATATATTATGCATGATACGGCTGCGGTGTGTTACTAAATCCTTAAAGGTATTCAGGAATATCGCTGGAAGCAACACAGGGGCGTGGAATTTAAATATTTGACTCATTTCGAAGCATAATAACAGCAATGTGATACTTAAAATTCAGAAAACATTTGAGATATAGGTAGGGTGGCCAGACGTTCCATTTAACGGGAAATATTTCGTTTTCTAATATTTTGTCTCACTGTCACGACAAAGGTCGTCGGGACAGTAAAATGTGTTGTATTCAAGTAATTTTCGGTAAAAACAGTATTCATAATATGTTTGAGAATATTTTTTGGATCTTGCCTTACTGAAACAGTAAATGTGCGTGTTGCAGTCTTTACATTCAGGATAGTCGTATTTAGGAAAAGTTTTAGAAAAGTTGCTCCAGTTATCCCTACTCGGATTGCGAGCTCTTTTTAGTCAACTAATGAATGGCGCTGTCCATTTTGGTTCAATTGTTTGCGTACATAAATAAAATAATTATGATAATTCTGTTGCCTATTTTTTCATAGTAAGTAAATACTCCAAGAAATATATTAATATTTTTTTTTCATTTTTTTTGATTCTTTAATTTACATTATTAAGTAAATTTTCACGCAAACAGGAAGAAAAAAGATTTTCGCTTCTTGAAAATGTAACAAATGATAACAGAGCTTATTTTCAAATTAAATTTTCTCGGTGTACTTCTGCTTTTTGTGTTTACAATAGCATAAAAATAAGAATGTGAGTATGTGTGGCTTAGAAAAGAAATAAAATATATATTTACTGAAAAAACATGACTTTTACGGAGTATGTCTGTACAAAAAATATGTATTTGAAATGAAAAACATTTACTCGATACGCTTTTCGGCGGCTTTTTAAACTCACCAGATGAAGACGTTGCAGATAAATTGAACCAATCGGTTATTTGATGAAATAACAATATAGCTTAATATTAAATAAATTACGGGCGCGGAAAATAAATTAATATATATATTTATAGTTTTTTTAATTACAACAACAAATAAGTGTCAGCGCACTGCCATTATACTTTTAAATAATTATCGCATAAAGAACTTTCAATGCCTTATATCCCAAATGTTCTTTTTAACTCTTTTAGCTTCTGAGGTCCGATCTGTCGGTTCGCTGATATTGCACTGGAAATCTTCACATACCTGATTAGCGCAAATTTGTATTTATCATCAAAAATAAGCGTATTTATAAAAATGTCAGCAGGACACATAACCTAAAAACAACACGGTGATGTTTTTAGTAAATGTAGTAAAAATTTTGTTAACTTCCTCATCTAATATGAACAAGACATCATTGATCTATGATTTAAGATACAGTATTGTTGTAACAGGGTTGTTTTATAGCAATATAATTGTAATTTACGATTACAAAAAATTTATCTGAGCGACTAGTATTGATGTGGTGTAAGTCCTTTTTCCTCGCCGCAAATTTCAAAGTCCCTCTTTTTTTCAAACTTAAAATCCAAATATTGATACTAATTAGGCATTTACAGCTTACATCCTTTTGATATAACGTGTATTAAGTTGTATATATTGTCATTATAGAAAAAAAGCTATTTTGAAAAAACTGAGGGTTATGTCCTTTTTCCTTTCTACAGTCGAATTATTAATACAAGTAACTTTTAATGTGTCAATTTATTGGTGGAAAGGTGAATCCGGTCATGAACATTATAAACATGTGGAAATAGTAAAAACAAATTGTGTTTTATTTTTAAAATATACAAGTCAATTTTATGAATTAAAAATCTATGATTTCTTTTTTCATTAAATCAAAAAGCTTTTGCGATTCATTTTAACACATTATCAGCGCTTTGAGGTTAAATGGTTAAAGTACTAGCATTTCATATTTGATTAAGCCAGGAATCAAAAATTAGAACTTATCGCTAAAAGCTAACATAAGCTTATCGGCTATGTTTTTTTTTGATAACACATTTTCAAAAATAAAAATATCATTTCGAGCCATTACCGATTGGGAAAAGTTTTACAGTATTTGCACATATTACAGTAATGTATCAGAAAATTTTTAAAGAAGTTCGTTATTTATGTACGACTCCCGAAATTTATTCAAGAAAATTTTTTAGTTTTTTTATACGTCTATATCAATTTAAAAAATGTAGGCACATTGTTTTCTTTTGAGTTTAAGCGTTCAATCATATAAATAGATAATATAAATGATCTAATTCAGAGTTTACCAAAATTCCCTGAGATGACACTCCTCATATATTTTGTAGGGTGAGTAAGTAATAGGTACTTATTGAATAAAATTAAAATGTACACATTTAAATATTGATTATTTGTATTTTAAACACAAAAATACAAATGAATAAAGTTCTTAATAACTCCGGTGATGTTGAGTCCTTGAATTACAAATCTTCTCGATATCTTCAGGCACATTATTAGAAAGATGAATTGTTACATCTGTTGTGACGTCGAGCCTGTTTCTTCGTTTCAACCCAATAAGGGAGAGTTGTTTCTCATACATACATTGTAGTAAACAATAATAGCTTGTTTCAACAAACTGGAGCACTATTCTAATAAATTCGCCACAGAAAACCCCTTTTTTTTCTTAAATTTTAGACATATCACCAGAAGTACTTAGTTATAAAACGATTTCAGGTTTCGCAGAACTCATATTCAAGTTCTGCGGAACAGTTTGGGAAACTCTGGTCTAGTGGAATAGTTATGCAAGACGGTCTTTATTACAATCTTGTCAGTTGGGAATGACGTAAAGGAAAATAATCTTAACAAAATCCAAATAAACGACGCTATCATCACTGAAGATACGTAAAACCTTCTCCTGCAATGAGACGTATTTACATGGATTATGACGAGTCTTTCGAAAGATGGATATATCAACTTTGGGGTGTTCCGATAACAATTTACCGATAATATCCACGTAAGTAACGGATATGGTCCAATATACGGGTGGATAAAAAAGTCGAATACAGAAGAATGATTGTGCTGCAATAAGCTTTGTAAAAGTGAACACAATTTGTTTTGTACCACTTCCACATTTGATCAGGTCTAATTTCAGTCGTAGGGAGCATTATAAAATGATCATCTGATCATTATCATCAGTTGATAATGTTCACGATAAGCCAATACGATCATGGTTATTATACAAATTTAGAAGTATTAAAAAACAAATTGTGTTTTATTTTTAACATATAATGCCTTTCCACCAAAAATTCACACCATAAAAGCAAATAGTTCTAATAAGTTAATAAATAGGTGCTGGATGCAAAGCCCATCTGTTTTCTAGGAAGTAAAGATAGTTAAAGAATTCTAAAAAATACGAATGATTTCCTATGCCAAACGTGATGTTCAGGGTGTATTCGCTTTTTTCAATGTAACTAGATATTTCATGAAACAGCAAACTACCCTGTAACGGTAACCTAATATACTCACTTCGTGCTAGGTACATGTCGTGACACCACATCGGATATATTTGCGGTTTACCAGCTTTGATATACGATTGCGATCCTCTGGTGTGTTCTGTAAAATGCAAAAACTGTGTTACGTTTCAGGAGCACATATGTCATAAAAATATACGACTTTTGGGCTCGGTATATAAGTCACAAAAAAACAAGCCAAATCACTATGAAGCCGTGAATAAAGCCATCGAATAGAGTATCAAATACGTTTACAAATGCAGCAAATGTACACTAGCCGCTAGTTTTAATAGAGAACGACTGACAACAGATTTTATTAAATAAATACCAATAAAATATCATTACACCTTTTTTTAAATGCTGTTAGCTGTCTAAGTTACCAGAGAATTATTCGTCTCAAAGACTGAATATCTTTTTAACGTAGGTGATTATTACTGTGCACAGAACAAAACATCAATAATTTCCAGAAGTCACATTGTTAATTGATTTACTGTTTATTGAACAATAATTAATTACAGCAGTGAAGCAGCGTCTAGACTGTGGTAGATAGGTATTAAAATTAACTGTAAAAACGTATTGTAATTAAAAAATTATAATTTCTTTGTTGATTTTGAGTAAAAGCAGCTTTATATCTTTCTGCTAGATGATTTTTGATTTAGTCCTGTAATCGAGTGATAGAAGTCGTGTACGGCGGTTATAATATCCCAATCACTGACAGACCCTTTCATATATTAATTTTTAATAAATTTATGGATTTGTGTTCAAGGAAATAGAAAATACCACTCACACGATCATAAAAACTTGACATAGAATACCGAACAGCCAATATCTAGTCCTGTACTAGCAGCATCTTTCTACTATTACTCTCTCCTAAAAAATAAAGTTGAACAATTGTATAACAAACACTCCACACAGAAAATACCTACAAAAAAACTGTATGTTCTAATATTCCGATAGAACATGGTAAAAAGATTAAAAAAAGTTTATTAACTGTTCCATGAAAAAAAAACATCGAAATATCACAAAAAATGTATCTGTTGTCACCTTGAATGACAAAAAAACATGTAAGCCCCTTTTACACAATGGCTTCGGTGCGATGTAACCAATAAATTACACAAAACATGAAAACAATCTTCAGGGCATATTTTGCTACTTTCAATTTAGACTATAGACATTGAATAAATGTTTTTTCTTTACGATGTGCCTTTAATAACCGATGGAAATATTTTGGGAATTCTAACTCTACTCAAAAATTTATTTGGTAAAAAAGGTTGGCCATACAAGAACAATAGTTTGAGAATCTCCGATTTATCTTTTAGATGTATGTGGAAAAACATATTGAACGTGTCTTCAAAATTACACTGCAATACGTTTATTGGTTTAGGAGTTATTAGAACTTTAATGAGTACATATTTTTTCTCTATTTTTTACGAAGTCAGCCCGGACTCCTGGTAATGTTCCATGTGAAATATGCAGACTGTAATGTTTTAATATATTTCACATCAATCGATGTTGATTTTGTGATAAACAACGTTTTATAATATTGACTGAGAAAAGTGATAAACAAAAAAGATTATAAAGATATTTTTGACAGAAAATTTCTGTCATAAGTCGTCAAAGCTTGTAGCTTTTCTGTTTTGAAATCCTCAGCGGATTTTCGCTATTTCTGTTAACGCCGTTCGTTACAGTCCGTTAGGAAGGTTTACATTAAGGAACGGTCGAATTTTTCGGAAATGAGGTTTTTTATACCCTTCAACCTTCAACACTTTCCGCTTGCGAGTTTTTCTGATGCTGTCATCCCCGGTACTGAAATGTTTTTCTCAAAATAAAGCAAAGTTAATATTGGGAGAAATTTTCGAATATCTTGATGGTTGGGACTTTGGGAATATTTTGAAAATTCAGTACGTCAAAATGCCATTCGTATATCAAAATATCTTGGTTACTTAAGCATAGAGTTACTTACAGTATGATTCAGCTTTAATAATGATCGATTTAAAATCACAAGCTTTCCTTTTTATTGCAGTGAAGGTTTATTCTTTCTGAAAAAAATTATTCAAAAATCTTACCCAATATTTTATAAATACGTACCTTAAATTTTTTGAGTGATATCAGATGTCTTCAAATAATTAAACAATATTATATTTGAGTAATATGTATATAGTAAGATTTAATTCTTAACGCCAGATAAACAAAACGACTAATAAATGATGTAATATCGAAGTGGTTTCTTAAACAGTTTTATTATTATTAAATTATAAAAAAAATGTATGAATCAAGAAGTTTTGCATGGCACATCCATGATATGATATTCAAATCTTATTAAAAGGTATCTTTGCTTAATAAAATCTTCCTAATTAAATTTAATGATGTCGTAAAGAAAATAAACATTCATTAAATCATAAAAACAATCGTCTTTTGACAGCCTCCAAATAAATCAAACGGAGAAAATACCGTTCTTAGAATTCAAACGATTAAATGAAGAGATCTTTTCCAAAAACAAAATTAAATTCCCTTTGAATTGAATTACTCAAAATTCAACGGAAAATGTGTTAATTTTAAGAAATTTACCTTAAGTCTGTTTTTATTTATTATTTTGTGGAATAAACAGCAGTTAAGTGATTTTAGATAAATTAATGACTGTTTTTGAAAATACGAAATCCAATCCAGTCGAATTTGTTGTTGATCTAATTTATATATGAATATTTACTACGCTTTGTAAACTCAGCGTGCTTCCATGGTTTTCAATTAGATATTTATTTGCCATAGGGCATGGGTTCTCAAAAGAAATAAATAAACATATAGTAATTAGGACCGTGTAGACTTTCAAACAAACACATGTGCTTAACAAAATGCTTTTCTTAGAGAGAAGGAAGTTATCAGCTATGTATTTTTATTGCCCACATTTTTGTTTGAAATGTTCATCTTTTGTATTTAATTGAAAAACTGGTATCATTTAAAATTATTTCCTATGTAATTGGAATTGCCTTACAAATACAAAGATATACTTTGCATTTGAAATGGGCAACTAATTATTTGGTCAGTATCTAATTCAATTAACGGTCAGTAAATATTAAAGAAACGGTCAGTAACAAATGCATAAAACGGTCAGTAGAAAAATAAAAATGGTAAATAAATATTAAAATAAGGTTAGGTTAGGTTAGGTTAACTAAGTAAAAAAGGTAAAATAATAAATTAGGTTTAATTTAATAACTGACATTTTATATAAATTACTGACCTTTTATTTTATTAACTGACCACGTGTATACTGACTATTTATCAAATTAATTACTGACCTTTTTGATTAATTATTAACCAAAAAATTCAGGCCTTTCAAACATTTTACAATTGACACATGCAACATTAATACTTGGTATACAAACGTACGTTTTCAATAAATCATTATTTCTTTAAAATAAGATACTTTTATGAAAAAATGTTGGCTATTTTTATTGTTTTCCTTTACAACATAATATTCACCGTAAAAAAAACAAAAATCCACTAATGTATTATTTCTGTTGATTCCATACTAAATTTTAGGTGAAAATTGGCTAGCCATTCCATTACAAGCACCTGTGAGCGATTTAATTAGAATTTATGTTGCGCACATGTTCATAAAAAGCTACCGGAACGAGCTTTTAACCTAGTTAGCCTAGTCTTAACGGCGTGAATTAGTTAAACTATTTCTGTTGTGTTATTTATTGAATATCATTATTTTTTATTATAGTGTTGCAATGATTATTTTTATTTGAAAGTTTTGCAATTTGCTTCAAGCTGTAAAAGGGAAAGTTTTATTCTTTCATTGTTTTTTTTCTGATATTGACTCTAATTGTAATCTTTATAATGTCGACTGTTTCTTACAATTCTAGTTGATCAACAAGCTTTCTTAATGCAGTAGCAATACATTATTAATGTAGCTAATTATTTCAAACGAATCTTTCAAGCGTCATCTTTGAAATAAAGTAATTAAAAAACGGTTGTAAACATCATGAACACTCACGTGGATCATATTATCGTTTAAAAATCTGTACAAACTGCATGGTATTTAGACCAAGGATTACAGATCATATTTAATAAGCTGTCATATAATTGTTTTTTGGGTAGTCTCATGTTTATATGTTTCTCAATATTGCTTTAATTTATTTTAGACGAATTCAATTTCTATATATATTAAATGGAAGTTAAATTTACTGTAAGTAAATATGATATTCATAAATCACGCCTCTAATAATGTCACTGGCGGTAGTTTAGACATGCGGTGAAGATCCTGCAGACTTTGACTAAATCAAAATTGCTTCCCTGCGTTTACAAAACAATAAAGAAACATTGAGATGAATTTTTCTTAAATACGGTGTTATTTGATTTAAGATATATGAATGCGGACTTCCGACAGGAAAAGGTTTGCCACTCGTGGTTTAGACAGTGAAAATAGCTATTTATCTGTCATCTCAAATATTTTCACCTAGTAAATAGACAAATCATCTGCTATAAACAAATTAGATCATTAAAATTGATAACGTTGTTATGTTACTGGCTTTATCACTAACGTGACGCATTTCGCCTCTTTAAGAATCATCTTCAATTTTAATTTTATATTAAAAATGAATTTCCACAAAAACACCGCCGAATCCATAGAAAATATGCATTAGATCATTGGTTTGAATGAGTATTGTGAGGAAAGACTAATAAAGGAAGCGCAATACAAGATATTTTTTTTTAGTACTACCTTAATATTTAAATTACAAATAGGAAAGCGTAATTCAAAGTATTCTTCTTTGTTATAAGTTTTCTTTTGTGTGAAGAAGTTTATAACAAACTTTAGCATCATTATAAGAATCAAGTTCACTAATAAATTGAAACCAAACTTGACCCGTAATTGTTTTCATCTGGAAAAGGTTGTAACCAACAAAATGGTCATAGTTGACTTTTACGTAAGTTCCAGTGAAAAAATCAACATAAACCACACAATACTATTATAATTGTAAAATCACTGGTATTTCTAAAAGAAGTTGAAAAGCGGCAATTCGTCACTCTGTTAATATGGTGTTTACAAAATAAGGATTAGGGCGATTCCCGAAATTTTAACTCAGGTATCAGTGTGGCTCTCAGACGTATAATATCTCTTACCTCGTATATAATATTTGTCGCATTTGTATCTTCTATATAAACGTTAGACACTGTTTACTGTCTCTCAGTTCGAGTCCATTCGTGTGCTTGAATGCCTGAAGATGCCGAAAGGCGAAACCCGGGTCGTTAGTGACAAAATACATGGAAGTGTACAAAATCTCAATAATCCAAATTTGATAAACCATTTTGTTGGTTACAATCTTTTTCAACAGACCCTATCAATCACAAAAACTATTTTTCTATGAGAACTGCTAGTTATTCAGTTGCTCAATCTCTGTTTTTCAGAGAGAGTAGTAATATAAGGATAAGGCTACGACAGAGTTCTCGGTCACCCATCTGATTCTAAAACAAGGCGTAGCGAGAGCGATTATCTAACTACTAGTCTCGTCTTAGCCCCATACTTATTTTATGTTCAATAGTAATAAATATTATAAAGAAATCATGCTGTATAATCTAGCAAAATATTACAATTCATCTACCTAATATAAATACTCAAATTAAATGATAATTTAAAATATTCGATCGAAATCGTACACATTTCATAAATTGTATAAATCTACTACTAACTGTTAACATTTTCTTATGTGCAATTTTCTGTAATGTAAAATCTATCAGAGTTGTTAAATAAAGCTAAAATTGGGACTGCACTGAAACGAATCATATTACTGATATATTCTAGCGATGTTTATGTTAAACTTCATAAACACAGTCCAGGTGATTCATAGCAGTCAATTAAATGATATTAACACAAAAAAAATATATTTATAATCAAACATATCGATGAGAACTTCCCAAACCATGGGCTGTAGAGCTTCTGCGGAGGTGGCCACAAAATGCACCAGTAGAGCTACAAGTATGCATTTTTTTTTCCTTTTACATATAGTCATACAAGAATTGGTTTGAACCATGTTATTCAACTGGTTTTATCACTAACGTGACGCATTTCGTCCCTTTAAAAAGCACCTTCAGACTAACCGTATCGCAAGGTTATTTATTTCAAAGTTTAACAATGATTCTAATTTTTACATTAAAAATAAAAGGTAGGTTGGGTTTGACTCCATTCTACTGAACGTAGGAACGGGAGTACGACACAAACACTGATGGATTAATTACCATAACACTACTTATTACAAATCAATAACCAGTGCTTGGAGGTGAAAATCCCAAGGAAAATAAATTTAATAGTGGTGAGCCGTCTGTTTTTCAAACAAAATCTGGTGATAACGTTGAAATATTGTATCCCGTTATAAATATTAACCAAATCGACAATCCAATCCAATCAATTCTGCTAATATGAATATGATTTTATGTATGCAATACAACATTTCAACATTAAAAGTAGATTTTCTTTGAACAGATAAAAATTACTTTTTTCAAACCAACTCTTATAATATATGACGATTTGTTGAATTATTATTCTTTATCTAAAAACACATTATTCTGATTTTATTAAATTTTTGTCTTTGAGTCAATTTTTGAATGCAAGCGTACGTATATTTTTTACAATTTATATATTATCAAATAAAGCTTTTGAAAACTAAATTAATTTAATTTTCGGGGAAGAGGGGCGTGGTCAATTTATTGCAAATTTTGTGGTCCGTGAAATTAAAAAGTTTGGAAAGCAATGATGTAGATAATCAAAATGTATCTTATTTTCTCCAAAATAAAATTGTAAGTTGTCACCTAATGTAACTTATTTGTTATTAGAATACCCAACATAAATTTCCAAGCCACATGTCTAAGAGACCCATATCTCTTTGTTTATTGATATGCCTACTGCGATACAATCTACCCACTGCGTTCTGAGAACCGTTATATTAGTTTGAGTGTCACGCACGTGTAATGTTGATTACTTATATCATTACTTATAACATATTATTCACTATAAAACAAAATCATGCTACATATCAAATGGTATCGTTTGAGTTTTGTTATTTGTAAATGAATTTAACTTTGTATTGATGGGCGACACTAATTTTCTGGAACATATATTTAATTGTACAATTTGAAACATGTAAATGAAGTATTAGTTACACAACTAGTGAAATAACAATGTTTTTAATTTCAATTCCATATTAGAGCAATTCGCGCCCCTGATTTTAGACTATGACAAGTCAAAAAATGGCATTCTGTGATAATTGAATTTTAAGATTCAAACCCTCTCAACTAAGTATGAAAGAGTATGTAATAAGCCGATTTTCTTTCTCAATATGTACCAGAGTGTCTACTTTTGGATAAAATAATTTTTATATTGAAAATTTTGACGACAAATGTATTTTTAGTATTATTTTTGAAATGTCGTTGTCTAAAATTAAACTATTTTGACTATGCATACAATTTATTATTATTATAAACTAATAAGAAGCAACATAAACTTTCTTTATATATATGCATAACATGTAAAATAATAAACAACGTCTTAATAAAAAAATATTTTTATGCTATCTTCATATTAAACCTATTCTTTAAATCTTTTTGAGCACTATTAGTACTGGATGCTGCACAATTACGACGTTTTAGTTTATTGTCATTACTTTGTCTATTTCGGATCTAGGATAATTCAAAATGTCAGTCTAAAACTCAATAAAACTTACTAATATTATATAATTTAAGACATCGACTGAGGGAGGTTGATGGAATTTCAATATCAAATTTGAATTATTGAGAATTATTGAGAAAGGCGATTCTCGAAATTTTAACTCAGGTATCAGTGTGGATCCTAGACTTTTTTCCTAATATTTTACCTCGTAAATAATATTTGTCGTGTTTGTATCTTGTATATATACGTTAGACATTGTTGACTGTCTGTCAATTCGAGTCCATTCATGCGTTCGAATGCCTGAAAATGCCGAAAGACGAAACCCGGGTCGTTAGTGACAAAATACATAGAAGTGTACAAAACCTCAATAATTCAAATTTACTAATATTAGACTACAGCAACTCAAACTAGTATAGTATTTAAATACCACACACTACAATTTTTAAATATTTAAAACTATTCATTCTTCCGTTTTCACTTCCGTAGAATTCATTTAGACTTGTGATAGTGTTTGACCAGATAAATAATAATATTTTCAACCTTTCTTCATCATTAATTCAAAAAGTTTTGACTTGTAATAGTCTAAAACTAGGGGTGCGAATTGTAGGTGTCGATATGTTCTATACTGACCACTGTAAGATAAATATTATGTGTGGAAAAAGATATTTATTTAAGTGTTCATCCAGAGCATTAAAAATAATGTAGTATTTTATTCAAATCAGTAATACTAGCTTAATTTCCTTAGTTTTAGTTTACATAACTTGAACTTAATTTTTAAAATAACTGTATGTATTGTATTTCTCTAAAGTGATTCTAATTTGAAATTAATTGATTTAACCAACCAAACTTAGCGAATTATTTTCAAAAAGGATAGGATCACAAAGATAACGCATATTCATAAATAGTCATAAAATATAGCATACCGTAGACGCAGGATCGTTAACTATCTGGGTAGCGCTACGAAGCTCACAATCAGTATAAATTTGAAGGTTTCATTTATTAACCTACTTCCGTTAATCTAGTGATAGCCGTACCACGATACAGCCTGTGGTGTTTTACAAGCTGATCTATTAAAGCTCTACCAATGGCGTATTTCTCGTAGGTAGAGGGATTCCGAGAAGTAATTCAAAGATTACTTAAACTTCTCTTCAAAGGAAGTTAGCCGGTTGTTATCCTTTTGGTATGGGCAACCAACAAAAGGGTCAAATAGTAGTGAATTTTAAAAACGTTCTTATGTAGTGTGCCACCAACACACCACAGTGATAAATAATTCCAGTAATATTTTATTTATAAGAGTGTATTTAGCGTACCTACCAATAATTAATTTTGCGTACCAATATTCTAGCAAAACATTAGCTATACCTTAAGATATACCCTTTATCTGCGTTTCATCTTAGCAAGTTAGACCGCATAATGGTGAGCTGTCATGTTTCATACGTTCATACATACATGGACGGCCAAGCGCACAAACGAATCTATCCTGAAAGAGCTTCAAATCTAGGATAGACTCTCTCGGCCATTGATACAAGACGCCTACTAGGCTTTTTTAGTCACATCGCGAGCAAGCCTACCGACAATTTTGAGAGACCACAGGAATGATCAATGGTAGAAACAGACAAAAAAGGATCCCAACTCGCTGGAGCAACCAAGTGAAGGATGACACAGGTCTTTCCTTACCGATGGATTTAAAGCCATGAAGTGCAGAAGCGATTGTCAAAGTAAATGGAGTTGCGGTAGGCGGAGGTCATGAACCTCATACGTCAGGAATATCATTAAGAAGAGGAATATGAGTCTCAGTTTGATGTATTAATAACAGTAATGATATTTCAAAATTTTAAATGTAAAATTTATTATTAACCTTATTCAATAGAGTTGAGTCGATTTGGTATTAAGATTCCTTATATTTCTCATTTTTTTAACTACTTAAAACCATGTTTTTATTTCGAAAAACTCTCAATTAAAATTACGTTTAAGATATATATTTATACATAGTATTATTTTTAAATTGGTCATATACCAATATGAACGAATTTCAAGAGGGGAACAATAACAAATGAAATTCGTTTGTAAATGTTTAATATTATTTGATCTAAGTTCTGAAACGTCTCCATTAATTCAAACAATAAAGTAACGTTGTGCATTTTTAATATTTTGAATAATTTTATGT
This sequence comes from Himalopsyche phryganea, assembly GCA_022494535.1. Lineage (NCBI taxonomy): Eukaryota > Metazoa > Arthropoda > Insecta > Trichoptera > Rhyacophilidae > Himalopsyche > Himalopsyche phryganea. The sequence goes on along the minus strand of JAGVSL010000125.1, from coordinate 2,432,657 downwards.
TTTCAGTTTTTCATTTGAAATAAAGTCGCACCCACTGAAAGCGCTGCATTATAAGTAAAATCGATCCTCTCAAAAGGTATTAAAAAGATCTATCGAAAAATATTCCCCCCCATTAATTTTATAACCATTAAAATAAGAAAGTCATTTTTTTTAACACGAGATCTAAAGATGTTTTTAATAGCGTTATATTCTTTGAATACCGATTAAAGATCTCAGATTTCAACATATCATTAACTTTCTAACATCAATCTTGCAAAATAAATTACTTTTATTTGTAAACGACAGTCATTGATGGATTAATATTTGCATAGAGAAGAAAATGTTGCCGGGGTAAATAAATTCTTTTGTTTCAGAGTGTTTTAATTTTCTTATTGAAACACCGTACACTAAATGTTTCGATAAAAATCAAAAAATAAATTGTGTATTTAACTCTATTTTTCCATATTTCTTAATACTATCAAATACATTTTAAATATAATATAATATCAAATACACTTCTAAAGAAAATTTAACCAGGGACATCTATGAATTTTTTTGTGAACATGTAAACATTTCCCAAGAACTTTAGTTTTATGTCAAGAGATGTCCATACGTCATATCAATTATATTTGTTTGAAAATTTTAGATTTGTTTTTAATTCTATTAATTAAATATTTTCTTTCAATCTAATCATTACTCGTTAATTATTGATAAAACAGCTTCTTTGTAAAAAGTACAGATGTCAGTACTTGAAGTCCTTAGTTTTTCATGAAATTAAATAAATCAACATTTACAAACAAATGCATATTATATTTAAGGTCAAACAATTAATAGATCATCATTATTTATGATAAAACAGAATTCAATCTTTTATTTAGAACTTGAGATATGAGTGTATGAAATTTAATTATCCATTTTATTACACTTTGAGGGTGTTGTCAACTGTCAATTCTTGGTACAAAAGCATTATGATATCATAAAGTGTGGAAGTAAATAAAACAAATTGTGTTTTATTGTTAAAACAGTAAATTAACTATAAGAAAACATTTTTGTACAGCATTTTATCATTCCATAAAAATTATATACCTGCTAAACTTGACAAAATGCATAGAGTAGAGCAGCTTTTGAAACTAGTATTCTAGCGTGACCTCTGTTGGGATTTCATGTAGATGAATATCCTATTTTTAACTCTGTATAGGCGACTGCCATCTATTATTTGGTAGCAAAAGCGAGACACTTTCCGTTACTAGCGACACTGCATCGAAAATGAGCTTGTAACCCCGATATAACCAATTATAAAATTAATGTCAAGAATTATTATCAAAATTTAAATGTTTAATGTTTTTAATACTAAACTATAAGATTGTATTAATGAAATAAAAACATTATTAGTAGTAAATTAGTAAGTAATTTCATTAGTTTGAATTCATGGATTTTCACTAATGAATAACAAATATCGTAAACAAAATATTGCCATGTTAAATCTCTTGAAATTATTTTTCATATTTTTCCAATTAATCTTGATATTTGTAGAAAATTTTTAGATGTTGTTTATTTTGTTAGGAGTACAACTTTTTTAATTATTTTAATAATAAATTCAATTTAAATGTACATGACTTTTTTAAAGTAACAAGTCAATTTTATTCTTCTGTATTTATGTATGTATCTCTCTCTATTTTTTATGTACCTTATCTGTGGATGTATCTCTATCTCTATAACACAACATCACATGTGTATAAGTAAACACGATAGAAAAACAAATGCGAGCATGCTCTTATATCTCGCTTGCACGCTTCACTTTACATATGATTGACCGAGAGAGAGTGAAATTCACAACACGCGTTCTCAGTTAAATAGTACCGTGAGTCTAAAACTGTCATTTCTGATTTATGGGTATGATTCTATTTTTATAAAGTATAATATTTTCACAATCAATTAAATTGACCACATTGCAAACAACATATTTATGTATCTCCATTTTTATTTATTTTAAAGAAAACTATAACAGTTGTGAAGGGATCATGTTTGTCAATAAAAAGCAATTAGGTATACATTCATACATGTTTTGTGTACAGTATATATTTTTAAAAACTTCAATTGACGTTCCTTGAAAATGGCAAATTTACTGCGGGTTGCGAATTTTTTTAAAGAAGGTTAATGACAAACAAAAATCCTTTGAATTGCATGACGGATACATAATAATTTATTACTAGATTACTGATTAATCAAAAAAAAAATACAGTTGACAAGAAGTTGAATCCCAGTTTTGCAGCTGAACATTTCACTTAACACATTGAATCCCGGAGCTGTGTGTTCACGTGATACAACAACCATCGTTTGAGTCCCGGAACCGTGTTTTCACTTGATAGATCAGCCTATCAAAAACAACTGTATTTGAGTCATCAAGCGATACTTATTACAATGAAATTCAGGTTTTAATTATAGTCAAGACTTAAAACTTTCCAAAACAGTCATCTAATTTGTGTTATTGCCAAAATAAGTTTTGATTTTATCGACTTAAAATCTCAATCGAATTTCAGTTTTTGTATTCCCCATTCGGGAGACGATATAACAGTGAAACCGAGTCTACCCGAGCTAGAGTTTTTCAAGATCTACAAGACGGGTTGTCGGGAAATATGTCTAAGCACATATTGATACCGATACAGTCAACAGAAAAAAATAAGCCCTGTAGAACATGCAAGGTGTGTGCAAAGCAGAAGAAAATTAGTGAGACTCGGTACATGTGTAAACATTGTCACGTGGCTCTTCACAAAGGGAAATGTTGGCAATTTCATCATACAAAAATTAAATATTAAAATATTTTAAACAATTCCAAAAAGTTTCATTTTGATTTCATCGAGTAATTCCATAGTTATAACACTTTTAATAAACGCTTAATAAAAACGATATTTCTTCAACAATTTGCAGGGCACAGGGGTTGGTCTTACTTGATTTTGGCCGGAACTGATAGCGTTAATTGAAAAAGTCCTGCATTTATTAGGTCAGTAACTATTTTTCAATTTTTGGTCAGTTAGAAATAATAAATGGTCAGTTAGTAATTACGTTTGGTCAATAAATACTTACTTTTAAGGTGTTAACTGTCAATTCTTGGTGGAAAGACATTATATTTTAAAAAATAAAACACAATTCATTTTTACTACTTCCCATATTTCATTAACCGGACCACGTGTACACTGACAATTTTGATTATTTACCGACCATTTACTATTTCTTACTGACCAAAAATTTTAATAGTTATTGACCACAAATATAAACCACAATATCAACCTTTGTATTTTCTTCACAAAAGGAAATATATTATATTAACTACTTTAGTTGAAAATATCATAACGTATAGTTTTCAATTATTTTTTGTGTTAAAAATAGGTTAGCTTTTTTTGTTTTTTATTCATTGTTTAATAATTAATTTTTTGTTAAATAAAAAAATCTTCGACGCCTTTATAAAAGTACTTGATTTTAACCCCATCAGTTTTAAGCAGGTTATAAGTAAAACTACACTAGTTCCACTAATGATTGTACGCCGTAGCACTGAGGAGAGGTGCTATTACCCCGCACGTCCCGGTAACGTTGTTGACGACAATGCACAGTTAATGAGAGAGTGGGCGCTCGTCAAAGCATCGCAAGAACGGGCGTCCTTTTCAGAACGACGTCGTTTAACTTATGTTTCGAAATAAAAGGTGACGTCATATTTTGAAGGCTGGCGAATCGTCACAAAGCCGGAAAAAGGCTTTTACTACTGTACGACCACACGGCCAGACCGTTTGATGAGAAGGTAACGTGACAGTTAAAAGAAAACTATTTCGTAAGCTTCGTGACAAATATCTGTTGAAATGTTTTCAAGGAAGAAAATCAGTACGCTTTTCCACTAAGAATTGACGAGTTATCACCTTAGAAAACTTTAAATTGACGATATAAACTATGATTTAAGGAAAGAATAAAAACAATTTTGGTTATGCATATAGTTGAGAAAAGGGCTTTCTTCCTAAAATCCCGTTCAATTAATCAATTTCGTAGTTCTGGAATTGTGTAAATATCAATTCCTGGATTCACAGTGAATGTTAAAAAATAATTTATATTTCAAACTGAATACCTCATAATTAACTACAACGTGTACTTCAGCTTGTTTATGGACATACTTTATTATCATACCTTCATAATTAATACATTTATGTATTGTGGTCTCCCCCCTTATTATATTTCGTAACGGGTTATAAATAATTGCACTTTATGTTAGATAGTATTCACTTGGTACACTGGAACTCTTATTTCGATAGTTTTCACTTTGGATTAGATAGTATTCATTTAGTACACTCAAACATTAATTTTAATAGTTCCCACTTAGTCTCGGATTCTTTTAACAAATTGAGCTAAGTTGTAGTAAGTTATGTTAGAGTTGGTGTGGTTTGGTTTGTGTATTGTATTCTAATGCGTAGAGGAAAGACAATATAGGCGGCCTAATATGGCGTAGAAGAATAAGTGACATTTCATTACAGCTTCGTGCAACTTTCGATTTTGAAGTGTGAGTGTTTATTGATATTCAGCGAAAACTATTTTATCTATGTGAAAATATTTTTTCGTAAGTGTTCTATATCTTTAGTATTAAAATATATTTTATTATGTGGGATCACTTTATTTTTAGTGAAAGAATTTGTTTTTTGTGGAATGTATTTGTTTTTTATAAATGAAAACTATTTTCATGAAAGTGAATATGATCAAAACAAAAGTGCATTTAATTGTAAGTCTTTTCTAACTGCCGTAGACAATGCATTATACTGTTTTTTTAAACTTTATTTTTTAAAATATCAGTTTCAACTTTCATCATTAAACAAAATATTCTCAATAAAGGACCAAAAAATCTATAAAATCGTGTATTATCTTCATTCCAATTGAAGCAATAATTTACTCAAATTTAATTTTGAAAAAGCAATTGAATCCTAACAAAGATTCAGGATTAAATGCCCTGTTCGAAATTTGGGAAATATAACGCTTTTTTCTCACCCATCTGGATCTTTAAACGACGGGTAGCGGATGCCATTAGCTAACCGTTGGTCCTACCCTAGTTCTGTACTCTTATCCTCTTACTCTTCGAAAATAGAGAGCAACTGAGTAACAAGCACTCGTCACAAAAAAACTACAATTGATATTAGCTCCATTAGGCGTGCATATGCTATACATTGGGAATGGGCATGGTTAAAAAAGTTATTTTAGTATCTACCTTATGATTATAATATCAAAAAATGTATCTGTTCAATTTAATCTAAGTGTGTATTGATTTAAATACTGTAGTGCTGAACGAAGTGTTTTACGAATAACAATATCGAGTACCTACAATGTGTACCTACTGTATTAAATATTCAGAAAATTTAGGAGTCAGCGTAAGAAGTCAGGCTATTTTAAGAAGGTCCTTGTGTCACGTTTTTGTTTGAAGAAGAGAGCTTACTATTTACTGTACTATGTACATATTTTAAACGCAAAAACATAAATGAATGAGTTTGTCTCGTTCTTTTTCTCCGACACTCTTGTCACGAAAAACTTTATGAATGTTGCATACTTCGAATTTAGTTTGTGATGTCAGTAGTGGTATATATGACAAATTGAACTTTTGAGAAAATTCATAAAAATATCGATTAAAAATAAATAGAGGTACAATTTTTTTCTTAACCCCTCCGAATTCATTGTGTAACAATGAGCTACTTCGATCTTTAAACCTCTAAATTATCTGTTAAATAAGTCGTACAAAAATTGAAATTCCCGTTTTTGTAAATAAAATAGTTCTACATATAATTAAAAATTAAAAATACAATATGCCCTACGTCTTCTTTGTATAATTATTGATAATTTGAAAACCTTGTCAATTTTACCATCGAAAAATACAAAATTATAGTACTATACTATTGTCGGCGTCCGTGGCGCAGTTGGTTTCGTCGCTGGCTACGGTTACGGTTGTCACGGGTTCAATTCCCGGTGCGGACAGCTTTCATAGATTGATCTTTCAATCGATTTATGGATTTCTGTTCGTAGTCTGAGTCCTCCCTCCCACCAATCCCATCCTCACGGGGCGTAACGAGAGCGATTAGCTAACTACTAGTCCTGTCCTAGCCCTATCCTTCTATCCCTACCCTCTTCGAAAAAGAAAAGAGAGGTTGAGCAACTGAGTGACAAGCAGTTCTCGTAGAAAAAAATCTGTCAAGATACCTCCATTAGAAGACCATATGCTCCACATTGTGAGCGGACATGGAAAAAAATATATTATAGTAACTATCCGAGATACATGACCGTATGCAAGTTTTGTTTTAATTGGCACAAAGACACGTCTCAAGCTTATTCTGCTATGAATAATTTCGATTCTTGCGTCTTTCAATAATTTCGCAGAGTTTGATATATATTTCAGGTTTTAAACACAAAATATGACCTAAATTAATTACTTAATACTACAGAAAGCCATATTTCGCTTTATAAATGCGTTTATCCGACAAAACCCGCACAGTAACGAAATGCGACTGCATTAGATCCTATAGGATTTTGTAAGCATGAAAACGGAAAGATGTAACATATTATTCGAATCAAAAACTTTTAGTAATCTGTATAGTTTGTCTGTTTAGTTTAATGCAATATGCAGTACCTCCATTTGACGTATGCAGTCATTGAATCCACTTTATTCGAGGAGTTTAATGTACTACGTCTTGAATCTAAAGATTAATCACGGATACTGGGTCTCACAATTTGAAGTTTCAAATCTATCAAAGCCTCAAAGTTAAATGGAATCGACCTGTTCTAATGGATTTGGACTGTAGCAAACAGATTTGCTCGTTTAGCATGTATGTAGGTACAATTCCATAATACACGATTAAAGTTATGGGTTTGTATTCACAAGAGCAATCCAGATTTTAATTAAAGTATGCCAAAGTAAAATTTTGATTTAACATACTTTTTTAGTCAAAGAATTATATTTTTTTCAATTGATTGTGATTCACAAGGAAAAGAGCAATTATTTATGTAATAACGCATCGAAATTTGGACAAATGAACTTCATTTTACACCAAAAATGGTAGAAACCTATTATTAGATTTTCATCGTATATCTGAAACATCAACTAGTGTATATTTAAAATTTAAAAAGTGGCATATCACATATATCTGTTCAGTTACGAATTATTATGCTTTAGTCATGGAGAAAAAAGTATTATCAATTGGAGTAGTTGTGGTCTGTTTTACGCTTAATTATGAGATTAAGGATTTATCTGGAAAATAGGGAATAAGGTAAGAAGATATCACGCATTAAAACGCTGTTCGATAATTGTATTCTAAGTCTCTTATGACAGTCACTAACATGATATAACATTATTCTACTTAATTTTAGAACCACTATGGACTGCTGGAGCACTGGAAAATTATGAATCAATATCAATTAAATAGAAATATAATTGACATGCTGACAACCCAAATTAGTGTCGAAAAAATATTATAAACCTGTTATTTAGTGAAAATCATATTAAATATATTTAGGAATTCAATGTCAAATGTTGTATGATTAAAGAGATCTATCTTTAGGTATATTATGGTAGTTAAAGTGACGATTACGTGATCCGGAAACATGTCTTCAATTAAGGGTGCGGCGACAGAATGTAGGTCTTTTTCTATGGTTGTCCATTTATACCGCCATCGGGTGGTATTGTTTTCTGCATTAGTCATCACAATTGATGGCAGCTTTTCCCGGGCCTTCACCTTTATAATTACGTATGCAGAATTGACGTCATTTAGATCAGTGTTCTCAAAAATATTAAATGTACGATTTTTTCGCCTGTACGTTTACTCGTATTTTTAGTTATTGTTAAATAATAATAATTAATAGGATGATGTGACACGATGGTCACTGGTTTTCTCAGAATCGACAGTCATAAAGTTTTGCTCTTGGATGGTGAGCCCAGATACAAAACCCTACCTAAATGTATTTCCAAGATTTTCATATGTATATTTGTTAGTTACAGTTATTTCCATCTGTCACAATATAAGATTAAAAAAATATTACATAAAAAACCATTTGTATTTCAGTATTAGCGGTCCGCGAAAAATTTTTCCTTTTTTTTACCGGTCTGCAGGTAAAAAGGTTGGGGAACACTGATCTAGACTGATTACTTCCCACAGATTCTGCATCAGTCGTAACTTAAATTTGCTGACCCCTTTGCAAGAGCGTTAACCTCTATAACTATTATACGAAATTTACATTGTCTATATTGATTACTCACCACATATATATTGTAAGTCTTGAGAAATATGTATTAAACAAGTTTGAGTACTGATATTTAATAAATATTTTTTTTTATTATTACAAGGTGAATCTTATGACCATTCATATTCTTTTAAGCCCTGCGCATTTTTAGTAAACATGGTGTAAAAAACAGCGTTGAAAAAGTAATTATTATTCTTTCCCTCTCAATGGCGATCAAATTGAGTCAATTCTAAGTACTTTAAAACGAAAACTCATACTTTTGAAGCATTCTGAAATGGGATTTATCTTGGTTTTGTTTATTTTTTTCTCATTCAAGAAATCTTAACAAATTCCTACTTCTAAATTAGGTCAAGTTATTCTTTATTAAGAATTTTAAAAACTTATTGTTTTTTTTCCATTAGAATGAGCACTTCATGGTAAAAAAAGTAGACTGAATGATTCAATTTTTTTTTTCCTACGACTGTTGAACAATTCTTAACGTTTCAATTACGTGGTTGAGTGTTGGAATCCTTGAATGAAAACTTTTATCCATTGATGTTTTAATCAAATTATAGATCTGTTTCCAATAGAATGGATATGTAGTTTTATGATTCTTTCCCTAGGCATTATTCTATCTTAAAAATCATTAATAGAGTAGGTGAATTCTAAGCATATTTATTGTCCTCGCCCAACTATTACTGTCCTTAGAAAGCGTTGTGTTCTTTTTTTTTAGATAACCTTTTCTCATAAAACACCTTAATGTTAAATGTCGATATGTTTCAAATTTGGCGTAAATGTTGGTAAAAATACCCCATCTAGAGAACGGTTATGTTCTTGAATGCTTGATAATGCAAGATTGTGAAACCAGGACCACAAAAAATATTGTAACAACGATAAATAATCAATCTTAATGTAACATTGAAACTCAATAAGAAGTCCTAAGATGTATTTTTTCTATGAATGTATATTTTTATTATTGTATAACTAACTTCCATGTTTAACCGCATAAATACCTGAACCTAAATTCAAATGTTACAGATTGGAATGAAATTTCGTATTTTACTTAAGTTATTACAAATATCTGTAGCCGAGTGGTAAATGTCATTGGTTTCGGTTGTGGTATTCATAAATTGATTTTTCAATATATTCCTGGAATTGCGTTTGAAGGCATGGATTTCTGTGATTCATTAATTCAACCCCGCGCCCATCCGATCTTAAAAACGGGGTGTAGCGAGAATGATTAGCTAACCACTAGTCTTGAACAAGCCCTGTCGTTGAACATTTTCTCTCTTTGAGAAGGGGAGGTTGAACCTGTGTTGAAAAAAGCAGTAACTCGACACTGAGAGCACATATATTATGAATACAACAAAATTAATTAAGGGTTTATATCTACCATTAAAAGAAAGTTAGTTGATGAAAAAAACTGAATACATAAATATTATGTAACGGTCAATATAGAGTAGGTTAGATAACGTATCTTCAAGTAAAATAAATACATTTCTTATGATATATAACAATACCAATAAAAATATAAAACATCTGCCTTCCCTCTTCCACATTTCCTTGAGCGGATGCTGTATAAGTCTCTGCAAGTAGATGCCTCTAATCTTTATTATATTTTTCTCATATTACATTACTTGAGTGAAATTCTTCGTTGTGGGTTGTGGCATCTGTCGTCGCTTAGCGAAGATATGAACCATTGACTGAGGAGAACAATAAAACTAAATTAAAAGATGGCGATGCAATAGGATTTCATGAATATATTTTGAATACGGAACAAAAGAGATTACGGAATGAGACGAACGTGTACAGAGACGTAGGTACAAATATATTCAGTAAAATAAAATAGTATTCAAATTTAATTTAATTTATCCTGCATGGATTGTTTAATTATTTTGATTGCTTAATGGTAACGCTTTAATATACCCTTCTGTATTTCTATGTCAGATCCATGATCAATGTTTGAAAGGATATTCAATCAATTTTTGAAACTGTATCCAAATGCATGAAACGCAGTTCGATTTTCGTAATTTTGAAAAAATAACGTAGTGGGACATTTATATTAATAGCCTAACAATATTTATTATGCTTTTATTTTACAATTCTTAATTTGCAGTCAAAGTTGTGTTCTACTAATTTTGGTTAAATAATTTTTGTTTAAATAGTCCAATATTTATAAAAGACGCATTTTGAAGAGACATGATAATAAAAAGTTAACCCATCCTTGTATTATAAGTTATATGTAAATTTTGGGATATATTATAATAATGTTTTCTTTTTAATATGCACTTAACGATGTGGGCTGTAGTGATTTATAAAAATGAGTTATCATAAAGAATCAAAGGAAATTAGCTATTGATGATGCGTCTCACATTGACTCTCACTATTCTATCTCCACAATTAATCTTTCTATGTTCGAAAAACATAGTTTCTTAACAAATAAAATGAGAATATGTGAATGACATGGGGTCAACTCTGAATGCAAACTCCGGTTGCTCGTGGAGTGCGAAACGCGCAATAAGAAACATAAATGTAATTCTTAACATTAATGTATGAATTGAAAAATACACCACTCTTTGCTGAAATAAACGCAAAAAAACACTAACATATATCAAATTTGGATTATTGAGATTTTGTACACTTCCATGTATTTTGTCACTAACGACCCGGGTTTCGCCTTTCGGCATCTTCAGGCATTCGAGCACACGAATGGACTCGAACGGAGCTCAGTACAAAATCTCAAAAATCCAAATTTGATATTGAAATTCCATCAAGCACCCTCAGTCGATGTCTTAAACTAACATATATATTTAAATGTAAACATTTTCTTTTATATATAATATATTGAATAAAAATTAACTTTAGTTATTCTGGGCACTTCACTGCAATTAAAATGGGATAATAGAAAGATAGCTGTGTCTACCGTAAAAAATACGCATTCAGCGGATAAAAGAAAAAAGTTTTCCTTTTTTATTTCGGTAAAGAAGAAATAAACGTTTTTGTTATTTCTGAGTACTTTTGCTCACGGCCACTTGGCCTAGCACTCTCAAAAACACTTAATGTCCACTAAATTAATAAGCAGAACACGCTTAACAATAAAAGTAAAATACGTATTTCACCTTTTAATTAATTGTTTATTTTTGATGTACTAAATTTTTAAATTAAGTTTTTAATTTAAATTTTCATTAATTTCTATATTATTATAATTTCTCACCGAGAAAATGTTTTTCTCTATCATTATCATCGCATAGTTTATATTATGTAAACAAATTGATACATTTAAACGAGCTGCGGACTTCAATCCCATTTTTTTAGATTCTTAGATTTCTTCAGGCCAGCTTTTCCCATATTTTTTTGGATCAGGTTCAGACTTTTGAAACTGTCTCTTCTGTTTCGCTTTTTATAGTGATGAAAATTTATTATCTCATTTATTATTGTGACGATTCAATACTTTTATAGAATTTCAGAATAACTTGGTCATTTATGCAAAATGTCATCCAAATGATTTGAACTATTTAAATGTCCGTATTTCAAATGTGTCCACTCTTTCTTTCAACGCCTTTTTTAAATTTAAAATTTGGTTAGACATGTTCATGCTTATTAGGCAATTTGATAAAAAAAGGAAACTTAGTTTGTAAATGTTGAAAATTTTATAGAAAGTTTTTTTTTCGTTTGTGGTCTTCAACTTTGAAACAATAAAAAAACAATAATAATATATGCCATATCGGCTTTGGAAAGGCAAAAGGGCGTAGCCCACACACAAAAAATATTGTGTATAGCCCACACAAAACGTGTATTAAATTGGATACGTACATTGTGATTATCGAAAAAATTTGTCTTTTTGCCTTTCTATAGTCGATATATTATATAAATATAGTGAATTCAATTTAATTTTGAAGTTATAAATAGTATTTTTAGGTTTTTATTACGTCTTCTTGCCTTTCTTCAGTCGATATAATATATTGTTGAATCATAGTACTGTCTTGAAATTTCTCTTCCAGATCTATCTATTATTTGTATTTTCAAAGGTCAGAGGTGGATAATTACATGTAGTGTGACGTTAAATTAACTTTGCCAATTGAACAAAGCGAATCGTTAATTTAAAATAACACAGGTAAGCCGACTCTGTGGTAAACAAAGTGATTTCTTACTTTGATAGGAAATCGAAATTCTCTATTTCACGAATTATACTAACTTGCCACGAGAATAAATACAAAATTCGTCTATTTGTTTCAATGTAATTACCAATATACGATGGTGAAGTAATTTTAATTATAAAACAGTTACATTTTTCAAATAAGTTTTCTTTCAGATAAAGTATAATATTACATTAAATGCTACGAGATTTCATCGATCTGTCTATTGATTTGATGTAATTGGCAATTAATTGATATAATTAAAGTAACTAAGTTTAAGTAACACAGTATTTTATTATTTAAAATATCGATCGTGTTTTTACAAATTTTGATATTACGTACATAGTCGTCTTAAGAAACTTATCGATCACAAACAATATACAATATGATTTAATTTTGAGTTACAAACAAACGAATTTTTACTCGATACATTGGTTCCAGAAATTGACGTTTAAAAAAATCATATTAAATTGGTTATAAAAAACAAATCGTGTGAAAAAAGAGTCAATAATATTTGAAAAACTAAAATTGGTTCTTAAAATGTATGCAAAAAAAGTCTTTTATTTACAAATCGTTGGCTTAACTACATTGTGGATCTACATTTCAGAAAAATTTTCAGGAGAGTTTTAAGCCTCAATACATTCAGTTTTAACCAACTTTATTTTTAAATTTAAATGAAATTAAGTCATTTTTCATTTAACAAATGTAAAATTTGTTGAATAAAATTTGTTACAAACGTAATTTATTGATTTTGAAAACTCTCCTAAACATTTTGACATCTTTTTGAAATGTAGATTCGAGTTTACTAGTTGAAATGTCGATATAAACCCCTATTTTCCTTAAAATGAAGATTTTTTGAAAATTTAAAAATTGCAAAATATTGCAAAATTTCCGCTGCTCCGTTTTACATGGAATATTTTAGACGCAGTTACCGTTTTAAAATAAACACACAAATTAAATCAGATAAAATTATATCAACTTTCATATTGCAGTCACTCACTGTTGTCACTTTCGGTGATGAAATACATTCGTTTTATGAAACGCTTTTAAAAGAACGAAAAATTAAAAGAAATAATCTCATATAAAAACGGAATGGTGCTATACAAAAAATCGTGTAAAAATAGTACAGGGTGTATTTTCAATTTCCGATATTAAAATAATCTCTAACAAGTATTTCTTGATAAAATAAATGCTGTAATAAAAAAAATACAAATCAGGAACAGCCTACATTTAAAAACAATCCAAAATAATGAGATATGTTATAATAACATATACTGTATTAAAGATAATTAAGCTTTCTAAAATACATACTGTTAGAGGAAACAATATTATTGAAGCATTAAGGCATTATAGGGTTAAGGGTAAGCCTTGGTGTGAGCTTCGATGGCAATAACACCTTCAGAAGGTTACGAAAACAACTGTGATGTATAGAATAGATAGAACAGAATATCATGGACGAAGTAATCTAAGTATTATAGTTTGGTTCATCAAAACAAGGAAGTGATTCCGGAAAGTTTCGAATAACGAAAGGTCAGGTGTGAAATTAATATAATTCGAAACGCTATGCCAAGCATAAATTAGAAATATTTTCTTTGAAAACTTCCACGGATTAATTAAAATTCCTTTCGCAGTATAATACCTACAAATTTTCATAAAAAATAATATTTTTAATATTCGCTAATAAAATTTTTGCTTGCGTTAATAAATACACATTCAAATATTTTTTTTCGTCCGTACTTAAAAAGATCGTGACCTTCGTAGTCTCAAAACAAGCGATCAGACGGCTGCAGGCTTATGTATGTCATGGCAAAGTCAACGAGATACAGTTTTTCTGTCGATGGTGCGATGTCGAAATAGCTATCGTATATATAAAACAATTCGTATGGAACTAAATACTTTGCCATATTTATGGTATTACCATGAAGTTAAACGTGATTACCAAGCAAAAAATACTACAATATTAATTTCTTTTAAGGTGTTAACTGTCAATTCTTGGTGGAAAGACATTATATTTTAAAAAATAAAACACAATTTATTTGTACTACTTCCACATATTTATAATGATCAGGACCGGTTTCGCTCATCGCGAGCAACAAACATAACAGGCTTATTTATATAAAATTCAGAGTAAAAATGAAGCTATATAAAACTGATGGTTCATGAACTGAGACAAGAAAATACTGATTAGCAAACAAATTATACATAAATCAAATGAAAGAATCTACAATTAAAATGTTATGGACCTCTTGCAAATCATTAAATACTAATCCGAAATCACACATATAGCTACATTAAAATTCCATTTAGCTGAACAAAATTTTTAATGACGTTACTAATATAATATACAATAATGAATCAGGAAAATTATAACAAAAAATTAGTGAACCATTTAAAAATAATCAAATATTAAGTATGTAATTAATATGAATAATAAACAGCCATCTTAAGTGGAGAAAGCAGAGCAGCTATGAGTATCCATTAAATTTTAATATCTGAAAAACAAAAATTACAGAGACAGAATCAATTCTTACAAGTTAAAAATAGGTTAAAGTTAAAAATGTAAGGTTATTTTTAACTTGTAAGAATTGATTCTGTCTCTTTAATTTTTGTTTTTCAGATATTAAAAATTTAATGGATACTCATAGCTGCTCTGCTTTCTCCACTTTAGAAGGCTGTTTATTATTCATATTAATTACATACTTAATATTTGATTATTTTTAAATGGTTCACTAATTTTTTGTTATAATTTTCCTGATTCATTATTGTATATTATATTAGTAACATCATTAAAAATTTTGTTCAGCTAAATGGACTTTTAATGTAGCTATATTTGTGATTTCGGATTAGTATTTAATGATTTGCAAGAGGTCCATAACTTTTTAATTGTAGACTATTTCATTTGATTTATGTATAATTTGTTTGCTAATTAGTATTTTCTTGTCTCAGTTCATGAACCATCAGTTTTATATAGCTTCATTTTTACACTCAATTTTATATAAATAAGCCTGTTATGTTTGTTGCTCGCGATGAGCGAAACCGGTCCTGATCATTATAAATATGTGAAAGTAGTACAAATGAATTGTGTTAACAATATTAATTGTTGAATGGTTACATGGACGTGAATTTTTGTGATGATTTCTATCGAAAAGATGACCTCTTGGTATTTTTGGAATTCCCCTAAGATTATCTGAAATGATATTAGACACCGCAGACTCCCCGATAACACATCAGATAGGAGACGAGCTATCTGGAAGCGGGTTATCGGGGTTACGATACTCATATAAAATCAGAGAATATGCATGCTGCGCAGTAGTAGTTTAACTTGTAATCAAGAAGCAGACGCTAATTAAAATGAAAAACGAGTGGTTGGCAATCGTGTTATTGCAAGGCATACTGTGTATTAAAAAGTATCTCTTTATAAACAATTTGCTGTAAAACCATATTTATCTTTTATCTTTTAAAAAATTTTCTTACTCATCAACTTTCCATGTAAAAATAAAACTCTGATTTAGAAAAGGTATTTCCTTTGTATGTCTTCTTACGTATTTTGGTTTCAATATTAATACTTCGATATCCAACGTTGAATCTCATATAATAATTAAACACATATTGATGACACTAAAAGACAAAGTTTTACATATGTGTGTTGTGTGTGTATTTGGAAAGGTTAAATACTGTGCCTTCTGGCATTTTCACCCTTTACTAACAGGTCTGCAAAAGTTTAACAACCCCATATATTTTAATTTAATGATGCTTAAATAATCATGGGATAAAATAAAGAGACAAAAGATAAAGTCTCTTTTTGTTCATTTGCGAGCTAAAAATTGCTATAAAAAAAACCGGTTCTGTAGCCGAGTAATTAACTCTCTTGAGCGTTGGTTATTTTTGAATGCGGCGTCCACTCGTTCAAATACTCAAAAAAACATCAGATCGAATCGATGTTCAGTAAATTTACGTATTTGTGTTCAAAGACATGAATGTTTGTGATTGAAATATTTTTTTCCCACTCATTCGATTCTTAACGGTTGTGTTAAGAGAGAGATAAGATAATCACTAGTACTTTTATAGCGCCATGATTCAGTCCTTGTAGAATTCAAAAAAAATAATTTGAATTACAATAAGTTTTCATTAAAACAACTTATTTAAGAAAAACACATCTAGGAGTTCACATACTTCGTTTATTGAAAGTTTTTTTTTTAAATAATATTATATTCGCAGATATAAGACTCGAAATGGTACTGGCTTAAAATGGTTCTGAACGATTCATTCAAATTGAATCAAATCTTAGTTGTTAACTCATTCTACCAATAATTAGTCCACCAATAAATACTTGAATAATAAAGCATACAGATTCTAATGCTTCTTAAAAGGTAAAATTTTTCAAGGCTTAACTAATAATGAGTATTTGTTATTAATATGGCATTTATGGAAAACATGGTTTATTGAAACTTTTAGTTAGTGACATCCAATAAATAACATTTAAGTGTCCGTCAAATATAAAATAATGATACATAAATAACCGTGTGCGAAAGAAAAAGGGAGTTAAATAGAGTTGACGGAAAAACGAGTTAAATATTCTAAAATAACTACACTAAATACATGCATAATATAATACAAAAAGGAAGAGTCGAATCAATGCTTTCCTTTTTGCACACAGATATTATATCATTTTATCAAACCTTATAGCACAAAAACATATAATATTTAAACGTTATTTGATTCAACATCAATCATGTAATTACAGTTTTTTTTATATTACAGATTAGTCCAATTGACATTGAAATAAATACAAAGGACAATTAAATATAATATTTTTATTTATATTTAATATCTTTTTGTATCTGTCTGAGACGATGACAATGAAATGAATGCAAGGTGAACTTTTGATTATTCAAAATATAAATTCCTAAATCAAACTATTTCTTCAATAATTAAAATAAATTCACATAGAATATTGCTCAATTAACAGCAAGGTATTGAGCATTTCAAAGATTTTAATAAAGTAAAAATAACCTCCCTCGCTAGAAAAAATTTCGATAGGGCCTCTAATTTCCCTTTTTATTTTCATGCCAAGAACTTAATTAAATCAACCGACCGCTTTGAGAAGCTTCATTATAATACAACAGCTTTTCAGAATACATAGAGCCTTAAAAAAGCCCAAAAATTCACTAGCTACAACTGCTGTGTGGCTACCTTTTTGAATTATTTCTTCCATAAAGAAAACGCTTTTTGATTTAACTTTGCATTTGGGTTTTTATTTTTTCTTTCTTGCCTACTTTAGATTTTTTCCGCTAAAACCAGGTGTGTAAAAAGTACACCTTTTATAACGTCTTCTATTATGAATGGGGATTTTTATTAATGCAAAAAGTATTCCATTTTGAATTGTGTACAATATTGAACAACATATATTATGTTATATTTATACATTCTTGAGTAAATATTGGTCTTATCTTTTGTATATATATATACACATAAGTATCAAATATGCGTTCTATAATAATAATAAATGTATATTTATAAAAAAAAAACAATCAATCACAAAAAAGCTTAAGACCAACACAAATTAAACTCATATAATATAAATAATGTTGTTTGAAACGCACAATTTTTTTAAGAGAACATAATATTATTATGTAGTGTTTTGAGAACAAAAGTAGAGAAATATATGAATAAGTAATAATAAATACAATTATTACTAAACCTTTTATCTAACATAAATTTAGTTTACAACTCCAATACAATGTTTTGTAATAATATTTTCAAAAAAATGTGCAATCATGTCCTTATCAATTATTTTCTTTTTTTCAGGTAAGTAACACCTTTTGAGAATTTTTCTAACATTATCTAACCACGGATAGTAAACGTATTATCGACGCTACAAATCTGGGTAAGTTTTTATTAATATAAAAATACTAGTCTTAATGTAGATGAAGGCTCCAAAGGCATTTGTTAACATCAATGCTTAAAATGTCTCCACTTATATATAAAACTGTATCCACTACTTTGTTGACTGTGTCAGTTTTAGCCATGTCACTCCTGGTTAATTTAAAGTAACTGATACCTATCTTTAAGCCGCTCGTAAACGAGAAACTTTTTACGGCAATATGCTGGAAAACATTTGTGGTTGTGTATAACACAGAAAAATACGGTACTATTGTCGCGAAATTGCCAACTGGCCCGACACTACTTACATATTCTGCAAGTATTGCTCAGTATTACCTATAATTGCCGGCAGCATGATTGGATGATATTTTGAATATCGAAAGCAATAAATATTCCGGCAATATTTCCAGGATAAATCTTTTTTTTTGAGATCTATCAGATTGATTAACTGTGTTGATAGTCGTCAGATGTATTCTCAATGTCAAGTGTTATTGTTATTATGATATTTGATTACATCTTTAATCATCTTACGTTCAATGTATGCTGTATGAACATAAAACTCTTTTATTAGTACTGTATTTTAGTATGTAGTTAGCTAAAGATTCTGTGTTCCGTTATTAAATTGTAATTCTTAAGAAAAGTGTTTAAAATTGTTTTATACAAAACGAAATATAAAATAGCTCTTAGCAATTTTATTAAATTAACATTATTTCATTTTAATATAATTTTAACGTCTTAAAAACAATTATTTATCTTAAGATGTACGTAATTTTAAGTGAATATTTCAGATGCCAATTGCAAGAAATAAAAACGTTAATGTACTTTAAATAAAACTTAAAAATACGGGACTGCAAACACTGCACTTAAATAGCGGGAAAACGTGAGCGCGCCAAATCAGAGTTTCATACACTGCGCAAAAAAATAACAGCTGTCAAATAAGCAACGAATGTCGGCCATTGTTATTTTAGCTCACTTTACGTATACGCACAAAATCATCGGCCATACTTTAGTAATGATGATGGTGGGTCATACTCTGACACACATTTCCCTGGCCACAATAATACTGCCGGAAAAGTTGCCGACTAATTGATTCAAAAATCTTGCTGGCCTTGCCAAATTTTTGATGCTCGTTTATAAGCGGCTTTAGAGTTGAAATATGTAAACGCACAATAAAAATATAAAAGAAGGATTAAGCCAATTTTTATTTTTTAATTTTTTCAATCATTTAATTTTACCAGGTTCTATAATATACGTGTGTTGTATTGTGAAACATTTTGCGCCCACGTTCATGTATCCCCCGCTTATCGTTGTGAGCAGAGACAGGCCGTTTATTGCCCACCTCTGAGTTTAGTTCAGGTTGGAAAGTAAAAGGTTTGCACGTTGGTACGTGATATAATTTACTATCGCCTAACTGCTAACAGGAAAATTTTTCCCAAAGCGCGTGAACGTGGAAACATAGTGGAGCGGAATTACTAAAATATTTATGTGAAAAACAATCATCAGTTGCAGTCTTAAATAAAAAAAATATGTATTCAATTTCTTTATAAAAAAATCAATCAAAGTAACGATTTTGACAGGACTTCAAATAAATTTTCAGAAGACATTTTTTATCGAGACAATGAACGCTACATTCAAACCTAGATTCCTTTAAATGGATCAAAAATATGATATTTCTTAAAGAATAATTTATGTAAGCGATGTGGCTTAGCACACTTTGAATCATTGGTCAGTGCACGCTTAGACGTTACAGCTGTGCGATCAAATAGTAATAGTGCGAAAAAAATTGGTTACTCGTAACCACTGTTGTAGAAATTGTTGAATGTTTGAATAACAATTTATATTTTTTATTTTGTTTAAATACAAAACAATTTGTTTGTACTACTTCCACATGTCTATAATGATCAGGACCGTTTTCACTCATCACGAGCATTATAAACTGAGCTTGTCATTATCAACATTATCATCAATTGGTAACGCTCGTGATGAGCCGAACCGTTCCTGATATTATAAACATTTGAAAGTAGTACAAACGAATTGCGTTTTATTTTTTTAAATATAATGCCTTTCACCAAGAATGGACAGTTTAAAAGTGATTAACAATTTATAGATTAGACAGGAAATTTTTGTCCGTTAAAAAGTATATACTTCTACTAGACGTAGAAACGAGATTTTTTCGACCAAATTTAATATTTTTATGTAAATGAGTTACGCTAGTATCATTAAGAAAATTAATACCATGTGGACACTGTAATGGAGGTAAATTGATAATACACATTTGAAGATTGATTATAATCAAAATGAAAGTCATATTCCTCTAGGAGCGTTTGCTTGTCAAAAAATAATGTTTCAAAATAGTAAAATGCCATGAACATATCTTAAATATATTTATACAGTCATGTGAAGTGCTTTTCCGTATGTTTAGTCGCTACAGACCATTATGTTTTTAGCCGAAGATGTTTAAGTAAAAATCCATATAGTTTATAGCAAAACACAGAAGCCATACATTGTGTTTCATAACGCAAAAAAAAACAGTTTGTAGTACTACCTAATTTATTTATGAGTTTTCACTGTGTTTTTGAATGAAATATCTAATGTATGAAAGAAAAATGACAAATTGTCGTAACTGACAGTTTTGTAAAAGAAAACAAACATCGACGACATCATGTATATTTTAAAAACAATCTCCATCAATACATTAAAATATATGGAGAAGGTTTCTGAGAACTAGTGGTAGTCTTAAGCTGAGTGGTTAAAGTGGTTGACTTTGATACCGGTGATCACAGGCTTAAATTCCACTGAGGTTTGATTTTTCAATCGATTTATGTATTTATATTTGAAGACATCGGTGTCTGTGGTATTTATAATTTCCTCCCACACATGAAATCATAAAAAAGAGCCCTATTTTTATTCTTGAGTATTTACTCACCTGGGAAAAAGATTCGTGCCAATGAGTAACAAGTATTTCTCGTACAAAAAATTCTGTTACCATAGCTCCAGTAAGAGTCCATAAACTCTACACTGGGAACAGACATGGTAAAAAATGGTGTCTTCCATTTTATATATAAAAAAAACAAACGATTAGTTCATTCTTTTATTCACAATAATTATTATTATAATACTATACTTCAAAATAATATGTCTGCAAATTTTTCTCACAACACGAAACCATACATGAAAATGAGTTAGTGATTTTCTGTATTCTACGTATTGCAATAAAAGATGTTTCAACTTTTACAGCTTATTCTAAACATGGCTTTAACCTTCAGCCAATCCAGTTTACACAAACTCAAAATAGTAACAATGCGGTCAGGAAACTTCAAGACAACGTAACCACAACAAAGTTAATTAACAATTGTTATTATTCAACATTTATATTAAATTGTTACGCCTGGCTAATTGGACATCTTTGTATTTTATTTATATAACACAGAAATCGCCTTACATACACATAGTTGGTTAGTATTTCTGCACTCTAATGATTGATGTTCCACCAAATGATCATATAGTCTTTGGTTCAAGTCATGGCGTTGTCAATATCAATTCTCAACATATTACATTATTAAAAGAATAGCGCTTGAAGGCTACTCTTCTTCATCAAGACATTTTATTCAATAAATTAATTACTTTGTATTCCATTAATGGTTTAAAAATTATTACGAAGTTCATAACTTTATTTTATTATTTTCCCATTTACTGTTTCTGATATAATTTTAAAATTGATTATATTTTTCTCTCACGATTGGCTTAATTTTAAATTTCAGGTAAGTAGTTATTGATTTGCAGGAGGTCCCTAACATTTTAATTTTGTATACGGATGTAATGATTTGTTTGATTATCTGCAAATTCTTGTCATAGTTATTGAACCAATTGCTATATATACCTTGTAATTTTTAAAACTTAACTTCATATAAATAGCCTTAGCAAGGTTTTTATTTTATCAGTTGATAATTCTCGTGATGAGTGAACCCAGTCCTCAATATAAAAATGTGGAAGCAGTACATGACAATTTGTGTCTTATTTTAAAAATAAAATAAATGAATGGTTAATGAAATGGTTTTCATTGTCATATTTATTAATAGGTATTTAAAAAATCTTTCTTGCTGTTTAATAATTTAACTATAAACTAACACAAAAAAGTTATCAAAACAATAGTGTTCTTCCCGCGGAATAATTTTTGTTAGATTTATATTACCATTTATTATAGTTAACTATACAAACACCAAAATCAAATACTCAATATTTTGAAAAACTAAACACTCAATTTGACAGCTGTTGTTAACGTCTTGTGGTAGCAGGCACACATATTATATTAGAGAAATAAATCGTGGACACTCCAGGGTGAGCGGTTTTTGAATACATCTGTATAAAAATAGTAATGCAAATGTGTAATATTTACCTATCTGAATTTATTTATTAAATATTTAATTATCGTTTTTTTTATTCGTCTTCTTCCTTCGCAAACCAATTTCAACGAAGTGTTTTTCTTTCATAGTCTGTGGTATTGCCTCAAGTGAGCACACTTGTAGATTTCTACAAAATTTCTCAGCAAATTACTCGGCTTAAATTACAAGCTACGTAGAAACAGATTGTATTTATATTATATAATAAATTGAAAAAAGAAGCTATGTCAATTATCTGACACAAAAAATACTACTTGGCAATTTAAAAGATTTCAAAAGGAGTCGCAAAATAAAATACAACTCAATAACGTAATATTTTAAATTAAATTTCCTAGATTTCCGATATCACGTTTTATTTTTAAACGAATTTAGTAAATTGGAAAATAAATGATTCGTTTTGATTAAATATAGTTTTTACTGAAACAGTACATTTTTAAATATTGTAAAACAAGAAACGATAAAAGAATCAGTTAAAATAAAATTATGGGGTGTTTAAAATATCTGAACTATGAACTAGTGATTGTACTTTCCAATTTAAAATACATTACGGTTGGCTTGCTGCTCTCTGTGCATTACAAAAGGTTTTTTTTTGTACATATCTGATTGCATTTTAGTTACATTTATAATTCAACTTGAACTTAACCGTTTTTCATCAACGCTTTCAAGATTATAATCTATATATATAAAAATGAATGTCTGTTTGTTGGTTTGTCCGGATCTTATAGGCTCCGATAACTAACTCTTCTCAACCGATCACAACGAAACTTTCAGGAAGGACTTATTGTGATCATGCCGGGAAATATTATATAAAATAAATGTTTGTTTATCCTTTACGCATTCCTTTACCATTCATACGATTTCAATGAAACTTCGGTGAGTTGTTGTGCACACACCCGTGAAGGGTTCTGAAGAAAAAACATTGAAAATCTAAAATTGAAAAAAAGAATCAAATATATACATACAGCGACATCTAGGAAAAACCTTCTGATTTATTCGTGTACACACCAGACGAAAAACAAAAATATTGTGTTGCAACAAGTGTGATATTGAAACTCGGGTTCGGGTCGGGCCAGACCTGAAGATGATGGGCTTGAACCGGGTAAGTCTATGAAATTTCAGCCTCTAATCCAAAAGCAGTTCAATAAACAGAATGGATGATAAATCATTTTACTACAAATTTAGATGAGGTTGGTGTTACTTACCAAGAAAAACTACTAGCACTTAAATATGAAGAAGAGAGTAAAAATAATTTCAGTAGTTTTAAAACCCAAAAACTACGGGAAAATAGAAAAATGACTGTTTTACATCTAAAAATGTGGAAAATGGTAAATGATGTATTGATACCTTTTCCTACCACTTACCTAGTAGTTCAGTTCAGGCTTCAGTGTGATTAATATTATTATTATCAAGCAAATAAATCGTTTACACATCACCCAAAGAGAAGACCTTTGTATGTTTTTATAGAAAATTGAACCAGACATTCAATATTTAGTCTCACAGCATAAGGTTCAAATTTCTTATTAACCATTAAATATAATTTCAAAAATGATAATTAATGTAATTCTTGATTTTCAATTCACACAATTTATTTTTTCGGTTATCAAGTAAACAATTAAATATAAAGTCATTATTAATAAACCTGGAGCATCGTAACCTTGACAACGGTTTGAAGCCGAAATGGCTCTGAACCAATTCTTGTAATTCTTATGGAACTAAATAGTTTTATATGTCTACTTTATTACAATGGAGTTCTTCCAGCTGAATAAAAAAATCAATCAATAAAGCTAGATATTATTGTCTTAACCTTTCGTGTTTGATAAAGAAAAATTACATAATAAAATATCTTGACATTTTGTATTGAATTACGATACGAAAATTTAATTATCGTTTTAAAATCGTAATTATATATATATCTTCTTACCTTGTCTCTATTGACAGTCGTTCTGGAATAATATTTCTCATGTTCTATAGTAGGAATCTTTCAAATGTAATTTATCATTTTGTATATAGACTTTATATATCCATAAATTACAAAGAGCAAGATGAATATTATCATTCCGTAAAACGTGACGTTGCCAATAATATGGCACGCGAATTACTGCCTTGAGTTCTGTAAACAGTGGGGCCAAAGTGTTATTATTACATTTCTGCTAAGCAATGCAACACTTAATCATATATTTAATAATACAATAATAATAGAGCCCAGTTAAATTTCTTACCAATTTTGAACGAACAACTCAATCTTCCAAACTCCCCTTTATTTTATCCTTTACGTGAGATGATTTCGTAATAATAAACATAAATTATCAATCAAAATAATGAAATTCCCATAATAATACATCACTCTATGGTCACCTTGACATGGCTCATTAGTTAGGAATAAGTAGGTAATTCTTCGAATTGCATTTTAAAACCCTCCGATTCACCCATAATGCTTTTTTTCCCAACTGGGATTAACTGGGATTGAGGGTCATTGTTGTGAGCAATCCAGGAGCCAATGTCGTTCCTAGACTGCCAACAAATCTTACAAAGGGAAAATCACCGTATGTGATATACCCTGCTCTTTTAGCCAAAAGGTCAAATACCTCGGGGTATACTTGGACCACTCCCTCACCTGGTCTGCTCACACTGCCGAAGCAAGACGCAAAGCTCACGTTGAAATCGGTGCGTTGTACCCGATTTTCAACGCCAGAAGCTACCTCAGCGTATAAAATAAAAAGGCACTTTACAACATGATCATTAAACCAACCATACTGTACGCCTCCCCCATATGGTCTGTAAATATCTCCGACAGCAATCTCCTTCTCCTACAGAGGGTCGAAAATAAATGCCTGCGCATAATCTCAGGCTCGAGGAAAAATTCCAACACGCGATACCTCCGTGCTTGGTACAAAGGCCCTGACATTCAAGAGATCCTAAGTCTACACCGCGCCAGTTTCATGGAGAGATTGAAACAGGGGCCTCACCTCGCTCCAACTCTCAAAGCTGAGAAAATACAAAAATTTAAGCTACGACTTAAAGTCTCCAAGAACCTTGTCAAGACGATGTCTAAATCCTTATGCCCGCCCTCTCTCTCTCTTACAGGAAATTCTTCTTTAGCGGAAGCGGATGCGGAAGAGGCCGACGGCCACGCCGGTCTTCAATTAGTCACCCTAAGAGATAAATCTTAAAGTAACGAGCCAGGCTCGCACATTTCAGTTAGGGACTGGGCATGTCTAAAATAAGAATAGTAAGCTCTTCAAGCTTACGCCGACATTACGAGCAATTCTTGGTAAGAATTGAACTTTTTTTTTTTAAATGATTCAAAGACAATCATTCTCGTAAGGAGTTTTTCTTAAGTGTTTTCCCCACACAAAAGCCTTCAGCTGACTACTATCTTTTTAGATAGCAGTACTTAGCTAGCTTACTTGCGGGAAAGGGATATAAAGACCTAGTCTGTACCCACCCTAGCACTAACTTTAGCCAAAAAACTAAGAGTTAGCTTCGCGGACTCCACATAATAGTTTCAATAAGAAAGTAAAGTTAGGAAAAAAAATTACTGTCTGTCAGTTTGAGTTCATTCGTGTGCTCGAATGCCTGAAGATACCGAATAGCGAAACCCGGGTCGTTAGTGAAATGCACAAAATCTCAACAATCCAAATTTGAAAATTCAATAAACTTGTGATTTTTTAAAATTATTTCTAATTAAACTCCTTCGAAAGCATATAAAATCCGGTTGATTACCGAAAACTCATTTGGAGAGGAAAACATTGAAGATACAAACAGAAAATGGTAGTATAGTAGTTAGCGAATCGTTTTCTCTGCGATACGTATTCAGAATCGGTTAGGTAACAATTTTTTTGCCTTTGGGTTGAAATCATAAATTTATTGTTAAATTAATAAATAAATATTTTTATTTCAACGGTGTGCGTTTATTTTATTCTTTATTATGTTAAGAAGTTTTCCGTTTTATTTATATTTATAAAGTTCAGTGATTCATTGTGTGCTAAGCAACATCTGTTTTTTAAACAAAACTTTTCCTGATTGCTAATGAAAATAAATATTTTACTACTTTGATTATATAATATAACAAAGAGTGACTTATAAATAATAATTGTCGATTCTTGGTGGTGATGATAATGCTCGTCGATAATAAACAGTTGATAATGCCCGCGATGAGTGAAACTGGTCCTAATCATTATAAACATGTGAAGGAGTACCAAAAAAATATGTTTTATTTTTTAAATATAATGCCTTTCCTCCAAGAATTGACAATTCATACCTTAAAGGTGATTAATGAATCTTTAAGACATCGACTGAGGGTGCTTGATGGAATTTCAATATCAAATTTGGATTATTGAGATTTTGTACACTTCCATGTATTTTGTCACTAACAACCCGGGTTTCGCCTTTCGGCATCTTCAGGCATTCGATCACACGAGTCAGTTCGAGTTCATTCATGTGCTCGAATGCCTGAAGATGCCGAAAGGCGAAACCCGGGTCGTTAGTGACAAAATATATGGAATTGTACAAAATCTCAATAATCCAAATTTGATTAATGAAGCGCTTACGACGAAGCTTTTATGTTAATGATTTTCTGTCTTTCCATCACTTTTTAATAATAATATGACATTTTATTTATCTTTGAAAATAGTCAGTTATAGTTTTAAATTAAAATACGTATTTTTTAAATAAACTTACGTGATATTTACTCTCAAAATTTCTGCCTAGAGTTTTTTTATTGTTATAAAAATATAAACTATATTAATCTTCAAAATCGAGGGAATTCAACAGACGGGCGTTACGATTTATCATAATTATTCTTAGAGAAGTTTGTTAGTATAGGCTTACTAAAAAGTTAATAATTATTTATATGCAAAACAATATCAAGTCATTGCCATTTACTGTTTCCAGCAAAGGGCCTGCGTTAATCCGTTGACTTAATTAGCGACACCAAAAGTCTCTTTCTTAGGTCAAATATTTACTGCCAATTAATATTACCATTTCCCAACAAAACCCCTTTTGTTAACGAAAACGACTTCGGATTTTGTATTCATCGTGTTGTCAATGTAATGTTCACTGTTCCGTGTATTTTACAAAGCCCCTGGGGTTCAAATGAGAAACGTAGTTCTACGATTGCATTACTTTTGATAGTATACGCGTAAATAATATTGTTGGCGAATCGTGAACACGTTTGGAATTTTAATATTTATTTTCATAAAACGATTTCAAATAAAATACTCAGTAAAATATTTCGCGATCAAGTTATGTCACATAATAAATCTCGTAACACAACAAACAACAAATTTACAGGAGAGCGTAAAAATATAATTAATTTACTGTAAACTGGTTTATGTATACATAATTGAGAGCTCTAGTGTCATAACTTGCTTACAAAGTTTTTGGTAAATCCAGAAAAACCATTTTCATGCTACAGTTACAAATAAAACTGTTCTCATTGGTTGAAATGGAGATTATTAGTTCATAAAATTATAGGGCGTTAGAGAATATGAGTTTTGAAAAAGAACAATATTTTCACATTGATTTTAGATGGGAGTATTTAAGTTTAGAGAGATGTTTTATAATTTAAATGGTAGATGTGAACATGAAGAATAATTCTGCGTTCATAACTCATTTTTTGCATATACTGGAGATTACGAGTTTTGATAGTAGACTCCTCAAATGTTAATTCAGTAATTAAAAAAGCAAACGGCATAGAAATACACTTTGTAAGTCATTGATAAGATATTATATAATTTAGTTTTATCAGTTATTTATCATACTATACCAAATATTTCGACGTCCGTGGCGCAGTTGCTAGCGTTGCTGGCTATGGTTATACGGATGTCTCGGGTTCAATTCCCGGTGCGGACGGTTTTCATAGATTGATCTCTCAATCGATTTATGGATTTCTGTTCGTAGTCCGAGTCCTCCCTCTCACCAATACCATCCCAACGGGGCGTAGCGACAGCGATTAGCTAACCACTAGTCCTGTCCTAGCTATATCCTTCATTCCCTACTCTCTTCGAAAAAAGAAAGCTTGAGGAACTGAGTAACAATCAGTTCTCGTAGAAAAAATCCTGTTAAGATACCTCCATTAGGAGACCATATGCTACACATTGGGAGCGGAGATGGAAAAAAAAGTTAAATAGTAATAATATAACGGTGAAATACTTGACATAGAATATGAGTTATATTAATGACAACGAAATTGATATAATACTAATTAAGTATGTATGCTTTCCATATACTTATCTATTTTTTTTATCATGTTTGTTGTGTTGCGGATAATAATATGAACTTCCGTTTGACAAGAAGAGTTGTTACTCAGTCGGTCAACCTCTATTCTTTGGAGAAAATGAGTATATATGCAAGTAGGACAAGAACACGATGATTAGTCAAATCGCTCTCGCTACACCAAATTTTAAGGATCAATCAAAGTGGGAGGGAATAGAAATCCGTAAATGATTTGAAAGTTGACAGATGTAATTGCAACTGAAGCAAACGACGTTAACGATTCAGCTACAGGCAAGACATTTCAAAGTTAATTGTTTGTTTTTCTCTACTTTTGCTTTATTACGTAACCACAAGTGCCCGTAATATATTTCAAATATTAGGGATATGATAGTTTGCGTGCAATTTCTATGAAAAAAATACAAAGAGCATTTAATTGATTTGTTCATATTCTTATAAAATAATGCGAAAAACAATTTTTTAATTATCTCATTTGTAATATTTTATCGCATGTTATTGTTATTGATATTATTCACCCCTTGTGAAACAAGTGCGTTTAACTCGTATACACCCTTTGGGAGGATTTCCCGGGGTGCTATTTGGGTTTAATAATTTTGAGCCATTTAAACATTGGCCGGTCTGGTATAATGGCCTTGACCGTGTTTGCACAAATGACGTCACTCGTGATAGGGGTCCCACCTCACGTGCCACAGAATACCGAATTGTGTCACATGTAGAGCAAATATTTGTTTTACTGTCAGATACAAGCAATTTATGTTAAGCCGTGTTAAATATCATAAAATTTGATGTGAAAAATTTACAGAAAGCAGCATGATATACTAATATTTTTCAAGTTTTATTTTGAATTGTGAAGAGCTACCTAATTAGTTTTTTTATTCAATAACACTATACCATTTAGCCAAGTGGTCACCATTTTTTGGCTTTTGTCCAATTGCGGAGTCGTGGGCTAAAAAACCAGAAAAGAAACTTGAGTACAATCTCTTTGAAAGTGTTAACTGTCAATTCTCGGTGGAAAGACATTATATTTAAAAAAAATAAAACACAATTAATTTGTACCACTTCCACATATTTATAATGATCAGGACCGGTTTCGCTCATCACGAGCATTATCAACTGATTATTTGTTAAAATTAATTGTGTTTTATGAGTACAATCTATTTAAGGTTTTGTATTCAATGTTATGGATATCGGTGATTTTTTTATAACCTCCCCACGCCAAGTTTTCTCAAAAGGTTCTGCTAAGATGATCGATTAGAAATAGTTGAATTTATTAATTAATAGGAAACAGAGATACTTGATAACATAAGAGGATCGTTAACCACAAACGGAATGAATTTTGAAATCAATTAATAGCCAATGTTTCAAATGTTGTGATAAATATAATAACAAAACGTCAAACTTACTTTATAAACATGTTCGTTTAAATCAACGTTATTGTCGTGATAACAACAATAGTAAGGCATGCGCTGAAACAATATCCAACAATGTATCGTTTCTCCTAAAATAAGTTCATTTATACAATGTGGCTCATAAATCTAAACTTCTCTAGGAGATGGAGAGTGTTGTGGCAAAACTTTCTAAGCTTCTTTAGCTGAAAAAGTCAACTTTCCTGTAGATAGGTAAAATAAAAATCAAAGGTTTTACAGATTTGGATTATTGAGATTTTGTACACTTCCATGTATTTTGTCACTAACGACCCGGGTTTCGCCTTTCGGCATCTTCAGGCATTCGAGCACACGAATGGACTCAAACTGACAAAGGTTTTACAGTAATAGTATTACTAGCAAACTATTTTAATGTAGACGCAAGAAAATTCTTTGTAAAAAAACTTTGCGAAATCAGTATATCATTAAATGTATAAATTATATTAAATGAATTGATACTATCACAACAGTATTAATTACGATGAAAAAATTGAAATTGTGAATGATGATGATTTTTTTAATTTATTTATCGAAATTATTCAATGCATAATAAATAAAGACAAATCTTTATTGTCTTGTATTTATATTCACAGAATTTTATACAACTGTTTACCCAGAACTTGACAGAGAGATTTGAATAAATATTAAATTATAAAATGAACCGAATACAGGCCACAACTAGTTGCAGAACCTGTGGAACAACATTTAATTTAACATAAAAAATTAGCTTACACAAAATTCCCGCCGAATACATCGGAAGTGTTAAAATGGGTGTATTCTTCGTTTATAAAACATATGAAAGCTTCTTTTCCGGTAACAGAACTGATTTCTTTGCGTAAATATATTCCACTGAGAAGTGTCAAAAAATTATTGTATGTTAAAAAATCGTTAATAAATATTGAATCATTGAACATTGCATTCTAACTAAATGTGACCTAAAAAGACTTGAACGATTATTTTATTGCATAATTACAGATGAAGGTTTTACTTATAAAATTATTCACATTATTTGTTACATAATTTTGACAAGTTACGGTTTAAATTGTCATATTGCACAATAATAACATGTGTTTTTAATACATACTTATATTAAAATACATCATAATATATTATGAAGAGCAAAGCTATTTTTTTCTAATTCCTCTTTGAAATCAAAGCTCTAAAGTTTTTAAGTGAAGTAGTTTGAGACAACAAAACAGTTCAATTATATTTTTCGTTATTACGTCGTAAAGCTTTTCATAATTTTACAAAGCAAAACTTTTGCGTCGATAAAACTTTCAAGTATTTAATGACGCAACCACAATATCATTTAATGACCCCCATTACGATGCACCGTGTAACGGTTACTCTATGTTCTACTAGAAGCGTGTGTACATAATATACTATGATATGTATGTCGTCTGAGGCAGCACGCCGCGTGTTGTCCCGGACAGGAGACGCCGGGCGTCGTTGCCAAGGCGACGCCCGGATATCGATCGCCGTCGCGTCGTCCTGAACAGCCTCCCCTGTCCCGCCGCCCCGCTAAATAGAACCTCGCTCCGAGATTCAAGCCCCACAGCCTTCAGCTGCCTATTTCAGCCATTCTGAACAATATCGTTGAATGTTGAATATCAATAAAATAATCACTATAACAGATTGATAAAAGATCTATGCGATAATTATTTCACGAAATAATCAAATCACATAAACATAAATGTATTTTTGTGACATTGTCGAATCTGTAAAAATACTTATATTTTGAGTTAATTAAAACTTTTAAACTGGTGTAAAATATAATATATGTTTCTCAACGCATGTTGTTCACCACAATGTTTCAATATAATAACATAAAAGCGAACATTGCTATTTTTTGATGACAATACATTTTTATAAGAATAAGAAAAATACTTATATTGAAAACATACACGATTAATTTTTCATGACTTTGAATAATTTCCCGTTTACCGTTAGCTGTATTTTTAATTATGACGGAAATTTAGAAACTATTGATAACTTTTTCTAGAGTTGACGTAGTTCAATAATTTTCATATTTAATTCACAATCTGGGTTAAATTTGATTAAATTTCCATATTAGGTTTTTTCAGCGTTAATTGTTTCACGAGTTTAAGCGCAACAAGTGGTAAAAGACATTATTTATATGCCTGTGAACGAGAGACTTTCACACTATCCCATATTTTTCCTTGCTAACCTGAATCAATTAACGCTGGTCATAATATATATCATTGATAATCTTTCGGAAAGTTTATAAGTAATACAATATTATCTAAATAACATTTCAGTATGTATAACGATTTTTTGTTTTGTTTTGTAGCTCTAACTTCTTTATTAATTTTTCGTTTCAATTATTTCAATAATTATGTGTGAGATGATAA